>CM076093.1:25743205-26311312 GCA_038088585.1 Chrysina gloriosa
ATGAAACTCCCGTTGATGTCTTAGCCGAACCGTCAAAAACTACTCTAAGCTTTGTTGTTACACTCGAGTCCTTCACTATAGCGTGATGCGGCAAATAATAACCTTCCTGTTTATTATCTGTGATAGTAATATCACTCATGTGACCTAACTTTAAATATTCACTTAAAAATTCCGTGTATTGCCCTTTTAATTGTGGAGCTGATTCTAGCCGCTTCTCCAACGAATAAAAACGAATTGAAGCGAAATTGTATGAACTACCGATCTCTTGTTTTTTATGATTGAATGGTAATTTTACGACGTATCTGCCATTTGCATTTTGTTTGACATTATCGCCAAAGTGTTTTCACAAGCTGACTCCTCGTCAGAATAATATTTGATTTTATTCACCTCTTCTATTTGCCAAAATTTTGAAATTTGATTGTCAAGAGTTGATACGAAGCATAAATCTGATGTGACTGATTGTTTAGGAATGTTTTTCGAAATGTTTAATTGTTTACACTCAGCATTACCCGTAACTAACCATCCTAATTGTGTTTCTTGTAAAATTATTGATTTATTACATAAATATATTTTACCTGAATTCAATAAATGATAAAATATTGTATTGCCAAGCAGAGCGTCAATTCTAGCTGGCTTAAAGAATTCTGGATCTGCTAATGCGAATTGTTCAGGTATTTTTATCGTCTGGTGTTTAATTGTTTTCGCAGGTAACAGACCAGTTATAGTGGACAGTGCGATCAAGGTAATGTTCGCTGCATACTGATTATCACACGACCTTATCGTAGTGCTTACCGAATATTGTGAGTTTGTGATACCTAATCCTAGCCCTAAAAATGGTTTTTGGATTTTTGTTTTCTTTAATTGTAACCTCTCGGCTAAATTTTCCGTAATAAAATTGGTTTGTGAGCCTCCATCAAGAAGTACTCTGCAATAAAAGTTCTTGTTTATTATTGTCTAAAATTTTAATACGTGCTGTGCCTAATAAAATCTCGGAATTATTGAAAGCAGGACAAGCAACTTGCGGCTGTTTATCCTGACCTTCTGTGTTAGCATTAGTGTTGTTTTGAGATTCAATAGATTTATTTTTGATTAGTACTGTTTGATGAATTATAGGCTTGAGATTGTTTTGATTCATTAAAGTGTAAAAGTGTGTTGTGCTTCTGACTACATTTTTTGCAGCCATTAAGACGACATTGAATTGTTGTGTGATTATTTTTTAAACAGTTAATGCAAAGTCCTGCCTTTCGAACTGCATTATATCTCTCTTTCATTTAAATTCAAAAATTTACTGCATGTAAAAATTGGATGAGTTTGATTACAAATGAAGCATTGATTCTTAGCTTGTGTGCCGATAAATGATTGATTATTATCTCTCTTTCTCCCAAGGTAATGATTTGACTTTGATTTACTAAAATCGATTTGCGCTGTCTTAAATTCGTCACCACGGGCTTGTTTAACGAGAAATTTTGTTAACTGATCAAACGTTGGCATTTCCTCGTTGTCAAGCGTACGTTCCCATGCGCGACGCGTGTTGTTATCGAGTTTTCTAACAATGTTGTAGACAAGAATTGTATCCCATTGATCTACAGGTTGATTTAATGCCTTAAGTGCGTTGACGTGGATTTGCGCTCTTTTCTAAAAGAGTTTTTAAATTTGTAGGAGTATCCTTATGAATTTCGGGCAGTTCAAAAAATGAATCCAAATGCAATTGAATGATTTGTCGTGGTTTATTACATCGTTTTTGTAGTGATTCCCATGCCACCTGATAATTTTCAGTAGAGGCGTTTAAATTTTCAGTAATTGCACATAATGAGCCTTGAAGGGCATTTTTTAATATATAAAATTTATGAACAGGTAGATGTCATCATTGTCATGTATTAAATTCTTAAAAGAATCGTGAAAACTATGCCAATGGAGTGGATTTCCATCAAAAGGAGGTATCTCAATTTTGGGTAATAAATTACTTGCCTGTTTAATAGTTACCGTTGCCGGTGTTGCTGTATTTGAAATATTAGAAGAAGATATTGGCCTACTTAATTCGCGTAGACGTTTATTTATAAGCTTAAAAACATGAATAATACTGATCTTCGAATTGAATTCTTACATCCTCATGATCCTCATTATATTGAGAATCATCTTCCATTAATGATTCAAGTCTGCATTGAATCTTTTTGAATTCCTGATAGCATTCTTCTAATTTTTGCCTTCTACCCTCTGTTTCATCTATATCTGCGCTTGCATTTGCTAGGAAAAAATTTGTTATACGAGTTATACTACCCTTTACGATACCGCGCGTTCTAATTAATGATTTAATCTCGTCCCTTGAGTCTACCATGTTTGACTAATGAAAATGTTTGTTTAAATATAAATCGAGTAACTATACCAATATGGAGGACGTGGATTAATAAAAAGGAAATAAAGTAATGCTTACGGTTGTAGTAATAAATAACCACTTGGTATGCTGTGACGTTGTTTGATGTAATCGTCTTCTCGGTTGCGATGGAATAACGATGATGATTGCTTTTTCTTTTTTTTGGATAATACTCCTCGCACTGATAGTTGCAATGGTGATTTTCTGATTGGAATATCTGGAATAACAACTTCATCCGGCTCGAAGGACCATAAAATGTTTGGTCGCGCTACTTGGAATCTCCTTGTACTTCGCGACGGTAAAAATGCTTTATGATGTGCAAATGTATTGCAGTGCGGGGAGATTAAAACACTGTTTTGGCTAACAAATCTATTGTAAACTTTTTTACATGCTGTTCGTTCTGATTCTATTCTTATTATTCGTTGCGCAATGAAATCTTTCGAATTATTTTTTGCGCATGCTCCTTAGTACAGATTGTTTTATGGAATTTGTCATATTTGAGCATGCGTAAATGTGTTACGGAGTAACACTTGGTTCAAAGGAAATTCCCAGATCTTCCATTGAATTGATCCTATCTAGTTTCAGTCCGTTCATAGAATATGTGGTAATTATAGGTTCAATCCTCCGAGTAAATGACGTGACATTATATTTGTTGACGTTCAGTTTAAGTATGTTTGCGGCCGACAAATCAACAGTAAAGCCAATATTGTGTTGCAAACGATTTATATCAGATTGGGAGGAAATGCTGCAATACAGCTTTATGTCATCAGCACACCTGAACAGACGAAGTGGAATACAGGTCATTAATAACGATAATGAAAAGTACCAGATCAAGATTGGACCCCTGCGGTACCCCGAAACACGCTTCAAACTCGAAGGATTTGAATTCATTGCAATGAGCACAGTTTCACACTAGAATCCCTCAGGGTTCAATTTGACTCTTTTTCAAATTATGGCGCTATAGATTCTTCCCTTTTGTATTTATATCCAAACACTGTCTTGACTTTTCGTGAATCTTGTAAAACTATGTGCCCTTTCTCTCGAACGTTTCAGATTGGATGACTATAATTTTATAAACACTTCTATCTAGAACCGTCGAGGGTCATTTCTGACTTTTTCCCTTTGAAATGAAAAGAATTAGTGTGTGACTGCCTTTATTTCGTTAATTCGTTTTATTGCTGATATAATTTGCGTCGTGATGCTTATTTTGGTATGTAGGCTGGTGTTAACCGGTTACTAAGGTAACGTTTGATCAAACCACACAAACTAGGAGCAAAGCCAAAATAATCCAGATTCTTAATCTTATCGAAAGCAGGGGAGAAGCTCACACTGACAACGTCCACTGGACCTTGGTTGTCCAATTGAGTAAATCAAGCAAGATTAGTGGCCGTAGAACGCCCGGACATTAAGTAATGCCGATGATGTGAAATATACGGACGAATGTTAGTGTTACTTAGCAAGAGTAAAGTAATTGCTAATAATGGAGTAGGTCGATAATTACGAAGTTGGAAAATATCACCCTTTTGGAAAATAAGAATGATCTTTGCAGGTTTCCATGTATCTGGAAACATGGAAGTCTTAATCGATAAATTAATAATTTTGGTAAACGCCCCAGCCAATGCACATGTCATATCCCGCACCAAACACCTGGTTACCAGGTTATTACCAGAAGACAGTTTGTTTGGAAAGTTGCCATAGTGTCTATAATAGTATTCTGAGATACAGGAGCAAAAGAAAACGACCAAGGTGTCAGGCATAATTGAATCGTTATTAGCTGAGCTTTTGCAAAAATCTATGCAAATGCATTAACTAAGCTTTTAGGCGCACCACGCCATGTTCCATCATCACACAGCTTCCTAAGAACACGAGGAATGCCCTGTCTTGCTTTTAAGAAATGATCACAATTTCTTCTAGAATTATCTTCAATGGGGGTTTCGATATATTTCCTGTAACCTGTAAAAGCAATGGAAACCTGTAATTTTCTTAAATTCCTAAATCTTTTGAATTCGTCATGAAGTGAAGGACTCTTGGTGGATTTCCATGTTCTTCATAAATATTTCTTTATCTTGAAATTACATTTTATCGTTCTCGTAGACCAAGGAGGAAAAATAGATTTACCTCGAACAAACTTTGGAACTACGGAATCAAATAGACTACCCAATACATTGCAAAATTGTCTAACTGCAAAATTAACATCTTTCAAATCATCCAGAAACGACCAATTAACGCCCCCAAAATAAGTATTGGGTTTAAATAAGTCAGCCCTACTGAAGTTATAACTAACCTGGGCAAATATGCGGTATGATGAGTCATCTGTCCCTTTCACGATGTAATATTATATTGCAGAGCACGAAGGCCAGACGACTCATCATACAGCATATTTGCGCAGTCTAGTTATAACGAATGCTGTTCGCCTTCGGAAAACGGATCTGTCCAGGGATACAAGTGACTTGAAGAATAGAAATCAAAGTCGGGTGAAGCAAGACCTCAGGTATGATCATCAGCGTGTAGAACGCCGTTGAGTTGTTGTTTCAGTTGCAATACATCACATAGTTCAGTAAAGAGTCGACGGGGTAGATGAGTAAACTACTTTCGGGTCAAAGAATCAATGCAAATTAAAGTCACCAATGAATAAGATTGGGTGATGAATGTAATTTCAAGGTTTTCGAAAAGTACCTCCAGCATATCGTTACCTACATCAGGTGGAATATAAATAACCGAGAGATAAAACGAAAGAGTTAATTAAAATTAATGGAAATAAGAGTGAGACGTTAGATGTGTCCAATATTTCATACTCCATAAAGTTACATCTCCTTAATACTGCAACGTATGGGGAAAATTGTGGCAAAAAAGTACGGAATTTTTCTTGTGTCCAATGGGATCATCAAACTCTTCTAGCACAGATGTGACCAGATCCATTACTAATGCCCTCCAACGGTTTCGAAATTGTACGGACACGCTCTCCGGCCACGAAACATCCGAAGAGCGCATATTTGATTTTCATTGTTTCCAGACAAATATCCCACACGCAAACCAGCTCGTCGTATTTTCTCACAGAATAATGGCGAAGCCCGCAAAGGCCATGTCGTACGACATTAATACCTACAACGGATCGAGCAGGTTCAGGAACGTTAAAAAGACCGATAATTAATAATTTCAGGCTGAGCACGGAACAGTTAAAGCGATCCATTTCCGAGCGATCAAAGACGTCGCGCCGTGGTGTAGACACAAGACAGGTTGCCCGTGGCCGGGAAAGGTTCAGAGGTTATTGAATGTGTGTCACTCTATAGGTCATCGCAGCCTCAACGACATAACGGAGTTCGCTTGGACCTGTTAATGTCTCATAAGATCGGGTCCGTGGAGCGTTACCGCGGACTTGAAACCAACCACACTCTCTCTCTCCGCCGTTGGTGTATGTGTGTGTGTATGTGTATGTGTATATCCATAAAAAAAGAAGCGACGTGTTTATTCAGCGGGATGCCGGCAGGGGATCGTGAGAGCACACGCTGCTATTTTTTGTTTGCTTCGTTTTAATTTGACCCCCTTCTCGAAGTGGGTCTTCCGTCGGTATTTTTCGGTGTTTACCTTCTGCTGGACGTGTATTTCGTTATCCTTCGAGCGCGCACTTTTCAGAACATGAAAGTCGTGAGAGAGATTTTCGCTTCGAAATCGGCGAAATGCGAAATCGTTGCAGGCGTTAAGAACGTCTTCGAATTAATAACCTAGCATCAGGGTTTAGATGTAGAACTAAAGTACTGGCTATGGTTTTAAAGAAAACATTACAATAATGATACGCGAATGGTATTATTCTAGTAGATTTTGTTGGAACGCCCATTTATCTTACGGTTTTGCCTTCGTGCAGTGATGTGCCAGATTTGCTCTGGTTCTTATAACCCCACTCCTATCGTTACATCAACAATGAATTTCCATAGATACATTTAGATATAGTTTAAATGTTTCTGATAAAGTTGAAATGCATTTTCTATTCATTTTCCGCAGATTACAACCATTCCCAAAATCCGTCTCATTTTATTGAAATTGCGTAATCAAGTCAGTCAAATCACATCGGAGAAGCAGAACAAGAAAGAGGTGAGAGACGATGACAAAGATATAGCCGAACCAATGCGGGAAGAAGTAGAGGAAATAATAAGGCGCATGAAAAACAATAAGAGTCCAGGACAGCATGGGATAACAATCGAAAATGTTGAGTATATCAACGAGCAACTAAAACAGAATATTCACGAACTGTTAATGCATATTTGGAGGAGAGGGCAGAAGCCGTAGGAATGGGGAAAAACTTCAATAATACCAATTTTGAAAAGTGGAGACCAAACAGATTGCAATAACTACAGGGGGATATCCCTGTTGGATGTTGTCTACAAGATATTGATGACAATAATTAAAACCAAGTTGGAAGTAATGGCCGAGTCGCAGATAGGAGAATACCAGGCAGGTTTTAGAAAGGGCAAAGGGACAGGAGACCAATTATTTATAATGAAAGAAGTATAGATGACATGTGATGAGCGTTAAATACCAGCAGTTGTTCTATTCGTCGATTTTAAGAAGGCATATGATTCGGTGGAAAGAAGCAAAGTGATGAAGGCGATGGATGCTTTGGGAATACCTGCAAACTTGCAAAGGCTAATAATCATGACAATTAGGAAGACAACGCGCAACGTAAAAACATGAGGAGGGAAATCAGAAGACTTTATAGTAAAAACAGGCCTTCGAAAAGGAGGCCCACTTTCAACACTGCTTTTTAACATGGTGATGGGAAAGGCAGTAAGTAACAGTAAACTCAACAAATATGGAGACATATTGTATGAGAATCACCAAATAATAAGATACGCAGATGACCTAGCCGTTATAGCCAGAGATTGAAAGGAACTCAAAGGAATAACGCAGAGATCGATAGATGAGGTATGGCAGCTGAGACTACAGATAAATGAAAAGGAAAGTAAGATTATGAAAGTGGGAAGGGTTAGTAAAAAGGAGCAGAGTTCTAAGTATGTACACATTTGGGAGAGATGAATTTTAAGGAGGTGTATCAGTTTGTGTACTTGGGAGTACGAATAACGAACAGGTGCGAGAGAAAAAAGTAATTGAGGCTAGGCGGACTGAGGCTAACAGTAAATTATGAATTACCTACTAAAAACAAAACAGTTGTCGAGGATCAGGAAATTTGGGCTATACGAGGCCGTAATAAGACCGACGCCATTATACTGATGTTAGGCATGGGTTTTGAACCCATCTACAAAGGAAAGAAAATATTTCGAAGGATAACAGGAGGGAAAATACCGAAGATATGGCTATGTAAGAAGAACCGATGAAGAGGTCTACGAGATCTAAAAACAAAGATAGGTTTGATCATTAAAGCAAGAAGATTACAGTGGCTAGGCCACAGGGAGAGAATGGACGAAAATATAACGGTTAGGAAAATATCATGGAAAATGCCGGGATATAAGAAAAAGAGAGGGAGACCGAGGAAGAGATGACGAGAGACGGTGCGGGAAGACGTGGAGGATAAGGGAATAGTAGACTGGAAAAAGAAGACTACGGACAGAGAAAATTGGGAACCTGTAACAAAACTCTGAGCCTAAAAGGCCTGCAAAAAGCTTGTTTTAAAGGCAGTTTACATAATCCAAGCCTTCTAGCTAGAAAGTTCATTATTTTAACCAGTACGCATACACGGAAGTTACGTACAAGATACATTTTTAACATTTACCTTATTCTATCTTCCGCCGTAATAAACGAATAGAATTCAACGATTTATCGCAACACCGAAAAGGTAAACAATGATAATTAGCCGGCTTCGAATGCTTTCCGTATAAAATTAAATATGTATTACTCGAACGTATTTGTTTGCGCGAAGTACATAACCGCACAATAGCCACCTCAGCTCGTATGGGAATTTATGTACGTATGCACATAGTGTGCAACCATAACAAGAATGGCTACATGCACATCAACGTATGCGTTATTAGCTCGTTTAAAGTCTGTGGATAAAGCAGTACGATTTAGATTTTGGTTCAATGTATGAATATTAATTTATAAAGTAAAAAATCATCTTTGATCCTTACATCCGATCACATAACGGGTTTTACATAATTTAAGGATTTCTAGAGCCTGGTAAAATTTTGGGAAATTTGGAAGGTATTGGGATCATTTCAAAATTAGAGATGGCTCCACTGATCTCAAGAGGGAAAAAGAAGATGATTGAAACGATTCCCGCGCAAAACTCGAACGGCGATTGGTTGCCTATTACAGACATCAAATCACGTAACCAGTTTTACAACGGGAGTTTTTTTAATACATCAAGAATTTACAGAATCTGGAAAAAATTATAAAGTGTGGAAAGAATTGAGGGTACTGTCAAATAGAAGATAGCACGTATTGTCTTAAAAGGAAACAAGTTAATTCAAACGATCATCACGTAAAACATTAAATGACGATTGGTTTAAAGCATCCAATCACGTAACGAGTTGCACGGCCGAAATGTTTAAATATTAAATATTTATGTTTATGATTAAATTTTGTGAAATTGGAAACGAATTTGAGATATTGCCGAAAAGGGTGCGATCTTCTGTTTTTCTCGGATTAATTTGAAAAAGGCAAGCCGATAATTCAAAAGATTCTCGCTTAAAACTCTAATGGTGATTGGTTACCAGCATATGTACATGCTACCCACTTCCTTACATAAGCTGTTCGGCTAAATTGACGACTTGGTGCAAGTAACTGAGTCCGTGTGACTCCTAAAACACTAACTGAAGAATGAAACCAAGAAAAGGTCAAGAAACTAACAATTGGCAAATTATGTCCTTGAGAAATCTGTTGATGGGAGAAACCTTTCGACTAAACCTCAGCGCTCAGGTGTGGGTTGAACGTTATTCTTCGGAAATATGTACAATACCCGACAGGAAACTTTAGGAAACGGATGTCGCTGATTCTACAGTTGAGATATCTGAAGCGTTTTTATACCGGTGATGACAAGAATCAGATTGTCGAAACGTCAGGTCAGCACGCAGAAGGAGCAGAGCAGTACCTTAATACGTAATTAATTCGCTTGTAATACCAGCCTCTGAGGAGATATAGGAGAATAATTAATACTATTTTTTGTTGTTGTAGGAAACGGCGAAATTCGTCTTGATCCATAACTTTGTACGCAAAGGCACTTTCCTCATATTACCATCACTTTTCAGTTCGTTCAAACAAATTTTCCTTCGCAAGGATTAATATACTTTCGCCTTCGTTCAAACCAAATATAGATTAGGATGTCTTAAGTTGAGATATTCCAAATTTTGCTGCTTCCGGCGACCATGCAGTCCGATCTTGTGGCTTGGGAATGGTAAAAAGTCGTTGATACTTAGGTCGGGAGGATGATCTAATAACTTGACGTTTTAATGTTGCAAGAACTTAAGTCTCCTCCAACTTGTACGTGAACCAGCACTATTACGGTGAAGGATGATTAGTCGATGTGAGTTTTCAGGAGCGCAGCGATTGCCTCTGGGGAGCAGACTTTGATATACGACTCGCAGTTCACAATTCTTCGATCTTATAAAGAAATTGTACTTACATGATCTGCTCTTGAAACAAACATTAAGACTATCTTCTTCGCCACAATACGGGAACGGATGATTTTTATTGGATGCTTCACACTTTAAAGTAACCAAGCAACCAATTGACGTTTATTTTCGAGTTCATAGAAATAAATTCATCACCATTCACGATGCTATGCTAAGAGAGACCGCCTCTAAGATTTTCGGATTCAATTGAGCGACCTTTTGATCTTCTAAGGTTTTACAAAGCAAGTATTTTACAGAACTAACCTCTAGACTCAATTTTAATAATTGGACTGTGTTACCGTGTTAGAACGTGTGGGCTCCTCATGAACTTCATTCTTCAATAATTTACGGTATTGTAAACGTTTATGGTGTCTTACGGGTACTCCCTCCTCTCCGCCTATGTTCTTCCGATATCAACGAGGCTTTCTTCCCTAGGTTCGTTTTATTCTATTGGGGAGAACCCTAGCACAAAATTCAATGGCATTATTTCTCAATATTGACGGTGTCCATTTCCTGGTGGTGGAACTTGTAGAAAGGTCAGAATACTTCCAGGATACTATAGACGTAAATAAACCTCCTTCATTAACCTACAGATTAAGTTTGTTTAGATTTGAGAAAAAAGCTTGAATAATAATAGAATATAGGCTTTTACGGCTGCGGTGTATTGTGGGCATATCTTCCACATCTAGGAACATGAATAGTATATATCTGTATCCTTCTGACTGTAATGGGATTAGGAAGGTAATAAAATCTATTGCTTCTAAAATGTCAGCTGAGATTGATGGAATACCTACCAAAACCGTAGAAATGGCGTGAAATTATACTGTGGAGCCGCTGTCAAACATTATTAATTACATTCTTGAGACTGGTGTATGCCCAGATGTTCTTAAAGAGGACAAGGTGCTTCCCATACATACAAAAGGCACCGTTAAAGAAATTCACAACTACTGTCCTATCTCGGTGTTATCGTCTTTTTCGAAGATTATTGAAAAGGAAAAGATCTTGTGAAAATGCTCTGTATGATTGTTTGGTTGGAATTTTCACTTGAATAAGAGTATGTCGGCAGTGTTTTCTTTTGATCTGAGCAATGCCTTTGATTTGGTTAACCATGACATTCTTGTGCATTAGCTATACGGTATAAGAGGGCTCGCGTTGAGTATCATACAATCTGTGATGATCAAGTGATAGGAAATGTGCGTACTGTGATATCTAGCGAGAAAGTAGATATAGAGTGTTCCACAAAGACCGGCTTTAGGTCCCCTATTGTTTCTAATTTTTGTCACTGATCTTAGTTTATCCATTAATAACTCTACAGCTTATCAGTAAGCTGATTATAGCTCCGTTATCATGATCGCTAACCCTTTCGAAGATCTATCAACAGCAAAAGGAGTGGTGGGTGATAGGATAGCATGGTGTGACAACAACTTTAAATTTAAGTTTGACTAAGTCTGTCTTACTAGTGAATAACCAAATTGACAAATCATTACATGTTGACTATGATGGTAGGTCACTGTTACAATATACAAGTTGTAGGTTTTGAGGTATTACGATTGATGACCTCCTCACTTGAAAAGATCTTATCTTTGACTTGTGTAAAAAATTAAATAGTACCTTTTTACCTTTGTATGTTTTGCGATTGTTTTACGTCGCGTATGTTTTTCCCGGTCGTGATAAAGCACTTAACGTTTCATTGATTATGCTGGCAGCTTCTTCAGAAAATACGGTGTACCTGCAATTGGGATAAATTGGATGGTGTGCATTCTTCAACGCTGTTATACTTCGCTGTATGCATGTAATGTATGTATTTAGACCAGGCATGGGCAACTTTTGTTTGTAGAAGTTTTATGCTGCGAGTAATCTTGAAAAATATACATTTTTGTAGTATCCTTATGATTCATTATGAATTAAGTTTAGACGGGCCGTGCTAATATGCAACGAAAGAATTCTGTAGCGGGCCGGACAAATCTTACTCGAGGATCGCATGTGGCCCGCGGGCCGGAGGTTGCCCATACCTGATTTAGACATAACTGACTCACTACTTAGTTATGTATTATCCGCTATTACTTAGCTTTACTAGTGGATCGCGGCAGCGCAAAATGAATTATCGCAGGTGACCGGAGCTTTGTTGCGATCCGGTACAGAAACAAACGACGCCGCGAGCTTTCCGAAGGCGGGCGGGCGGGCGCATTAGAAAACAATGAATAATTGAATTACGGAGCGCGTAGTTACGTCGAAGCTGGGGCCTTCGCGATATCGCACAAGCGTCAGCGAGGAAACTTATTTAAATCGTCGTTAATATCGCTTGTTTGTGAACGCTTACGTGTGCGCTGGCCGGACCGAGCCATCCACCGGAATAACGATGTGCTAAGTTAGATAAATGCCGCTGATTTATGTAGGCACGTACGCTACGGCCGAGATCAACAGATAGGGTACAGTTATTTATGTAGTATCGTCGATTGGAGGCCTATTAACAATTTTACTCGGGAAAAATCAACTAATGATGTGATACTCGGACGATGTAAGTTACTGTTGAGATTATCTCTCGCACGAGGTGATGCGTATTTCGACGGGAGCGTTGTTATTAGTTTAAGTAGAAAGGAATTGTACGGATTTATTTTAGCGTGTTTGAATTGGAAACGTACATTTATTTGGTAACGTTAGGAGATAAGATATAAATAATCTTTCACGTGAAGCTAAGATATTACAGGAACTTCATCCTCCAAGCACTTTTGCAACGTAATCAGCCTAATCAATGATACTCCAGCTTGTAGCTCAACGGCAACAAACAACTTATCAGAACGCCAGACATAAGCTGACGCGATCGGCGCGAGCCGCAATCTTTTATAATTGCGTTTGCTCCTTAATTTTGTATCGGTTAGGAATACGGCGGTGGTGCACAACGCCGCGGATCCATTTGACGTTCTAAATTAATAACGTCCGTAATTAAACAGTGTGCTAATAGCATTTCGTTGATTAATAATTAATTTGATGGACATGATTAATCAGACTGTTTGCGAACCTACATACATACGTACATCATTTATGCACACGTACGGATATATGTATGTATGTGTGCTCGCTCCGGTGTGGCAGGCGTTCTTACACCGGCGCCGTGCTGAGTGGATATCGATGAAAGCTCTTAATTAATAACGAGCTCATTTTAATAACTGACATGTATAGGCGACGACCGTAGATTTCTGCGGGAAAAGTTTCCGAATGTATAATTTTTGCAGTTTCTGCAAGATGGAGTTATGCATAGTAATTAAAAGAAAATATCCAAGAGCTGCATATAAAGAACTGATACAGAAGACCAGTCGGCGTAATTAAGTAAAGTGAAGAGGAATTCATTCATTAAGAAATGTTGATATTAAAAAGGGAAACAGCTTAAGTGGTTAAGGAAATAAACCGAAAAAGACTTAAAGAGAGCGAATAAATCACAAGATAGAAGAGATGAAAGTGGAAAAACAAGAACGTAAAATCTATCTGACGAAGAAACTAAAAGATACGAGGGTGGGTCACGAGTCCGGAACTTTGAATTTCCAGCCTCTAAACTGAAAGGGCAACACTGCTCCTGTCAACGGGCAACTGTCAGTTGACCTCTTTCAAGATTTGAACAAGCTGCGTCATTTAGTCTGTGTTTGGCAGCCATTGATAGCAGACTGCCGCGTGAAATGGATAAAAGTAAATTTCGTGTGCTCATTAAGCATTATTTTTTGCGGAACAAAACCATCACTCAAACCAAGATTAAGTTTGATAAATACTATGGGGACTCTGCACCGTCAATTGCAATGGTAGAAAAGTGGTTAACTGAATTTCGTTGTGACCCTACAAGCACGGAAGATGCCGAACGTTCTGGACGCCCAGCTGATGTCTCTACACCCGAAACAATTGAAAAAATTCACGATACGGTGAAATGATACGGTCGATCGTAGATTGAAAGTGAGAGCGATTGTTGAAGCCATAGGCATCTGATATGGCTCAGTGGTTTCAATTTTGAATGATCACTTGGGTATGAGAAAACTTTTCCCAAGATGGGTGTCGCGTTTACTCACAATCGACGACAAACGCAATCGTGTGACAACTTCGCAGGAGTGTTTGACGTTGTTCAACCGTAATATGGACGAGTTTCTGCGTCGTTTCGTAACCGTGGACGAAACGTGGATCCACCACAACACACCAGAGACCAAACAGAAGTGAAAACAGTGGGTTTGTCAGCCAATAAAGTCATGGCGACCGTTTTTTGGGATGCACTCGGTATAATCCACATTGACTACCTTCAAAAGGGTAAAACGATCAATGGAGAATATTATGCCAACTTATTGGGTCGATTTAATGAGGATTTGAAAAAGAAACGACCACATTTGGCCAAGAAGAAAGTTCTTTCCCACCAGGACAATCCGAGGGTGCACACATGTGCAGCTTCCAAGGCAAAAGTCAATGAATTGGGCTACGAACTGCTCCCTCATCCTCCCTATTCTCCGGATTTAGCCCTGAGTGACTTCTTCTTGTTCCCAAACCTGAAACACCTATTTTGATGACTCCGACAAATCTTATTTTTTGTAAGGAATAAAAATCACTTTTGACTCTTCTTTTTACCTTTAAATCCCACATTTCAAATATATGTACAGCTGCATGTAAGTCGTTGGGTTTCATTATGCGAGTTTCAAGGTATTTCAGGGATGTGAAGGTTTTGAAATCGTTATACTCCGCCTATGTTTTAAGTAAGTTTGAATACGCTGCACTCATCTGGTACCCTCTTTATGCATGTGATTGCTTGGCATTGGAGCGCATCCACCGTAGATTTTTGAAGTTTCTGTCCTTCAAAATGGATGGTTTTTATCCCGAGAGAGGCTCACCGCAAAATGATCGTTTACTGCATCATGGTCTGCTGTCACTTAATATTAGAAGAGATGCTATCTGTGAAAGATTTATTCATAAGCTAATAAATAACAATATTGACTGCCTGCACATCCTCAACTCGATGTTATTTCTAGTACCCCGTATTAACTCTCGATATAATGGTACGTTTTTGGTTCCATTTGCAAGAACAAATATAATGAGAAGGGCACCTGCGTACACGCTTTCTCGTGTAACTAATGGACTGGGAGAGGTGTTTGTGGGGACAGCATGATCTTCAACTGAGAGCGATATGTATTTTTGGTTTTTCTTTTTTCTTTATGTATTGTATATACACACAAATGTATTTTTCTTAACCCTGTTTTGGGCTTTAAAAGCCTGTTGGGAAATAAAGATTATTATTATTATTATTATTATTATTAAAAAATTGGAGAAACGTTAGACAAAGTGTATAGAGCTCAAAGGAGATTACGTTGAAAAATAAAATGATTTTTATCCAAAAACCTGTGTTTCATTAAAAAGTCACGGACTTATTGATCCGACCTTATACCAAGTTAAGACATGTCAAAAACAAAGAAGGAAGAATGGAAGAAAATGCTGAGGAATATAAACATGGGCATTGGTTGAGCACTTAACTGATGCAAAGTTAAAGCAGAGAAACGTAGAAGATGAAAAAGAAAGCGCAGTAGAAAGGGATCAATGAATGAAGAGAACTGTAATGTCAGCGAAGACACAGAAAGGAGAATCCGAAAGATTTGAAGTTAATCAAGGTGTCAGACAGGATGACGCTTTATCAGCTACGCTGCTTAACTTAGGATTAACATGCGTATTGAAAAGAATAAATGAAGGAGGAGTTAAGGATAAGACCAGGACAATTAATAACATCCGTTGACGACACAGTATTGATAACTAAGAACAACCTACCCCCTTGCTAATTTGAATGCTGTTTACCTCTTCTGGTTGCACAAACTGAGATCTATAGTATTCGAGTTTAAGGGGTTAGGCCACTCTAGAATTTTCGAAAAGTCGATTTTTTAATAGTCGCCTAGAACCCCAAAAATGATATCCCAAAAGATTATGGCCGGGAAAAATCTCTAAGTACTCGATTCTCGAATTTTAGTCCGCAGCAGGCTCCTTTTATGAGCGCTAGAAGGTACTATGTTATTAAAATCATTTGTCACCTGAATAGTTAGACAAGCTTAGACTGAAGTCTATGAAGGTATCAAACCAGTCTATGAAGGACTGAACAATGAAGATCACCCACGCCAAACCAGACGCGGTTCCAACCCGGAAACCAAGTTAGACATTGTGATTTCGACCGCGGAAGCCTACACCTGAGATAAAATGAAGATCTTCTAACTTGATGCATCGGCGGTTACACACAAAACAGTAACGAAAGTTTTAACTCGGTTGTGTGGGCATTGGCCCCGAAATCCATTTCGAATGGTAAAACAGTCACCAGAGGAATCCATAGGAAGTAGAGAAGAAAAGCATGTGCTGAACTGGTTTGGAGATACAACGAGCATGAACAATAACCGATTGCTGAGGAGAGTGGTGACGACTAAGACCGGAAGGAGAAAGAGAAGAGTAGAACGACGAGGACCTAGATGCAACAAATAGCAGAGTTGGAAAAAGGAAGAGGAAAAACAATTAGGGAGATGGTGGTGGCGAAAATGGATGTACGAATGAAACAAGGAACTCGGACCCCCGACAGGGCAAAAGAAGGACCGAAGAAAGAGAAGAAAATTTCGTGATAGCATATGGTAAAAAGATGTGGTGTCCAATTGTGACTCAATGTCGAACATATTATAGCATCATCCTTGCAGTAATTTTGAAGAGTGAAACCGTTCAGGGTCTCCTCGATAAATCTTACTGGAGCTAAGATCAGTTCAAATATCATCATATAACAAATTCAAACGGCGTTTTCATACGCAAAGTACGCTTTACCTTAACGACCACTTTGTCAGCGAACAGGAGCGATAAATTCATTGTTTTGACTCCGAGAAATTACTATTATAAATTAGCGCCGGCATACATATCACGTATAAAATAAATGGAAAAGCATAAACATGTGCAGGCTGATGTGCGACATGTGCACCGGCTCCGGGTGCATGCACTTACCTAGGCCGAGTCCGGCCGGAGTCGTAATCCGCAATATTTACTGCGCTCATATCCCACGGATATCTACGTGCATCTAGCGTAATGGCACGGACAGAAATTCATATTTTGTCCGTATAAGGAGCGTTTCTGTGCACGGATGGGGCGCCACGATCCTCTCGCCGATAGAAAAATCGCACGCGAAATAATTAACAGCTGCCCGAGTACTTATTCTTACCTATTCTAGCGGTTAACGCTCCGGTCTTACACGGTAATTTATGGGTTGCGTAAATTAGCAACGTTTGTTAGGTTTCTTCGAGACGGACGGTGATTTGTTATTTTGATTTGGTAGATTATTGTGCGTTCAGATTGGAGATACTGCAGAACGCGATGGTGTATACTTTAAAGGTTATGGACGCAAGACAGATCTCTCTATAGTTTCTCCATTCTATTTTATTCCCTTCAAGTGAAAACTTCTTTAACACCATTGTGAGTGATTTGAAACTCGATGAAACGACAAAAGCGACACTAAAAGGAAACAAACGTATACATAGGATGTAGGATTTATCCTGCGAGAGAATGAGATAGAATAGCCTCCCCGCTCTTGTCTACCAAGCGTTGTATATACGCGTGCTTGCGTGCGCCTGCGTATTGTCGAGCCGAACCGAGAGAAAAGGCGTCGTATAGTGAGTATGTAGCTATATTTCACTGCCTAACACTTGCTTAAGTTACGACTGTCTGATCGAGACCACAGTGGCAACTCCCGTAGAAAAATAACTTTTGAACGGTAATTATGGTGCTAGATAACATCGAATAGAACGTTTATTATAGATATGTTTTCTAAATAATTGTATGCATTGAAATTATCAAATGTAAAAGAAAAGGAAAGCACAATGTTCTATAAAAAAATTATTCAAAAGCACTAGAAAAGAACCGTTATATAATATGGAACAAAACAACATAGTTCTAATATAAATAAATAAAAATAAAATTCAGCCTATAATATGAATGAATCTTCAGAAACGACAATGTTGTTATCGTCTAGAACTGTTCCATACGATAACACGTGTTATTTTGAAACCGTTATTTCAAAAATAACCGTCGAAACTGTTTTTTGAAATAAATAAAATTTGTTTGAAATAACGATTTTTCCCAACTATACTTACACTGGTGAAAGTATTCTGTATGTATGTTTGTACGTGTGGGGGACCTGCGTACTACGAAGCTTTGGTACCAAAGCCTATAATTATTCCACTACTGATACTGCATTCGTCTCATTCTCTAGCAGTTTACTTTTCTGAAGGTTTCTCTTCTACCGCGTGTGAACTGCATCTTCCTCTCGTTCCAAGCTCTTCCTCATAATTCCAGGAACTATTCTATTCCCTTTTCTCCTATCCATTGAATAATTTCCGAGTAGATTCCATCTGTTCCGCTTGCTTCCCTGTTTTGATGTTATGAAGTTTTGCTCCAGTTCATCCCTCGTTAATTCTGGTAGCTCCTCTTCCTCCTCTACCCCTCGTTATCGCGTAATAAACAATTAAATCTTTATGTATGCGCATAAAAATTTTAATCGAATCGTTCTAAAACCGCGCGTTTCATCCGGTTAATATTAACTCGACAAATTTATTAAAAGACAACGACAGGCTGTCCGCGTAAAACAGCGCAAGTTTTCGTAATTACAGCGCCCAGAATAATTTCCGGAAGAAATTAACTTCACATAAGCCGAACTTAAACAAAGTTCATGTATCATCAGGGCTCGGTTCGTAAAAATCCGGCTTGCAAGGGAGACGCCGCGCCTGGTCGCTAATATTAATTAATGTTGCACTGCATTAGCTGCACGTAAAGTCATCGCGCGCAGTTTCGTCTGCGGCAATGCACTGACCTAATAGCCAAGAAACGCGGCCAGCAGGCGAAATTTATGGATGAACTTGCCTCGTGACGCGTATAATTAATTCGTTAACTTATTGGTTGCTGCGCTGATGCCAAGTTGCAACTACGAAACTTAACAATATAACAAGTTTTAATGCACATACGTCCGCCATTTACAACCATTATCCCAGTTGCCGAGACTTCGAACGAAAGTAACAGCTAGTCTCCGGGTATGCTCGTATTGTACGGAACCGCTAATTACCTACAACGCCGAAGCAATTTAGTAGTAGTTAAACAGATATATATTCGTACGTGCATACCTTCGGGTCCTCGATTATAAACCTACACATGTTAGTTTCTCTTCAACAATTTCACTCATCAAATCTTCGATCGAACGTTTGTTGACTTGTATCTGCTTAACTTACAAAAGCATTAACACGTGCGGATATGTACCACAAGCGAATAAAGACACATACTTACTCAAGAACTTCCTCTTTCTCCTTCAACGGATGTTTGTATAAGATTAATAAGATATATAAACATCGCAGTGTAGGGAAATCCAATAAAACGGAACGAGTAAGGAAGACTCCGTGCGTCGTAAGAAGTCGTTACAGGAAATAAAGGACACCTAAAATATAAATGTTATAGACTTCGAAAGTTTTCCCAAGCGGAGGAATGTGATAATGGTACGGCGCTAGTTTTCCCATTACGGCACATAATCCTGGCGGCCGCCTTTGAACTTTGGAAAGCGTCGAAAACTTACCCAAGTCAGTTTGTCGTCGATAGGACATTCTTTCATAACGTCTCTTCTTGATATCTTCGTCGGGGCACTAACTGCAAAATGCTCATACAAATAGGTGTGCAGTTTCCTCGATATATCGATTTCTTCAGTTAGAACTAACCAAGGATTTCGAAAAATTGGGCCAGAGTTTGCGAACACCTTAATTGTGTTTTAAACCGGAAGTGAAGGAGGAATTGTTTTCCGACAAGAATAGGTTAAAATTTTCAAGTTAATCGAATCCGATAATGAAATAGGAGGAATGTTAATGCCAAAAGAGTCTTAAGCTTTGCATGACTAAAGTAATTCCTTCATCATTTTAAATACGAATGAATTATTTTTTCTTTCTTGATATTTTAGCCAACATCTGTGTGTTATATTCAGTTGAAGGGAAACCATTTTAAAATTCATTTCTAATATTCCGTTGCTTTCGGATAGTACGTTTTTGCCAACATCTACCCTTACCGACCGTTCGTACCCCTAATAGGTAGAAAGGGTGCCAATTTTACTCACTCGAATTACTACACTTAGTGCCACCCACTAAGTACACACTCACTTCACTCACCACCAAGTACATACACAACTACCACCGCCTATCCTCTATTTTGCTGTCCAGCAAAATTACTTCGAAATACCAAACATAAACGAAACAACATGCTCGTTTTAGTGGTCCCAACATAAATTCGACTTAGATTTAACTCCTCCTTGTCAAAAAATTTCAATAGCTCTCACGGACATACAAGGTCGGTGTCATCGAAGTTTTCGCTAATTGCATCGAAATTATCGCTAATTGCCTAACTATTTAATATACAAAGTGTCACAAAAGTGCCGGGGATAGTTCGGCAAGATCATTCAAAGAACTCGACGTTTTGCCTTTCCTCTTGTGTGGGGCGTCACTGTAAATGAGATGATACGGTGTGGATTTGGAATATCGTTAACCCATTTTCCTTTTTGCGTTTCCACTGAGAATGGCCACTTAGTGATCTAAATGCTTACTTGGAGTTTTCCAAAGAACAACTTTTACTTCGTTATTGTATTAGCATAACCCGAAAGAAAATGAATCCACACTGACACTGCACTTGCTGCAAGAAATTCAAGGTAATTTCTTTGTTGGACTTCCTGCAAATTTTTATGGATGCTTTCACGTATATTATATGTCTCATGAGTCGTCAATTAAGTTCTTGTCTAGTCTCTTGTGGTGCAAATATTTTATACTATCCCGTGACAGATTTTCCAATGTATATCCCGTTTCTCCTATCTGTTTTGCATCGCCCCCTAAAAAAATTATACGGGGCCGGGCGCACCAAAAATTTCCGAGTGAGTCGGACCAAGTTAATGCCGCTTTTTCGCAGTTGCTGGGAGGATACGAGTCAAGTGAACTATTTCCACATAAATACAAATACGTAATAAAGAATATACTAGCAAAAAAAAAAGTTACATCAATACAAATTCTACAATTCTACGCACCTGGCAAATTCATCTATAATATCGTCGAAACTTATATGCCTTTGTTTCCCTCGATAATATAGCTAGTTTTGTCTATTCTCTTGCGCCGTTGTTGAACGTAACTGTTGAAAATGTTTCTGAGGGTTAAAAACTGAACGGCTTTATATCAGAATTATTATCAAGGATGGAATATCATATAAAAATTCAAATAATTTACTGCGATTTTCCAATTGGGAAAATCTTTCCTTCGGAGAATTTATACCAATAACCATTAAATAATTCAAAAGGTTTTTAGAGGGATCAACGATTGGCGCATCTCCCCCTCATAATCATATTGTTTCTTTTAACGCCGAATTCTGATCGAACGTTCAAGTTCAAAATCTGGAGATATTTACATCGCAATAGCTATTTCGTTGGCACAGCAGAGTATCTGCTGGAATCCATTGAGAGGATATTCCTCTAAAAGTAAACTAACTAGCTTTTTAAAATTCTGATGTATTCCGTTTAGACTGCATTTGAGGTTTGTAATCATTTTCATGCTGTATTAATTTTAGATAACACTTCGTATCTAACAAAACTGCATACAAATTTAAATTTAGTTATTTTAAATGATAGTGATTTACTTTTGGTTCTAGTACTGTTATCTCTCTGTGCATCCAAAGAAATTTCGTATTTAACGCATCGTATACTTCCCTAAATTATATCACATATATTTCACAGTAGTTTTAATGCATCAATGTGACTTTCCGATCTCCTAGCGGTATGGTATGAGCGGGGAACAGAAAAGAATTTTAATTTATAATTCGTCTTTGAACACCGAAATGGGCACCTTTCATATAAGCTCTATCATTACAGCCCCGTCCACCCATATTTTCAATTTTTAAACCTAACGATTCCAGTTCTCGTAATGTTACATCAGTCAAACCGGCTCCAGTAGTAAAGTTTCACCGGTATAAATTTGATAAAATATTCTTTAGGGAAATATTCAGAATCTTACATATTGGACACAACTCGAATAACTAAAGATATTGGATCGACCCTGCTAATATTCTGTGTACAGTCTAAAATTATACTATAACATTTACTACCATTAATTACAGCAATAATCGTCTTTCGAACCTTTTGTCTCAGTTGACATATAAGGACATTTTCTATATACTTACTTATGTAATGCACTTTGCGAGGATTCTCGGACGATCTTCTTAAATGTTCACTGTAACGGGGTGAAATTTTGAATTTTGAATTACCGTTGTTCGGTGCAATTATTCGATCCGAACTTCCTCTCAGTGCTAGCAGTTGTGTGACACATAAGTGAATGACTGAGGTTATTCTCTTTAATATACCTAGTCAATGTTACCATTGAAGTTGTAACATTCGTTGATATTCTCTATCATTTACCTTATCAGCTCCATTCATTTATGTGTTATGTACAAGATTGTGTGGCCAGCACTGATTAAATGATTAAATGATTCCATATGTTTTTCTTTAAACTTTCGTGGCATGTAATACTTCGCGAGATAATTTTCCAATCCAAACTTCCACCGAATGTGAACCAATATTTTGAGTTAGGATCAGAAAACAAAGAGCAATAGAAGCAAAATACTGAATTGCCAGAAGTTGAATATATTAGCCACTTTTTTTTTCAACTCCTCTCCATTTAGCGTTTTTTTTTTTTTTTTTTCATAAAAGAGTCAGAAAAGTGTCTGATTCTATATATCCTCGATATACAATGATAATCAGTTAAAGATTTTTCTCTCGTTCTAAACCATCTGATTCGACTGGTTCCAATTCCGTTTCGTTCTCTGATCACCCATTACTGGGATTCGAAGTTTTCGCTCGGCGAGCGCTAGCCGGAAGCGCCGAATAAGTAGCTCGGGTTTTATCAATTAGCGAGACAGCGATCACAAGCGAACCGTGAGGCAAATAGTTAATCGTTTTGTGATCTGCATCGGCCGCCGTTAAATGCTTTTCTATTCATTTAGCGGCTGATCGCATTAATTGTCGGTTGTTTAACAAATTGCGGACGACGGAGCGGTTTCCGAACGAATCAATCGGAAATGTATGGTGATCCCTCCGGCTTTCGCCTAATCGGGGTAAACGCCAAATCAGCGATCGCATACGGACGGCGCGAGGGGCGAGAGGACGTATTTATCGTCGTCGTTGTGCCGTGACAGCCTTATGCGGACCGTGACAGTTTATTAAGCCACGATAATGGCGGCTAATTACCGAAAAATTGAGTTATTAACCCGTGAATTGATGCAGTTTTTACATCACGCGACACGTACATACCTCAATTGAATCGATTTGAAGCAATTCTGATATTTCTTTCATTTATACGAGAACGTTAGTCGACATATAGCGCGATGATTAAGTTCAAATATTTGTATTGAATTTTTGTTAATTTTTGTAAATTAAAATTAAAGAACTCTCTCGTTCAATTTAGATTTTCTGTAAAAGTCGCTGATGACATCGCGTATATCTAATAAAGACAATAATTTCGAACCATAAGAATTGTATCAAGTATTGCTAGCATAAAATGAAAGTTAAGCTTCGCAAGATATCTCCGATATTCACAAAGTCTATAAAAATTTCTCAACACAAACGAAGATGCGGAACGGTCGAATGATAAAAATACAGCTTACTCCTTCTTTGTTCCGTTTGCTCCGTTGTGTATTTATGCATGCTAAAAGATTACACCTCGCGATATCGCCCCGATGGAAAAAGTTTAAATGCAATTAAATTGTGTAAACGGCAATAAATTTCTATAATCATCTAATTAAAGTTAATGACACCAACTAGATACAAACACCTACAGCAACTGCACATACATATACACTCTACCAGCGTCCGAGCATATCTCTCTTGCGTTTTAGATACGACCGAGACCGAGCCACTGCATCACATGCTTGAATTTAGCGATAAGGTTGCATGATATTTAACAATTGGCAGCGACCAGTTACAGATTTAATTATATGCCAGTCGATGTCGTCGCGCTGTAAAGAATTTTTCGACTTCGAGCCCTCGTTAATGGAAGGATTAGATTTCATGAGTGCAACGAGATTCCAGTAGAGGTGAACGTAATTTAGCGTTGGTTGAGTTTTAAAATATCGCTAGATAAGTTTTAGTTTGGTATTGATACTGGTATATTATAAATAAGGCGATATAGGGGTATTGTGCTCCTTCTGGAGTATGTATTATGCCAAGTTGAGGTTGACTCAAGTTTAAACCTTAAGTACCAGCGGAAAATCCAGAATCTTGAGTAGAATCAGTGATGATAGATTCTTGTTCTGAGCTACTAGCAGGCTGAGGATAAGATCCCCTTAATTAGTAGAATTTGTAGCACTTCTCTAAAGGGTGCTGTGGAGTCTCAGTTGATTACCTGCAAAATCTACATGTATCTGTCACTACTACACTTACATACATACTTACATACTCCACAAGTATGTAGACGTTTGCTTGCTCTACAATATCCGGATAGGACAGCTGCTGGATTTTTTAATCGCTTTCTACTGGGGCTGATGACGGTTTCAGATTTCTTTCGGCCATAACTTCTGAGAGGCCTCTTTCAACCCCTGAAAGCTTGCCTAGCATTTATTCCTCTTTCGCGCTTCTTTCCTCTTTAGCATCTCAAAAAGTAAATGCACACTTAGTCCACAAAGCAACTTCGGTCCTATAGATAGTGATGATGGTAAGTTTTGGCTTACGAGGACGGATTGATATTGAAGCTACCTAAGTAGGAAAAAAACATTTTTTTTTCGAAAACCATGTATTTCTCAACATAGTCTCCTTTTAGCTCAATACACTTAGTAAGACGATATTCCAACTTTTTTATACCATCTGAATAATACGATTTTGAGAACCCCTCAAAATACGCGTTAGTTTCAGTAATCACTTCTTCGTTTGAGATGAATCTTTTTCCTGCGAGCCATTTTTTCAAGTTTGGAAACAGGAAGAAGTCACTAGGAGCTAAATCTGGACTATAAGGTGGATGATCAACCAATTCGAAGTGTATTTCACGTAATTTTAGCATCGTATCTAATGCTGTGTGAACCGGTGCGTTGTCTTGAAGAAAGAGCACTTTTTCTTCTTTAAATGTGGTCGTTTTTTCTTGATTGCGTCAATCAATTGATCCAATAATGCACGATAATACTTTCCTGTGATTGTGGATCTTTTTCAAGGTAATCGATGAGCAATATTCCGTGTGCATCCCAAAATACAGTGGCCATAACCTCGCCAGCCGATTTCACTGTCTTCGCCTTCTTCGGAGCACTTCCACCAGCTTCCACCCATTGTTTCGATTGATTTTTGGTTTCAGGTGTGTAGTGGTGGACCCACGTTTCATCAACAGTTATTAATCGACGCCAAAAATCAACAGGATTACGCTTTATCATGTCCAAACACCGCTGTGAAGTGGTCTGTCGAACTCGTTTTTGTTCGACACTCAACAAACGCGGCACCCATCTTGCCGATAGCTTTTTCATATGCAAATGTTCATGCAAAATGTTGAACACACGTTCATATGATATGTTTACCATTTCAACAATCTCACGTAACTTGACCCGGCGATCATTCATAACGATATCGAGGATTTTCTTGATATTTTCTTCAGTAACCACCTCTTTTGGCCTTCCTGTTGATGGTATTGTTGCAGTGCTTGTTCGGCCGCGTTTAAGTTCAGCAATCCAATGTTTTACCATGTAATCTGACGGGGCAGACTCACCGTAATGTTTATCGAGCTTTTCTTGTGACTCTTTCGCCGTTTTCGCTTTCAAATAATAGTGTTTAATCACTGCACGAAATTCACTTTTTCCATTTTTCAAGAAACACAAAAGTTGCTTACTTCAAACGACTACAACAACTAAACTAATAGATGAATTTGGGTGAAATTTTAACAGCTGACGTTTGACAGATCGCAATTTCTAAAAAAAAAAAAGTTTTTGTGTTTGTGCTGCCATGTAGCGCTAGGTAGCTTCATTATCAATTCGCCCTCGTAACTGGAATATTTGCTCGATAAGTATGCTTTGATACGCTGTCATTAATAGCTTCCCGTTTATGAGCTTCTGACAGGATAGGTCCGGGAAATTGAAATTCAATGACGATTTTGTGCATCGTCCTATGTTAAAGTATCTTCTAGAAGAAAATCTAGCAGCTCGTCATATTTCGAATAATTTTCGGAAATCACCGAAGACAGTTACAACCTGCCATAGAAATTTACAGTTATTCTCAGCAACCACCAAAACGAACTCTCGAAAGAGCACCTTTTACACATCCAGTTGCGATTATTTCTTCATTTCTTTAAGGAAAACCTCCTCGTTCACGCTACAAAGAAGATAAACATTTGAAACCCACAAATGAAAAACGAAGAACAGAAACAAAGGAAACGGGTGATACAAAGAAAACGATAGTCGGATTCAAAATTGGAATTCAATGATGATTTTGTGTGTGGTGGAATGTTAAAGTATCTTCTTAAGAAAATCCAGCATCTCGTCATATTTTGAATGGTTCTCGGAAGCCAACGAAGACGATTACAACCTATCTAAGGAAATTTACAATTATTATCAGCAATCACCAGAACGAACTTTCGAAATAGCACTTTTTCGCACATCCAATTGCGATCATTTCTTCACCCTTTTAGGGAAACGCCTTCCCGCTCACGCTACAAACGAAATAAAATTTAAAACCCACCAATGGAAGACGATAAACAGAAACGAAGAGAACGGGCGATACAGAAAAACGGTAGTCGGATTCGAAATTAGAATTGAATGTTTTTGTGTGTGGTGGACTGTTTAAGTATCTTCTTATGGAAACCCAGCAGCTCGTCATATTTCAAAACATCTTCGGAAGTCACTGAAGACCATTACAACCTGCAAAAGAAATTTACAATTATTCTCAACAGCAATCAACACAAACTATCAAAATAGCATTTTTTACAGATCCTGTTGCGATCACTTCTTCACATTTCTAGCAACAAAAACTCCTCGTTCACGCTCTGACTAAAATAGAAGTCTAAAACTCATAAATGAAGAACGAAGAACAGAAACGAAGAGAACGGGTGATACAGAAAAACAGTAGCCGGATCCGAAATTGCTGAAAATTACCCCGATAATCTCCACCTAAATGTGAATTTAAAAGAGCCATTCTTAATAGAATAATGAAATTACTCCGTCATGTTATTTAACCATTATCTACACCGGTGGTCTTGCGCAACGCCCCGGGCCGTCCCGTTGCGTTATTCGTAAGCGAATCGTGAAAATCAACAGCGGGCAAAAAGAACGGGTCGGACGTCGAAGGAAAATCGCCCGCTTTTATCGAATTCCGTCACGAGATATAAAAATTTGCCGGCGCTATGAACGATAATTTATGGCGCGTTAGGCGGCTAATCAACGCATATTTGTCGAATTGTTCTGAGAGGGAAAAGTCGACGAGGACTAAATCCAGCTTTTTCGTATTTATATTCGTTTTTGTTCCATTCGTATCGTCTATTGAATTTACTCTTACTCAATCGTTAGAAGTTACGTAACGTTGGTAATCATCTGAGTATACGACACGATATTCCAATTTAAATAAAAAAGTCAATTTTGTTGCTGGTACATGAAGCATTTCTTTCCCTTATTGCATTTCGGTTCTCGGCTAGGGCGAATGTAAGTTATATCGGAAAACTTTTTGTTACACGGTTTTTCATCAATTCCGTGATTCCGTTTGGGCAAGGAGGCCAGCATCTTCAACCGTATCTTATCTTTAGTTCAAAAAACGTCATCATTGAACTGACATCATTAGGGCTGCCAAGCTGTGTCCATTCCATAGACTGTTTGCATAGGGAAAATAAATTTAAACTTATGTATGCAGTTTGTATAAGGTAAATTCGAAAACGGCAAAAGAAATATGTCCGCCGCAACGAAGTTATCCGGTTATTGCAGGCACTCGTTACGGAAATGTTCATTGTAGAGTTTGTCATAACTAATGCGTGAAATTTGTGTACAAGGTTATGTGAAGTAAAAGCAAGTCAATGAGTGTAAAAGAGAAAAGAAAGGAGGATGTTAGGTGGGGAACCGATTTGTTTCGATATCGATACCGCACCACCAACAAATTTATACCCACAGATTTGTTGGACGTTGGACGCCGTAAGCGTATAAATAATGTCCTATGTAAACATACACTCGATTTTACTCAACGTATTGACCTATTTCTACTATCGTTTACATTTCTTACTCTAAACAGTAAACATACGCCTTTATTTTACTTTATGTGCGTGTCAAACTAATTTGCCTCTTAAACTTTATAAAATTCTTTCGGTTTTCCTGTGATAGTAGGAACATTTTCTTTCTTACCGATTTCGTATTAACTTTCTTCTGTTTTAATTTCACACACGACTCGTAAACGATTTCTCACAAATTCTGCGTCAAATTAATGTAGACGATTGTGTGTGGTAAAAGTAAATCAATGAGCGTAAAAGAAATAAAACGTGATTAAAGAGGCATTGGCAAATCAATTGCCTGCTTACGATGCAGTGACCTACTAATCATAACAAATGTTCGTAGTGATTACCGCCTGTGTTGCTCGATAATAATAAATGCACGTGTATGCTTGCCTTAACAGTTGCTAACGAATTGTTTACGCGACCTTGTAATTCGTGACTAGTGATTTTAGATGCCACCGTAAGTAAAGAAATCGATCGTATTAGATCGCGTGAACGCGGTGGCCATGCAGTCGGCCAGTACGGATTGTTGGGGGATCCGCAGAAAACAAAAAAAGAAATACGAAATGACGAAAATAGGTATTGGTAAACGAACGTATTTGGCGGAACAAAGAATTAATAAATGAATTTAGATAGTCGAGGTGTTGCAAACCTTGTTTGGAAAGTTAAAATCCACTAAAACTTACTGTACATATTCGCCGCATTTTACGACTCTTTACATTTCTCTGTTTAAGCAGTTACGATAGATTTATAGAATTCGATTAACTAGTCGTTAAAACTGAAGTGTTCGTATCGTATCACGTCCACTTAACCTTACTAAAGATATGCCCGAATGTTACTTCGTCTTCTTAATCATGCGCCTTTTACCGTTAGGTGTAGGGCCGGTGGTGTTGAGTTTAACGTTGCTGTCAACACTTCTCTCTCCATACATTTCCATCTTGTGCGGTCTGCCTAATTCCTTTCCGTTTCATTCCTCTTCTTTCTGCTTCTACTCGCACAACATTACTCCACGCGCACAGCGAGCCACTTGCAACAAGGCTGTAATCTTTCAGCCAGAAGAATTATTTAGTACTAATAGCAATAATCGTAACCCCTCAGTGGCTGAGTGGTAAAACTCGCGCTTCACAGTGCGAAGGGCCGGCGTTCGAGACCCGGTAGCGGCAGAGCGTAGCAGTTTAAAATCCTAAAAAGGGATCTGGACCTCTAATAAGCTGCGAAATTGAAGGAAATGCCACTGGGTGGGCCAGGAGCGGTACGGTATATGCGTGTACATATACGGCTCGGTGGCTCCGAACCCTTACACCGAAAGGTAGAAAGGGTAAAAGATTAAGAAGAAGAAGAAGCAATAATCGTAATAGTAGGAGGAATAATAATCGGTGTTTATAATATACCCCAAGCACAATCTAGGCGGATGAATATTTTCTTACAAAAACCACTTCTGACACACTTGTAACATATACCAAACAGATGAAACCAGCCACCTTCTAATATCGGCTATAAAGGTGTAAACTGACAATACCACAAAATTGCAGTAAGTAATCTACAAGTATGGGTCTACGAAAAGTTTAATAAATGCAAAGGTTTGACAACCTAAAGACAATGCATTGGTGACGAAGGACTCTTTGCAAAAAGAATCTTTGGGGAAACTTAAATGGGACGAAAATATTATAACTCGAAACGTTGGTGCCTTCAACTAGCGGTAACACAAACGCTCAACACACCACTGGTTGTTGAACAAAAGTTAAAACACTATATGTACCAAACTAGGTTTTATGAATAACTTTGTTGAGGCGATGTAGAAGGTTGTACACCATTTTAGATATTTAAAAAAATTTCTTCTTCTCCTTGCTTTCTTCATCTACTGCTTAAAGCCTTTTCATGTATTAGTCTTGTTCTTGGGATATGGATTGCCACTTGTTGCGCCATCGTTTACAAATTTTCGTTTACACAACTGATGCGTGCATTCCATTCTCTGAGCGTTTTCTCACTAATCGTACTACATCGTTTGTATTGTTATGTACAGTTGTATGTACAATTCTCTGATGTACGATATTCTTTCCCCTTTTACTTTTCCCCGACACCCGCGTTTCATACACCATTTTCGTTAGTCTGTCATTTCGCATACGGCACACATGTCCAAACTACCTCAACTGTCCCTCCTGTTCTTTTTCGTCCATAGATGCTATTTGTAAGTCCTCTTTCATGATGTCATTCCTTATCTTGTCTCCTATGGTTTTATTTTCCATACGTCCCAATAACCACGTCTACACCGCATTCTAACCGAATATTACTGCTGTTTATATTTGTACGTCTAAATTATAAATATGAGTTAAACCAGTGGTATTTGAACGATCTCATGTGATTTCCTTCCGAAACTAGAAGAATTCTTTTCGGCGTCGCTGTGATAGTAACGTAATTTTCCTACCATCAATTTTCTTTTACTTTCGTTCGAACTACTTTCGTCAGTTTTAATTTGATGTAGTATATCAAATATCACCAGAAATAAAATTAATAATCATTATAAAACGCATATATTAATGGATAAAAAGCATTGTTAACATTTAGATACATACAACACATATACATTACAAGAATTCATAAAAAATTACTGGAAATAACCAAGGATACATCGACATTCAATGCAGGTTTCTATAACAGCGATATACCTCGATATACTGGAGTCGTTTCGTGGACAACTTACAAATAAAGCAGTGTAGTCCTGGTTTCCAAAAGAAATAAAACGTTTGTTTGGTTAACGACGAAGAAAATTGACAAGATGGATAAGTCAACAAATAAATCGATAAATATATTTGGAATAAAAGGGTATTAAGAAGAAGTACCACATAATAAAAGGACCTCACCATACCGGAGAAGATAGAATCTAAGAAGGGGAGGACTCCGTAGAAATTAAAGGTGCATCAAGTTAAAAGAGGAGATATAGGAAGAACCATCTCCGAAAAAGAAATTTATAATATTTATCAAAAGTTATAAATAAAATTTGTTATAATTTATGCCTTTTATATCATTAATTAAGAGCTAAGCCGGTGCAATTTTCGTTAAGAATTCTCAGTTACACACAATAAGTTACGAAAAGCGGTGTATAGTTGTGAAAATGTTGCTCTTATTGCCGGCCGGGTGCGTGTCTTGGAATATCCGTCAATTATGTGATGAAGAGTTTACGGACTTGATTTAGTGTCAGTGCTAGTACACCATAATCCTTGCGATCGTCGCTAAGCTATTGTAATGCCTTCAAAAGTTGTGGCATATACACTTGTACATGTGTAGCCATGATCGCCTGAATCTTTAATATCGCGTATTCGTAGCTGCATATCCAATGAAATGGAGCTGCATCGACAGCCATGGAATAGGAAAAGTCTAATGGAGCAACATTGTTAACGCTAGTAATTTAGCACGATGCCCACTATTGAAATTTTACGCCGACTTTCGTTACTTTTTCTGAAATATAATTGCACCCTAAAGAGTCCGTACGTATGTATCTACAACTACCTAACGAGTGCTCTAACTCCTTCGTTCGACTAAATTGTATCCGCATGAAGAATTACAAGATTTCTTCTTCATACCCAGATGCTTATTATTGATACTCTTGTCAATGTCTACGCCAGTCTGTTATTAATATACCATACGCAACCTTATTATGTGCCAATTTATAAGCATATACGTCCTAATGAGTTTAATAGGCCTCGTAACGCTAAAGAAACAAATCCACGCACGCGTTCAATCTCTCACTCTGCTTCTCAATTTCCAACCGAAGGATTACTAATTTTAATTTCTTCTATCACGCACTCCGTTCTCGTTCAAACAAAACCCTTTAGCGCGGGATTCGTCTAATAAATCAGTTGGGCGGTATTCGTATCTTCCGAACGAAGATACACCATCACCATTATCGCTATTATCATTACTAGGATTATAGGAGAGACCCAAATGATGAAACGCGTCGAAAATGATGCGCTAGGGGATCCGGTAATAATGGTCATATTATGGAGGACGTTAATTGGGCGTGAAAGGATTAACCGCGCCTAGTCCGAGTATTCATTTGCTTTGCGAAATTACCGAATCGCGTGTAATTATTTTGGTAGGTAGGAAAATATATGTGCGTGGGATTAGGACGCGCGTCCGTATGATAACTGTAAATGGTAGCAGCGTACAACGCGGATATCGCTTAATAAGTCAAACAATGGGAGATGAGACGATATAGTATTTAAGTCTTTAAGGAAGTGAGAAATTTGTCAGCGACACTAGCTACGATGTTTTGTTCTTTTTGTTTTTTCAGCAACAATTTCGTGACGACAGCATATTTTTGACGGTAACCATGTACAGTTAGGTAATTTTACTAAAATTGTTTCGGTCAGAGATACCGTTGTTGACAGCTTGGAGTTGTTACTACTTCAAAAAAAAACTACAAATACGAGACGCTCAGCGTGATTCTGATCATCGGCAACCTACACTAGGATAGATCTGTGAGGACTAAAGATCTTTGATTGTTACGTTTTGAACATTATTTTTAAACTTTATATTAGATTCGTAAAGGGAACACCTGCATATTGACGCCTTTAGTGTGATATATATATATATAATTCATACGTATTTTTTTAGTTTTGAAAACTTAAAAAAACTTTTGTTGTTGTTGTTTCTTTCTTTGTATGCATTCCAAGTTTTCGCCTGCGACAGTATTAGTAACGCAATTCACAAATAACTTCTACTACATTTCTTCCGCCCTCTTTCGTATCTCTTCGATAATTAGGCGACTTGATGTATCAAACCTTAAAATAAGAGTGACATTCGAACTGTGTTTTTGTTGAGAATTTGGTGCATTTTGTTGTATAGTTGTGTAATTTTTGGTATAGAACCTAGTACAGAAAATTAGTACCTTGTTGAAAGGGATGTAAACAAATTCTACAACGATGCGTTACAAACCAAAAACGCTACGTAAAGAATTCTTTCCGGATTTCCAGATTATACGTGTGGTTTAGAGTAAAATTATGTGGTCTTGCTCCAACGCTAATATCAAAGAAATTGCAAATATGTATTTCAACCATCAAGCTAGAACATCGCGTGGTGAGAAACACAGAGAAAATAAAATGTAAGTATGACGTGAGCAAGGAGTTAAAAGTCGGTCTGCTATTTGGTTTAGAAAGGTGCTTACGGATCAATATGATGGCTAAGTTATGAAAATACATATTTGCAGTTTTTGTAACTGACAATAAGTTGTCATACTCAACGATGGAAAACTTAAGTCGGATCATAGATTATGCAAGAGGTTAGGGGGATAGCACCGGGGTATATGTTAAGCAGCTTAGTGATTGAACATATGGCCCGAATTTTACTAGCGATTATATTCCTTTCTTTGAATTGTGAACGTTCATCAACACATGATTTATATCCCGCAAGATAAAACCAACACGATCTTTTATAACATATACTTGCCTTTGCTCCAGGTATGTCCCGAATGTTACTGGCGTTTACGTGTCTGCGTCTACAAAGTAAATATCCTGCTTGACCGTAAAAGACCGTAAAAGAGGTTAGCGGTTCCCAAATTTTTCCTCTAATATTAAAAAAATAGTTAGGATTTTCCCTTGATAGCAGGAAAACATTTTTTCCTACAAATTTGGCTTTATTCTGTTTTAATTTCCTTCCTCTTTAATTTAATGCATAAGTTGTGGAACCAGGTATATGTTGAGGGGATTAGATGAATTTGTTTGTACAAGTACCTGCTTGAAATTCGATGACTGTTTAGACTTTGAGAACGCTGGATGATTTCTAGGGCTTTTAAGATTGTCACATCTCAGAATGAAGAGTTGACCACCACCTATGTGCCTTAAACCTTTCAGAATTCAGTAGGATGCTGGCTTTCTCATCAGGGGCGACCAATATACAATTATGTGCTGAGGAATGTACTGATGTCGTATGAAGGATAAAAGTAATTCTATACAACAGTTTTTACAATCATTCGCAGAAAAGTTCCTATTTACAAAAATCATCCTCGCATCTAAAACTACAGAGATTAGAGAAATAGGGTATTTTTTGAAAGTTTGCGAACTTGCACAATAAAAAGCATGGGAAAGGGGATATTCGGTACATTTGTGTGAGAAAGTTTGAATAGATTCTTCCTCAAAAATTTCAGGCGAATTCGTCCGTTTATCATATTGGCGGTTCTTGGGACTGCACAGCTAACAAGGAGAAGGTAAGGTAATCGGATTTTTGTAATTTTTGATATATATGGTACGTGTAGTTTGGACCTCAAATAAGAATATTTTGGAGTAGTTCGACGCAACGACGTTTATAAATTACCGAGATAATCGATGTTGAAGTTTCACCCACCATTTAAATCCACGAGATATAATACGGTTGTCAATTGGACTCGTGGCCTAGTCGATAGCGTTTTGGTGCGATCAGGCGCGATAGTCACGAGATCGCTGGTTCGGGTCTCCTCACGGGACATTTCTTTTTCTTCCATTCAAAACGCACCATATGTTTTTTCATTCTTCTTCTCATATCAAAAATTATGAACAAACGAAATATATGAACTATATGCAGGAACAAGTACTTCATTAAAATGCGCAATCGGTTGATAAACAATATTTTGAATTAACTTAACAATAACGTAATAATAAAAAAATGTTGCTTCCCATGTTTCTATGATAACTACCATTCTGGCTCGTGCCACACTGCGTAAAACGTCGCATACTAGATATAAAATAATAGAAATTTTAATTTCCTACCTGACTCCGTTCATTTTTTTTTTTTAAAGAAACCTTATTGTTAATTCAAAATGAATATTGTTTATGAACCGATTGTGCATTTTAATGATGTACTTGAAGAATGTTCCTGCATATAGTTCATATATTTCGTTTGTTCATAACTTTTGATATGAGAAGAAGAATGAAAAAAACATATGGTGCGTTTTAAGTGGAAGAAAAAGAAATGTCCCGTGACGAGACCCGAACCAATGATCTCGTGAGTACTGCAGCAAAACGCTATCGACTAGGCCACAAGTCCAATTGACAACCGTATTATATCTCGTGGATTTAAATGGTGGGTGAAACTTCAACATCGATTATCTCGGTAATTTATGAACGTTGCGTCGAACTATTCCAAAATATTCTTACTTGAGGTCCAAACTACACGTACCATAAATATCAAAAATTACAAAAATCCGATTACCTTGCCTTCTCCTTGTAAGTCGAAGAAAAGGCAGTGCTAGCAACACGATTGGCAGAAAGTAACCTATCCACTTGTTTGTAGAAAAAATGTCCTTTTTCATATTTTATACGTTTATATCATGACGGCTCGGATGGTGAGAAATATTCATGAAATTCTGGCGATTTTCAAAGTCGTTTAAATCGTCCAACCCAAACAATTAATTTCCTTTTTTTTTCATAATTTGATTACGTAACCCAATCTTCCTTAGAAAGCAAAAGTAATTAAAGACATTTTTTTCAATTAAGCCAATCATGTAACATGTACTTAGCAGGAAAGAACAAATAAACAATTATATTACCATTTTTTTCTAATTGTGCTAAATAAGATTTAGGTAACAGCCATTGATTTAGGTAGAATTTGCAGTAAATGGAGATCTGGCCCGATCGATTTGTTATACCAGTCTGCCAAAAATTAACCCCTCCTAGGGCGAAAATTTGATAGAATGAAATAACGTATGAATAACAATTTGATATATCACCACAGCAATAACGTTTTCAGAAATATGTGATGTTAAGTGAAAGAATCCGTATTAGTAAAGATTAGGCAATAATTACCATTTTTATATGAATTTTATTGATTTAAGAGCTAATATATTTCTTTGTTTTCAGGTAAGTCGTCATTCAACTTCCAAACAAGGAGAAGTATGTATGTGCGTAGAAAATATTTTAAAAACTCGAATTCTGTTGATGTCTAAGAAAATGACAATTTTTTTATGATTAGTGTTAAAGCGATAGCAATCGATACGAATACTAATATTTTTAGTCCAAACATATAGCTTTGAGGAACCGGTAATGTCGTCAATTCTAGATTCTAAAATTAATTTTCTAAAGAGCTTAAGCTGCGTCATTATTTACATTTTTTTCGCAACGGAAGCGATTAGCAATGGACGGGCGGACTCATTCGAAAAATCATTTACTACACACAAAAGAAAACTCCGAAATCTCCTCCTTAAATCACACCTTCCGTCAAGATACATCGCAGGCATTTGATCCTGTCAAAGAAATCTGTCAAGCCGCTAGCTACGTTCTGATTAGAAATGGGTCCGTTTAATGAAATTCTATTGGAGTCTCTGAGTCTCGTCTCTTTAACAGTTCAGTCGTTCTGCGGGCGAATCGGATTTTATTTGTTACTTTGATTAAATCCGGGACGCTACCAGAACGTAAGCGGAGTTTTCCGTTCTCGAAATTAAATTATTGATAACTTTTTCTCTTTCGTAAAATTCGAGTAGTAAACAGTTTTATTTTTGTGTACTTGTTTGTGTATATTATGGCTGTCGGGCCTTGAATCTTGCTTAAATATCAACGTAGGACGTAGCATTCGGGAATAATGATGTTACTGCAACTACGACTGTTATATGTACATGAATACGTTTGTTACTTCAATTTATTCCGAACGGACGATATATCATTTGTAATTCCAATATGATATAGTAATATACAGATAAATTCATCGCTCCCCTATAAACCTGACGAAGTAGAGATTTGCCGCGAAATCGATTTATCGTTTACATGATGTTAACCCGACTCGTTTATAATTGATGACCGAACGGTCCCACTTAAAGATTTAACCGGAAACTCGTTCGAATATTTATGCTTAATCTTATATTCCTTTCCGAAACGTCTGTCGTCGCGAAAAGAAAACCGGAAAAAAGCGTGAAATTTTATAAAAGAATAATATTTTTCATTCACACCTTTCGCACACATACAACGCCGTTTTATGAATATTTCACGGCCCCGTTTCGAGCCTGTGAATTTCCAAAGAGACACATTAAAATTTTACTTCCATTTTCTTTTAGCGGCCTTCTAAGCGCTGCGTTTACGTCGCCGAAAAAAGGACGGCATATAACTTTGGGAGGGCCCTTTTCAACCGGCCGAGAAGTGTGTTTTGGGCGCAAGCAGACCAGATAAATAGTATTAGTTGCGATATTGACTGCCAATTTCGTAATGGAGCCGTTTGTTTCTTTCGGGATCGAGAGATAATCAAGATGATGTTAGTTCTGGGGTTCGAAACGCATATACGCGCGACTTGTGTACCTATACAAATCGACTACCTTCTTACGACTGTGCTCGCGTATTAGCGAGTGTGAATTTGTAGGAAATTCTGACAATAGTGCATCGAAATTAGTTATAAGTGAGGTTCGACAAACGCGCGTCTTGTTTGCTGAAGGAACAGTGTATTTACAGCGATTACGACACGCGTTTGTCGAGGGAAAGCGATAGATCTATATACGAGTTTGAATATGTGACGAAGCAGACGACGCGTTTGTCGAACCTTACTTATAAAGTGCCTCGTAACTTAAGATCAACAGGAGATAAATCTGACGATGTAATATCTTTTTCGAAGGGCGAAGAATTTACTGATATAATCCAAAACATTCTTCGAGAAAAAGTACGTCCACTAAATTTAAGTATAAACAAACTAAGGAATTAAGTAAATATACTAAAACAATCGAATACTGAGTTGTTTATCAACAAATAAGACGCAAGCCGAAAATTTAAATATAATCTAAACATCTAGCTAGTACGAAGGAACTAAATCCGATATTATTTGCCGAAAGAGTAAAATCTGTTCAATCGAAACATTTCGGAAAATAACACAATTCAAGAAACATCTGAATCTGTAAAAAAGTATTATACTTTAAAAGGAGATGCTTGTTGCAGGTATAGTGGCCTGTGAGTGCCCCCGTCAGTGTCTTTAAGCTTCTAGTAAGTCCTATACTATGGCCATTAATGTATATTGTACTGAGAATTTAGTTCAATTTCTTAAACAAAGTTGCACCGGTCTAGCTCTTAATTAGTGACATAAAAAGCATAAATTATAACAAATTATATTTATGAATTTTGAGAAATATTTAACATAAAATCAAGATAGTTACCTAGCGTTGTGTGTGTGTGAGTGCAATTTCTTGTATTCGATGATTGTGCTTCCTATATCTACTCTCTTAACTTCTTTTCTCGAAGCTACATTAATTTCCTATGGACTCTTCCCCTTTTCAGATTCTATCTTCTCCGGTATGGTGAGGTTCTTTTATTCACTCGTACTTCTTAAAACCCTTGTATTCCAAATATATTTATCGACTTATTTGTTGACTTACCTATCTTGTTAATTTTCTTTGTCGTTAACTAAACAAACTTTTTATTTCTTTTGGAAACCAGGACAACTGTTTTATTTCTCCGTTGTCCACAAAACAAAAACTTTAATTCTCCTTGACTCCAGTACATACAAGAATATCGCTGTTATAGAAACCTGTATTGAATGTCGATGTATCCTTCGTTATTTCCAGTAATTTTTTTATGAATTCTTGTAATGTAAAAGTGTTGTATGTATGTGTCTGAATGTTAACAATTTCTTTCTATCTATTAACCGATGCTTTTTATAATAATTAATAATTTTATTTCTAGTTACTTTTAATATACTACAATATGCAAATCTGTTTTTCTCCCAAAAGGCGACAAAATAATAGATGTAAAAATTTTACATCAAAATATCCGATGTTTGAGTAATAAAATTGCTTTAGTTGAGGTGTCACTAAGTTGTATTAACCCAGATATTATGCTGTTGTGGGAACACTGGTAATCTGAAAAAATGTGAACCAAATATGAAATATTTGAAGATGAGTTTAAAAGTTTTACAAGCAATATGGAACAACTCACAATCAAAACGTTGTGTTTAATTCTAAAAATAAAATAAAGGCTATGTGGCACCTCTTACATCAAAATACTTCTAAGAATAGCACTTGGACAAATACTCTCGCAATAGAAGCAGACATATGCACGACTTTTAATAACTATTTTTCTACGGTCTCATACGAGATAATTTTTGTGTTACTTTGTCCTATGTTGATGGATATTTGGTTGACATCCTGTCAACATCTTTTGTTACACCAGTCGGAGCTGTTGATATTGTTGATTATGTAAACCAGTTGAATCCATCAAATACACCCAGTGAGAAAAATATATTGGCATTCCTGTTAAAATGTTGTGGAGAGCATATTGTTGCACCATTGTGTTATGTTAGTGTGCTACGTAATTCATTTATCATTTGAAAATGGTGTATTTCCTTAAAAATGGGAAATATCGGTTGTACAATCCTTATATAAGGGGAGATGTAAATTCGTTTGACAATTACAGAAGCATTAACATATTTCTAATATTCTCAAACGCTTTCGAAGAATGAATGAACAGAAAGCTACAAGATGTTTGTTTATACATTTATCTAGTTACATTGTCGCTGAAGTAGGTGTTCCAAAAACGTTTGTAAACGTTCTGGAAATATAACTATCATTTCCATCAGTCTTATTTAATTGACCTAATTTTGGCGGATGACTATTATATAAGATAAACATTTATTATATACGTTGGAGAGGGTGCTTGTTGGAGAAATTACTCAAAATTGATTTCAATCATATCTAAATAATCGAACGCAAAATGTTCGATGTGCTGGCAGTATATTTGCAGAAACCAATACTGATGTTGGCGTTCCGCAGGGTTCGGTTCTTGGACCAACTTTATTCTTAATTTTTACAAATGACATTAAGCCTAGTCTTAAGGACCTCAATTCTAATTTTACTATTTATGCCGACGATGTGAGTGTGATTATTGGGGAAAAATATATTGCACAATTAACTCAGATAACAAATTATATTTACGAGAACTTATCTCAGGTTCTGCGGCCACAGTTAACTGGGAAAAAGTGAGACGCTTGAAACCATCAGATAGACGCTGTTCTTCTATCTTTCTTCTTTCATTACTTCTTTCTCGCTCGCACACGCACACACGTTGCGTCTCCTCCCATCAGATGGCACTCTTATTATTGAGACTCGAATTTAGTTCAAATTCAACTTTAACTTATTTACTATCGGCTACGAAATGAAATACATTTTCTTTATATATTGTTTGTTTTTCTCCTTTTTTGCTTCTTTTGATAAGGCTAGCTGAGAATTTTGTATCTAACGCACCTAACAGTGTCGTAGATTGGAATTTGAATGTTCTCTTTCTGGCCAAAACCGGATTATCTGTCTGGCAGAATCCTTCGATATCCCGCGTACAAGTTCTGGTCCTATGAAGTTTTTAGAGCTTTCCTTGGCTAGTTTTTCGGCAATTGCTTTTAAAGTTTTAATATCCTGGCACCCAGATTAGCGACACGATGTTGTCCCGTACCAGTTCATTGCGGATTTCTGTGCAATGTTTTACCGGTTTTGATGTGAACTAACTTATTATTATCTGTTTATATGATGATTGCCTCACTATAAAATGGCGGGTTTTGCCTTTGGTTTGACATATGTCATTAATCGTTCGTTTTGTAAAGAAACAGCAAAAGTTGTAGAAAGTTGTTTGAACGTTCAAGAAAGACGTTTTAGCTACTCTCTATGAACTTATAACGGAAGTCCATTCCACCGAGATTAACGACAAACTGCAGATTCGATAATAAAATTTCTTTTTAAAGTGACACAGAACTGAATGCCACCGACTTACTGTTATAAGGTTCTGTTCTAACTATCCTATAAGAAGACGAACGTTTATTACTTAAAATAATAAGTAATCGATCTACCTGAAACGTTCGCCGCACAATATTCCCACTCAATACGTCTTCCTATTGACTTCAAAGGAAGTCTATCTATTAACCCGCACCGCGAAGAGCAATTTTCGTGTCATCTACCTAAACATACGTAATCCTGACACATACGGTAACATTATTACAACGAAGCAGATGATAAATATTGCTTGTCGAACGGAGGTATTCCGGCTTTTGTGAAATCGACTTGATTACAACGACCGGTCGAGCGAAGGAGCGCTTAACACAAAAGGAGCGCGGAGAGCTTACGGAGCCGGCCGCCTTAACGTTGTCATTTCCCGATCTACCGCGGTGCTTGGGGTCGCGCTCGAACGTATTGAAAGCTCCTTCTATACGTTTTCTCAAACGGAACCGATAAATATGTAAATCATCTTCGTCCGTCCCGTGTATTACATAAGCTAGCAGTCCAGACGTTAGACGGTATTACGAGACCATTCCGGCGAGTAGGTGTTCTTATTTTGAGTCGGACGTTTATCTTCAACGCTGACAAATGAATGCCGGCGCATTTCGCCACAGATGGTACGGTTGTGTACGTTTTACTTTGAGGTAATTGATTGGATTAGTCATGGTAACTACAATCTGTAATTTGAACAAAAGAATAAGTTATCGGTAGGATCGAATTAGATTTATTCATGAACCGTTGGGACCGGGTGGCTTATCTCAAATTGATATCTTGCGTAACATCAAATTTCTTATTCAGTGCATTATCCTTCTTAAAGTCGATCAAATCTGATTGCAATGGATTGTCAAGTTTGCATGTATACATCTAAATCATGCAATTTGGAATTGAATTCGAGCCTGTATGCGGAATTCGATTATTTGTAACTAACAGTATCGCCTAGTAGAAAGTTGGCACAATTTGTTTCTACATTGTACAAATGGGATAGTTACGGCGCAAGCAATTTTCGCGTAATATCGCACGTATTGTGTTTATGATAAGGTCTCCAATTTTCTTGCGATTTTTAAATGCCTCCAACGTTTCTTGTGCAGCTGTAAAACGCAAATCCTTTACTCCTGGAAGTAACGAGAAATCAATAGGTGCAAGGTCTATTTGGCGAATGACTTATTATTCCAATGGCTTTGGCATTCTAATCTTCATTCGTTCAAGCAGAAATGTGAGCCCTGCCGTTATCAAAATGCAAGGTGATCCTACCTCCTGGGCGTTTTCACCGAACATTTTAGAGAATTAGAAGTAAAGAAACTATAATGAATCATTCAGCATTAACAGTGCGGCACTCCTCCAGGGCTACAGTAGACACAAGAGTTTCAAAGATTGTGTTTGTTTCGGCCGCTTTTACGAATAACTTTGGTTAGAACCGCACAACACTATTCTTACTTCCCATCCAACTTAATGCAAGTAAGACTAATGTTATTCGACTTAAATCGTCTGATTGTGAGCCAAGTTTATCGGGCGCTGAGAGATGTTGATTGTCTCTAGCTATGACTTTGCCCTCTCATTTCACCCGAGCGAAGCGTTTCTTGGCAATTCTAAATTCAGTTTCGTTTTATACGACCTATAGAACGTAGGTATATACTTATTCTCAAGTCGATGGAATGTAGTTCAATTTTTGGGAATCTTCCAAGGGGTACCCCTTCGACATTTTGCGCAAAAATCAGATACTGGGATTTGTACCGTATTGCACATCGGATGAAAGCTCTCGCTTAGTAGATCACGATTTAAGCATTTCGAACAAGGAAAATACGTTAAATTGAGAATTATCGGGCTCTGAAGGGTGATGGTTGTCTCTAGCTGTTACTTCAGCCTCTCATTTCACCCGAACAAGGCATTCCAAAGCAATTCTAAATTCAGTTTCGTTTTATACGACCTATAGAGCGTAGGTATACTTATTCTCAAGTCGATGGAATGAAATTCGAATATTTGGAAATTTTCGAAGGGGTACCCCTTCGACATTTTGCGAAAAAATCAGATACAGGGACTTGTACCGTATTGCACATCGGATGAAAGCTCTCGCTTAGTAGATCACGATTTAAGCATTTCGAACAAAGGAAAATACGTTAAATTGCGAATTATCGGGCGCTGAAGGGTGATGGTTGTCTCTAGCTGTTACTTCAGCCCTCTCATTTCACCCGAACGAAGCGTTTCTTGGCAATTCTAAATTCAGTTTCGTTTTATACGACCTATAGAACGTAGGTAAACTTATTCTCAAGTCGATGGAATGTAGTTCAAATTTTTGGAAATTTTCCAAGGGGTACCCCTTCGATATTTTGCGAAAAATCAGATACTGGGATTTGTACCGTATTGCACATCGGATGAAAGCTCTCGCTTAGTAGATCACGATTTAAGCATTTCGAACACGGAAAATACGTTAAATTGAGAATTATCGGGCTCTGAAGGGTGATGGTTGTCTCTAGCTATGACTTCACCCTCTCATTTCACTCGAACAAGGCGTTCCAAAGCATTCCTAAGTTCAGTTTCGTTTTATACAACCTATAGAGCGTAAGTATACTTATTCTCAAATCGATGGATTGCAGTTCAAATTTTTGGAAATTTTCCAAGGGGTTCCCCTTCGACATTTTGGGAAAAAATCAGATACTGGGAGATGTACTGTGTTGCACATCATATGAAAGCTCTCGCTTAGTAGATGACGATTTAAGCATTTCGAAGAAAGAAAATACATTAAATTGAGAATTATCGGGCGCTAAAGGGTGATGGTTGTCTCTAGCTGTGACTTCGCCCTCTCATTTCACCCGAACGAAGCGTTTTTGGCAATTCTAAATTCAGTTTCGTCTTATACGACTTATAGAACGTAAGTATACTTATTTTTAAGTCGATGGGATGAAATTCGAATTTTTGGTAATTTTCGAAGGGGTACCCCTTCGACATTTTCCGCAAAAATCAGATACTGGGAAATGTACCGTGTTGCACATCAGATGAAAGCTCTCGCTTAGTAGAGCCCAATTTAAGCATTTCGAACAAGGAAAATACGTTAAATTGAGGGTGATGGTTGCCTCCAGCTATGACTTCGCCTTCTCATTTGACTCGAACGGAGCGTTGCTAAGCATTTCTAAACTTTTTGATTTTGAATAAAAATAAAACTAACCACCTAATATTATTCATTTAATTATCGCTACAAATGTCATGACATCGTGTCAATAAAACATAAATAAGGTGAATTGGCGATTTGAAAATAAAATTATAAAACCAGTCATTTTGACCTGTGTGGTAGATCTAGTATTAATGGTAGCTAAGGAACGCGATTTGTCTGCTAATACTCCATCGACTTGTTCAAAAATGTTGCTTTCATTCGTTCTCTCTGGTAAGGATGATAACTTGTTCGGCGAGATGTGTATTTATTTTCAGATAGCTGAATCTCTCTGGATTGCTAGTGATAATTACGGATTCGTGGCGAGCAGTGCAGTTTAGAGCAATTTAGTTCGTAGTCAAGTTTTTCGCTTTTTTAATTTCGAAATGTTTCTATTCGAATCAATTAACAGCCACACCAGGTTGCAATATATATAATTATTTCGTCACAACATCTTAGGGCGCCGTATCAATTGAAAGAAAGCTATAAATTTTGGTAATAAAAATACAATTTTCCCGTTATATAAACCAAAAGGCCATTATCCAATCGAAATTCCGTAATTGCCCCCTTTTATAATTACACTGTCATTTGCTATCGATATGTAATGAAAAATCTATTAAGTCGTGACGAGGCATGGCGTTTCTACGTTCGAAAAACGGCAACGTCCCGTAGTTCACGCCGTAAACGCAGCTGGAGCGCTCACATTCTGCTCGCTCTGAAACAGCCGTAATAAGTAAAGAAGGAGCGGTAAAGACACACAGCAGAGACAATTTCATATTTCAGCAGTTCTTTCTTTCTTTGCCGTCGTCGTCTTTGCTCCTCTCCCGACGTATCCACACGAATAAGTACTTAGCCGGGGACGAGAGCTCACATAAACACAACACATCGGAATCTAACGGTAACCGACAACATACGATTCGTGCATTCGCAGTCGTTTCCGCAAATTCTACAAACCTACATCCCCCATATAAAGACCTTTGACCGCGCGGAGATGGCAAGGAGCGCAACGTATATGCCCGATAAATGGCTCTATTTCAACTGTATCATCGATTTAACCCGAATTAATACGTAGTAATCGCCCGACCGCTGACAAAATCGAAACAATAGCGCAAAGCAAACGTTTCCGCGAAGGTAAACGTACTCTCGTGATTATAGAAAAGACAAACAATACTACTACACATATACATAATACGGGGATTCGAAGCAACAATTTCACGTTGGTCGAGATCAAATGTCAACAGTTTCGTATGGAAGGTGGTTAACATTTGAACCCAATCATGACAAGAACAACAACAACAACAACAACAACAACAACAACAAAAGACATGCAGATGAAACGGAATTCGGAGAAGAATCGAAACTCGAGAAAGCTGGGAAAGCGCTAGAACGAGGAGCATTCCCGCAAAAATCTAAGCGCGCAGATGTAGAGTCGTGAATAAAACAAATAATTTGCCATTACTCTCGATCTGTCATCGATCGCTTGAAGAGCTCGTAATCATCAGATAAACGTTATGTGAAATTTAGCCTTACATGTTTGAATTTGTTCCTGAAAGATAGTAACCGTACTCTATCCATGATTGCATCTTCATTTATGTAATCGTTTCGATAACATCTAAACGTCTTAATACGCTAAATATTTAGGTTACCGTTGCAGAATGTATTGTAATACGTGGTTGTAGCGAGTTACGATGTTGTGGATGTGAAAACCAAGGTTCTCACGCTGTTAGACGAACTTCGGCCCTATCTAACAGGAATTTAGTATGTTGGAATTTTGGAAGCTCACGCTCATTTTATACAGAAATGTGCGCTCACGCTTCTGAGGAATTTGTAGAATTAATTCCAAACTTGACTCACAGCCAAAAATTCTGAAATTCTTAATATTCATCCAAATATCAACTTTTCAGGAGTTTTGGAGCTGGTGATAGCTACTCTCAATACGAACCACACAACAAATTACTTCAAAATAGGAATTGGACGTTGGAGAAATCTTCTTCCACTTTATTTAGGCAGGGCGTGTTGATTAAGACCTCAGCGGCATTTCTTCCAATTTTTACTTGAAGAACTCAGAACAAAGCGATCCTCATCATACCTAATTTGAACCAAATCCACAGTTAGATAAAATGATGTTATCCTCAATATTAGGAGTGCATCTTGGATGCGGTGTGTAGTGAAATTGGTATAAATAGTTGGCGCCCCCCTTCCTTCCATCAGAGTAGATATTCAGATATGTTCTTGGGACTTCCTTCAAATTATGCGCGGTCTTCTTACAATTTCCTATCATTACTAACCGTGCCTATGTTACCCAAAAGGAATTGTTCAGCCCGGAAATGCGGCCAGTTTCTCTAGTCCTAAAATAAAATAGAAATTTGACTAGGTAAACTCTGCGACCATCCTGCACAACTGATTAGATATTAATCTTGTACTAAATGCAAGGCTCGCTTCATTTCAAAGCGGTGTGGTGCTATTTGGTTATGGTTTTACTTTAAGAAATCAGAACAAGGAATCCTCGTCGTATCTAATTTGAACAAAATACGTATTTGGATCAAAATTTGTTATCTTCAACATTAGGAGTGCAAGTTGGGTGTGGAGTATGATGAAATACGTACAAACAATTGGTGGTTGTCGCAATTATTTAGAGTACGATATTCTGAGCGGTATATAGCCAAAGCCCAAGGCGACACACTTCTTCCTTCGACGAAGATGAGAACTTAGCTTTTCAGATATGTACTTGGAAATCCCAACTCTCAACTTCAAATTCGACGTGGCTAGGTCATCTTCCTTCAGCTTCTTATGGTTAGTAACCATGTTTATGTGGCCAGAATTATTTTGATCCAGTAGTCTTAGGTTTATTAACAAAAGGCGATTGTTCAACACGACGATATTTTCAATTTTTCTAGTTCTGAAGAGAGGAAATAAATTTTACGATGCAGATGTGGGGAGGAAATTTCAGGCTCAAATTCTCCAACCATTCTGTATAATTTGGTAGTTTGTGGTAGCACTGACGATGATGACTAATTGTTAATGTTAATTTAAGACAAAGTACGTATAACTAAAGAACAGCTGGATGCTGCATTCCAATCGCCTTCTCCAAGTTTTCCGGTCTTGTGCCATTTCATTATTTAGATCTCTTTTTTGCACAACCTGTGTAAGCCCTTCAATCCAGGAACGCCAAGGTCTGCCCCACTGACAGTATCATCGTCATGAAGTAATCGTCATCAAGCTTTAAACGCATTACTTTGACGGTCTTCTTACTAGTCGGTTTCTCGGTGGTATGGCGTCTCCAGCAACTTTGGCTGCTCAATCGTTATTAATATTCCCCATTTTTGTAAGAAATTTTGTGAGCGTTTTGAGAATGATGTATTGAAGATAATAACTTGTTCAACTTTAAATCTATCTGTTCTTGACATCTTCTGACTAGTCGATTTTCTTTTGGTCTAGCATCTTCAGCGTGTTTGAGCTGTAGATTATTCGGCATCCTCTGGTGGTCACATACGGGAACTTCATTCATTTCATTTCAATTTAACGTACAACGCAATTGTTGGAATAGGGCAATAAATAAAGATCAGCAATTACTAAATTTAAAATAAAAGAACTACTTTTTATTTTAATTCAACTATGCACAAGGAAGATGACAGGACCGTTTTCTAGAGCTGACATAGGTACAAAGACTATATTGAACGCTTCGACACATCTCACTATCAATCATAGGTATCAATTCATTTTTGACGTGTCTTATTGCTAAGCGATGTTGCTGACTCACATTGTTTCTAATATTGTCGGAATATAACTATTGTACTAAGATGTTCCAACTGCAATGGCAAAAATTACGCATTATTCCCGAATTGGTTTGTTTTTGATATCTTTCGGCGTGTGTTCCCCTATGGATCCTCAAGTTCTCGGTTTAGTCTTCTCAAGGCTCGTTTCGTCTTGCTCATTTCCGATCGCGTTTCCGTTATTTCTGTTAGTATTGGTCCGATGTAGAGTCAGTACACAGTAGAATCTTTTCTTTTGCTCTATAGTGGGTACCGCTCTATGCCAAGAGAGGATATGAATTGGCAGCTTGACGAAGACACTCGTACAACAATTGTTCCTAACAATATGTCCAGTAATAGATTCAAGGAAATAAAACGTTATCTCCATTTTGCAGATAATAATAATTTAGACACTACGGACAAAATGGCAAAAATTATGCCTCGTGCAAATTTGCTCTCAAGAAGTTTTTGTCAGTTTGGATACATGCATGAAAAACTGTCAATTGATGAATCAATGGTACGATACTTTGGAAGCCACTCATCCAAGCAATTTGTAAGAGGTAAGCCTGCAAGATTTGGCTTCAGAAATTGGATGTTAACGAGCAGTTGTGGTACTTTATACCAATTTGATACCTACTGTGGGGCTAAAAGCGTTAGCGTAGAAAAATCAAAAATGCCACTTGGATCCAGAATTGTGCTTGATTTTGTAGAAAATGTTCCCAACTCCTCAGATCACACTATGTTTTTTGATAATTTTATCACCTCGTACGATGCATTTGGTTACGTTGAGATAAAAATGATTGCGAGCTATTGGGACTGTACGTGATTCAAGAACACAGAAATATCCACTAAAATCAAAATTAATTTTTAAAAAAAGAAAAGAGGGGATTTTTTGACCACAAATTTGATGAGAACAATATAATAATATTTTTGAAGTGGAACGAGAACAGTACAGCAACCGTAGGGTCAAATTTCGAAGGTATCGAACCAATGCATACTGTTAGTAGATGGTGTTCACTCAAAAAGGCTGAAATTAGTGTCGGCCAACCTAAACTGATCGCAGAATACAATGCGGGAATGGGTGGCGTTGATTTTCACGACCAAGCTCTCAGTAATTACAGAATAAAAATCCGGGGAAAGAAGTGTTGGTGGTCGTTTTCTACCAGAATGTTGAGTTCCGTTGTGGTCAATGCGTAGAAACTGTACAAAACTGCAAAACAAGTCCCAAATGGACCTGTTAGAGTTTCAGCGTCAAATTGTTCGCTACTACGTTCGAAACTAGACGCAGACATTGCCAACTTCGAAACGCTCGCTGGCGCCTGGGGTAGCCACTACTGCTGGAAATCACTTTCCAAAGAGGATAAGAAACTCCGTACGATGTCGCGAATAGAATAAGAATAAGTAGTAGAATAAGATGGATGTGTGTACAGTATGACGTTGCACTTTGTTTAGAAAGGGAGTGCTTTAAAATATTTCACACATTGAAAAAGTAAGCATACTTATCACGCCATTGTACCCCCTTGGGTACAGCTCCAAAAACAAGGCTCCTGAATTTTTTTATACTTTTTCACTTTTTTATGTTCCTTATATGTATTTTAACTAAACTAAATAAATGAATTACAATTTTTTAATTTTTAATGGCCTAGGTTTTTAATGAGTTAAGTAATCACTACGATATAGATATAAACTTCTCTCACTTAGACTGCTAATAATACATTTTTTATCGTACTGTAAACATAATTAAATTTTGAGAAGCTTCCTGTTGTTTTGTGTAATATCTTCTATCCAACGCTCGCTCAATATACATAAACACGCAAGAGTGCATCCTATTGACGTAATTTACATGACCAGCTTCCTCGTTCTCACATCGATATTGTCCGACAAGAAAGAATATAATGATTGGTTTCAATAAAGCGTGCGGCCAGGAAAGAAACGACCGAAGTACGTACTTATTACAATCGAACGCGTAATTAAAATCAAAACAGGCGTAATAAATTTCAGATAATAGAAGATAGAAGAGAGATTAGCCTCTCTATAGATTGTTAGAAAGAACAATGCGGACCGGTCGATTGGACAATCGCTGGATGACGACGGAATTCTCTTCCCCATCAAAGCTTTTGTTCATTGTGAGTGTAGAAGAGTAGCGAACTCCTCAATGCTACTTATCGACGACCTCGCCGCCGTCGCCGCCACCACGGGCTACATGCTCGGGATGCAATGGGATCGGTGGCAATCGTACAAGAATTGTCCGCTGCGCGTATCGATCGTAATTGAATTTGTTTTTAATTATTCCGGGAGGCTCGCGCGTTCGTTACTTCTCGGCAGGTAGCTGAAATTGAAGCGTTCGACTTGATTTTATATCTCGATGAAAGCGCGAAATTTTGTGCAGATTCGGATGTATTGCAAAAAGGAAAAAGCGAAACAGAAGTGAAACGGAACAGTTAATTTGATATATACGCGGTTCGGTGTAACCACTATTTGAATCAACGGAATACTCTGCAATACTGATGATACGCCTGATTTTGCAGAGTTTCTTGGCGTGTGAAGTCCTGAAGCGGATTCAACTTTCTACTTTCCTTCACCACCTATTAGATCAAATTAAAGACAAACTTTCAACTTAGAAAATTACATCTCATAAAAGTTTGTCAGTTAAATACGAGGAATATTTCGAATCTTCTAGAAATTTGGCTCTAGCTCAATTGCGTAAATATACGTCACGCCATTGATCAGAGATAAGTCTTGATGCGTTTACACAGCCATACAGCCGTACAATATTGTTGAAGTATACCTCAGCTCCTTCACTAGTACAGACGTATTTCCGTACCGCCGATTTTGCAATCATGGAAGAACCAATACCCTTATTTAGAAAAAGGGTGTGAAAACTCCGGAAATCGTTCAACGCCTGCAAACTGTAATTCGAGAGTTTACAAAATCAAAAGGTGCAGTCTATTGATGGGCCGATCGTTTTAAAGCTGGAAGACGTCACTAGAAGGCGGTCCGTGCCGTGGACGGTCGAGCACCTCTGTAATTGAAAGTAAATTTGCGGTCGTGGAAACCTACTGAAATATGATAGGCGAATGACTATTCCTGAAATCAGTGTTAGTATAGAATTAGGTATACGACAGGTTTGTGAGATTTTACATCAATGTCTCTATATTTTTCTAAGAAACTGTTAATTGCTTTGAAACTTCCAAACGAAATATCATGTTCAATACCGAAGAGCAAAGATTATTTTCAACAACGGTTAGATTTATTAATGAAACTTTCATGAATTTTCTCCTTCCCGACATTGTTCCAACTAATAAACTTGTGCTCATGATTTCCGATGCTGCGTCATGGTCAAAGCTGGTCAACAACCTAAAGTTTTGTATTCCAATTTAATTCTCGTGACGTGTTTAGCACACAGTTTAAACAGAGTGGCGGAAAATATTAGAAATTCATTTCCTACAGTTAATAGTTTAATTAGTAACGTAAAGGAAATCTGTTTAAAATCTCCTCTGAGGATTCAGTGTTACAGAAAAAAATTACCTAGTATTCCTTTACCACCGGAACCAATAATCACAAGATGGGGAACATGGTTGAGACCCGCCAATTTTTGTGCAGAAATTTTTTCCCTATTAAAGAACTTATTTTAAGTTTTGAAGAGGAAAATACGGGTGCAATTTCAAAATTAAAATTAATCTTGGACAATAATTTACTGCACCATGAACTTTGCTTCATTGAATCGAATTATGATTTTGTTCATCAAATTATTGTTATTTGTGAAACCAAATCACTCCTGTTACACGAGTCTCTTCAAATTAAATGTTTAAGTTTTCCTAGTGTTTGTTTCTTTTCCTTGTTACTTCAAAATATATTCGACATTCCAAAAATATTTTTGAAACACATTTTACTTATTTTAGACATTTTAGGATTATTTTCAACATATTTTGCTCATATTGAAGACATATATATATGTACATACTTTAGTCAAATCTCGAATATATGATCCGGTCTCTAGTTATCACACAACCAACTGTTATGCTTCATAAAAGTTAATGTACTAAGTGCAAACATGTAAACTAAACTAAGAATCGATAGGTAGTTTTTATTGATATTTTATTCATTTCTTTATTACATCAAAATATGCATATTCTGAAAATTTCTTTAAAATTGCTGAACAACTTCCATGTGTTGTGATTTTTATGAAAGTCAGTGTACAATTAAATAGATATCTTGTAGAAACAAATGAAGAATGTAGAAGGACAATGCATTAAATATTATTAATCTTCACCACTTTAGAGCTGTTATTTGTATGAACGGTACTTGTTATTTGATGACTACGTATAGCTGCCTGCGCATTCCCCTACTACACTGTATATATGTATGTAAGTGTGCGCATATCTTTACGCCTTGCAAGCTAGTGGACTGTGTATGCGTATATGTCGGTAGGAACTAATTTTTCTCTGTATATTGTTATCATCATCTATACATAATGGAAATGTAAATAAGGTGATGATGTCATATCTGCTACTTCTACATAAACGTGCACGATACTTTAGGAACCAAGATAAGACTTGCTTTGTCAAGTATCACATCGTTATTATTAAACGAGCTTAAAATTTATCTCGGACTATACAGTTACACTCGATACGAGCGCGTTCTAGTACAGTCTTTCATCAAATCGAAATGTCCGAATTTGTCGAGATCGGCGCCGATATTAAAGAATTCCTCTACGATATTTTATCGCGAAATAATTTGAGTTTAAATTCCGAAATTACGTATACTCCCGGATCGGATATAGGTGACGGTTACGGCTCTAAAACGATCGCTGTGGACGTCAAAGATGGCGATAAATATCTAAATTTATTCCTGAAATGCGCATTGAGCATGTACAATCACGAAACATTCCGGAAAATCTACGCCACCGAAATACTCTTCTACAAAACGATCGTACCTACGTATTTGAGATTCTTAAAGGAGCGAACTGTCAACGACGATTTGTCGTATATCCCGAGATGTTACGGTGTTTTCGAAAAAGCTGAGAGTGAAACGGTGGCTTTGGAAAATTTAAGAAAACGCCACTTCGCCCTATTCGACAAATCGAAGTGTATGGATGACAGGCATTTAGAGTTAATTCTGAAAGCTTTCGCCGGGTTCCACGGTATCTCGTTCGGGATGAAGGATCAACGGAAGGAAGTCCATGATAAATTTTGCGAGGATCGTCCAAATATCTTTATTGGTTTACGTATGTTAGGTTTTGATAATATAATTGGAACCATCGCCAAGGAATTCCTTCAGAAATTGGATCCAAGTGAGGATAGGGATATACTAGATCGATGCGATAATTTAGATTTCAATATCAAAGATCAGCTTATGAATATGGACGAATATTTGAGCGAATACTCCATACTAACTAAAGGCGATTGCTGGGTAAACAACATGATGCTTCTGTATAAGGTGAGATATCCTTAAAATTTAAGTTTACAACAGTACACTCTCCACTAATTTTTTCCAGGATGAATCCTGTGATGATCCAACGGACATTATGTTAATCGACTGGCAAGGAGTCGCGCGAGCATCGCCAGTGCATGATATCGGAGGGATTTTCTACTCGGTCTCTTCGGAGGAAACGTTGGATAATTACAAATATTATTTAGAATTTTACCACGACGAATTATCTAGGAGAATAAAGGAGTTGGGAAGTGATCCAGAGGTTCTATACCCATTTTCGGTATTTGAAACGGATTGGAAGAAATATGCTTTATACAGCCTTGGAATATCTCTGCTCATGGTTAAAATTATGGTGTGTAAGCGGGAGAATACTCCCGTGATGGACGCAGGAACTCCGGCGTCGAAGCTGGCAGAAGCTACTGAAACCTTCTTTACAAACGTGAATGATGGCGAGGAGCAGTTTCTGAGAAGAATGAGATATATTATGAGGCACTTGATAAAAATAGGTGTATTATGATTGTTCAGAAATAAGCACTATTAAATAATAAAAGTTTATGTGGTTAAGTTGTTTGATTCTTCGCATCTAAATTGGCAGTATGGGGTGTTGACAACTGCCGTATTCGTTTCACCGTTCCTAACAGCTATTGTTCTTTCGGTATTATTTGTAAGTGGCAGTAGATGCCAGATTACATTGATAATCTTCTTGGTATTGGGATTGAAGATACTGATGTCGTTGCTGGCGAAACACAAATCCCAAAATTGATGGATCGGTGGGTGGTGAAGTGAAATCTCGTAAGAATAATTTCTCTTTTAATTAGTTGAACATGTGTATGTCCAAGAAAATGTGATCTTCAATACAGATGTTACTGAAGAAATGTAAGTTATACAGTGTATAATGCGATGGGGTATACAAGAGGGAATTTTTTAAAATATTGATTCATGAAAAAAATGATGAAAAAAATTTGATCCGACGCTGAAAGGCATAAGGATTAACGAGAAGAAGAAGAAGAAGAAAAAATTTGTTCTTCATGATATTTTTTGCTTGCTTTGAAAGTACCAATAACGTTTCGATAATCTAAAATTTATTTCTAGAAATCTGGAAAAATAATAAAATTATTTTTGTTTATTGTAACTAATCTACATTCTAATCAAGTATCAATAAGAAATAAATAAATAAATTTTCCAAGTTAACTTCTCTAACCGCTGCAGTTATTCGTTGTTTTAAAATTTCTACATTATTTCCTACAGGTTCTTCATATACTTTTTGTTTAAGGTGTCCCCAGAAAAGGAAGTCGATGGGAGACAAATCTGGCGATCTGGCAGGCCAATGCATTGATCCATAACGGCCAATCCACCTCTCAGGAAATTGCTGGTCTAACCATGCGCGAACTAATAACGTGCTGTGGGCTGGACATCCATCTTGTTGATAATAAATGTTCTCCAAATTCACGTCTTGTAGTGATGGAATCAAAAAATTTCGTAGCATACTTAAATAACTATGTTGATTCAAATTTTCGTCAAAAAGTAGGGCCCAATAATTTTATTAATTAACATTCCGCACCAAACATTGGCTTTTCGATAACGCTGATTTCTCGTGTTGATTTTAAAATTGGGATTGTCTCGTGACCGAAATCTGCAATTCTGTGAAGACACAACACCGTTTGTAGAAAAGGTACATTCATCGGAAAACAACAACAAAAAGTTTCTGTTTTCCATGAGCTTCTCACCAATCCATAAGCAGAAGTCCAGTCTCAAAGCATGATCTGGAATCTCAAGGGTATGTCTAAATTTTGGCTTAAGCGGATAAATTTTATTTCTTTTAAAAATTGTTTGTAGTAAAGTGTGACTGAGATTAAGCTCCGCTGCCCTCTGTCTTAATGATAAGCGTGGATTGTCCTCAACGGACTGCAGTGCCATAATAGTTACCGCATCATTCTCATTGTACACCTGTCTTATCTTCTTTTTGTCGACCACCGATACTGTTTCGTCGAATTTTGCAATTAATTTTTTAAGAATCATTTTTGTTACAGCTACATCTGGATACTTTTGATGAAACAAATTAATTGCGTACTGATATGAAACATCACCAGTACCGTAACATTTAACTAAATAAGTTCTTTGCTGTAACGTTAGCATTTTTGCAAGTCAGTTTGACACATGGAGTGTTTTGTTTGCGGTTTGATAGCAATACGCTATCTTGATTATAATGTAGAATGATAACTTCCAATAAAAAAATTAATTTTATTATTTTACCAGATTTCTAGAAATAAATTTTAGATTATCGAAACGTTATTGGTACTTTCAAAGCAAGCAAAAAATATCATGAAGAATAAATTTTTTTCATAAATCAATATTTAAAAAAATCCCTCTTGTATACCCCATTGCTTTACACACTGTATGTAGGACTGAAATTATGTTTTCCTGCTTGGTGTGTGGTCAACTGCACTGCAATTTGCTGGCTTATTGCGGCGCCCAGTTAGTCTACTGCATGAATCAGAATCCTCAAATGTACTTATCACCTTACTAATGGAACTGTTTCTTATCACTTATGACAGAAGACAGAATGTCAAATCACACCAGTAAACTCATCCCTATTCTGTAAGATAGGGTTGAGGATAGCCTCGTTGCTGGCCAAACACGTATCCAAAAAATGATAGATCGTTGGGTGGTGGAGAAAGGCCTCATAACAACAATTTCATGCGTGCTTAGGAAAATGTGATTTTGAATATAACTGTCATTGAAGAAATGTAAACAATTATGATTATTAAGACTGGAGATTCTTTTTTCTCACTTGGGGTATGGTCCTCAACTCCCTGCATTGAAGTTCGCTAGCTTATGTTACCCCCTCTTCTGGCTTTAGAAACCGGGATCCAAACTGTTTTAACCTAACGCAGCTCAACCCCTGGCAGTCACAGAGGACAGTTGAGAGAAGTTCCATCTTCTTCACAGTACAGTCCGCAGATTGGATCTTGCCCAAGTCCTATGATATGGATATCTTTGCTAAGCCGACGGTGTCTTCTCAGCAGGTTCGCCTTTTCGATTTCGTTTCTACTCATTCGCCGCAATTGCTGTGTCCGGGACTGCCTCATTGCCGGTGCAGTTCTTCAATGTCAGAAGTTAAGACGCCAGATTTCAATTCGACGTTCTAGTGGAGACTTTAAATTCGCTAAGCAGCTAGATTCACCAAAAGAAGGAATGCACGATGTAATTATGATTTGGTAATCATTCTTTTATTCTTTCTGTTTTTCGCATCTATCTGAGCACCGCGAAAAATATCGGATCTAATTTACTACTAATTTATTGTATAATTCTAGAGCAAAGACCAATATTTTAGCGAGATCGCCAATGTTCCTTATGACGAACAATTTGAACAGATTTTACTCAGAACTAGGTACTGTTCTGTCTGTTTTCACCTTGAATTTATTATTAACTGTTTTTTTTTTTCTTATAATTTTATTATTACTATTTTTTTGATACATGTACATTTCATAGTTCAGTTTATTACTTACTGATACTCGAATGTAATGTTTTGAAAGTCATGTTCATTTTTGGTGTTATTTTCTTTTTTTTTTCGTTGTTTGGCATTATTGTAAATTATCCTATCATTGGTCTGTGACTGTTGGACAAAAGGATAGTTATAGAATTATTATTTTTACCTTGGAATCTAGGCCATTAGCCTCTTCAGTTATTAATGTTATTATTATTATTATCTACCTTTGATCACCGTAAAGCACTAGGCTTTAATATTCATAGAATTCAGTTGTTCAGTTGGGATGGAAATGTGATTCGTACTGGATTTTAACGGCTTTTTGCGAAAAATTGATTTCCAATTATAACGTAATTTTGATTATAAAATATTATCGAGAGGATCCAAGATGAATACTCGTACATTAAGTAGTAACTTTTGTTGGTATTAGCATCTGATTTACGTCTTACCGCTTCAAAGCACATAGGTACATGTACAAGGTTTGTCATAGCATTAGTTATGGCAAACCTTGTATATTTAGATCTACTGACAAGATTATATGAGGCAAGTCAAATGAGTGTAAAATAAAATAAAAAATTGGTCCAATAAAATCGTTGTTTTAGAACCACGGATTTACGTGTCATGGAATGGTATTTAGAAAGCACGGCAGTCGTCGAACTCTCAGGTACACGATTCGGCGATGAAAGCAAAACAAACGCGTCCTGTCAAAAGAAACACTTCACCGTGCGGGAAATTTAACTCGAATTTTGCTGGTGCCTATATTTCTTTCTCTAAATTGTACACATTCGGCTTTCCTTTTCAACCATATGTTTCCAAGTTTTTAGACACACATTATTTATTATCCGCATGATAAAACGAATACGAACCACTTGACCTTGCTTCTGATATGACCCGAATATTACCAGCGTTTAAACGTTTCTACATCTAAAATATAAACATCGTACTTGATCTCTCACACTCTTGCAGATGAAATTTTAATATTAAACAGAAATTACTACCGCTTTCCTATGATAGTAGGGGAATATTTACTTTTACAACTTTTTATTTAGAATGCACTTCCTTCTGTCTTAATTCGGTGCCTAAGTTGTGAAAAGCGGTGTACGTGTATCGCTTTTTATACACGACTTAACTCATTCCAAATCCCCACCCAAAACGTATAACATCGAACTACACACAATATGTACATATCTATAACGGGAGTGACGTTGCCTGTTGACGTAGTCTCCTCACTCACTCTTCCGAGAATACGTGTTGTGATCTTCAGATAAAAACCTGCTGTTTATCGGATAGTTAAAATTTATCCTCGTTTCGAACAGTTACAAAAAACAATTTACGCGACGTAAAAATATGTCTGGCGAAATCCACGTCGATGAAGATACCAAAGCGTTCGTAGGTGAAATCCTATCAAAAAATAACTTCAGTCCAACATCGGAAGTAAAGTATTTTCCTGGCGCGTTGGTGGGTGAAGGTTACGGATCGAGAGCCATCGCCGTCGATATCAAAGATAACCAGAAAAGTCTTCATTTATTCCTAAAATGCGTCCTCACTTCGATCAAAAACGAAGATTTCCTTAAAATATACACCAACGAGGTCTTCGTTTATAAAACTCTACTTCCAAGGTATTATGAATTTCTACAAGACAAAGGCGTTGAGGATGGATTTCGGAACGCTCCGAAATGTTACGGGGTCTACGAGAAACGCGGCAGCGAAATTGTGGCGATGGAAAACTTGAAGAGGAAGAAATTTACTCTATTTAATCGATTCAAATGTATGGACGATAAGCATTTGAAGCTCGTATTGCTGACGTTCGCTAAATTCCACGCCATTTCTTTCGCTCTGAAGGATCAGCAGAGGACGATGCACGATCGATATTGTGCTGGTCGAAAAAATGTATTTGTTCTCGCTCGAGTTACGGAATTTGAGAAAGTACTACGTAAATCCACTAATGATTTTTTACAAAACTGCACCCCGAGGAAGATGGTGATATTTTAGAGAAACGAGATTGGTTAGCTTTGAGAATTGAGGATCAGATCATGGGAATGGAAGAGTATTTAAGCGAGTATTCCACGTTTACTAAAGGCGATTGTTGGGTCAATAACACGATGATCTTGTACGAGGTAAATCAGAAATAGACTTACGTACTTACTTACTTGTTACTGTATTTTGTTTCGCCATAATTCACTTACAGGATGAAAATCGAGAAAATCCAATCGACGTCATGCTAGTCGACTGGCAAGGTATCACTCGAGGATCTCCAGTACACGATATCCAATCATTCTTCTGTTCTATGTCGACGGAAGGTACGCTAGAAAATTATAAGTATTACTTGAAGGTGTATCACGATGAATTATCCAAAAGGATAAGGGAATTGGGTAGTGACCCAGAAATTTTATATCCCTTTTCGGTTTTGGAACAGGAATGGAAGAAGTACGCGGCGTATAGTTTTGGATTAGCCCTATTCACCGTAAGGAACTTACTGCGCGGTAATGAAGGCACTTCGACAGTCCAGGAAGGTGTAGATAGTACAGAAGCAATGCAACGTGCGTTTGAGATTATCAGCGACAACGAAGAACAATATCTTAGAAGAGGAAAGTATATGATCAGACATTTTATAAAAATCGGAGCTTTTTGAGAGATGTAATGCGATTTGCGTTTGCCGTTCAAAGATATTGGTTTACACTTTATTATTTTACAAAATAAACGGATTTTGTTAATTTTTTTTTTCTAATAAAACCATTATGGCGAAAATTACTGATACATGATTCACTTACGAAGTGTTTTAAATTGCAGGGTGTTTCAGTAGGAGCAGTAAATATTTCAGGAGGTGGTGTGTGTGGGCTCTTCTAAATTAAAAAATTCATCTCAACATGTATGGAATTCGTAATGATTACAGAGAGGCGTCAGTTCCAATGTTACCCATAAAGTCACACGGAAAGTGTCAACGACTTTTCATCACCGACTTCAACGCACTTTTGAACTCTGTTGAACACGTGCAGCTCTACTAAGATGGTGTTGGCAGTCTTTTATGAATATAGCATTATTCACTACGCGAACGACCGATCCGTCTCTTGTGGTTACTTTTGCTTTGTAGACTTTGCCTTCCAATCAATCTTCACAGGAAAAAATAAAAAGGACTAAAGTCCATGGTGACCAATAAACGTAACTATTTCGATCGATGCTTCTTTTGGAAGAGATCAAGGGTGGAATATTGGCCAACAAATCATAGCTAAACTCTTGTAATAATAAGAAGCACCAGATTACAACTGTTACATCCAAATTTACACTGTTAAGTACACGTCAGTTGTCTTTGAAGTTTTCTATTCAGAATAGTCCATACCACCATCTCCTAAAATATTTGCTATACCTTCTGAAGTACCGTGTATAAACTGTAAAACATCTATTTAATTGCAAGCATGTTACGAAGTTTGGGAAAATGTATACCAGCAGTTTGAGGTTGCTTTCATCTAACCTTGAGACGCCTTGACTAGTAAGTTCTTATGGTCTCCATCAAATGCAGTTGAAGATGTACAAGCTCTTGATATCAGAAATTAACCCCTGATCCATTTGCAGAAGTAATTGTTCAAAATTCGTTCAAGAAGGAGTATTCTAAACTATCTATCTGTATATATTAATCCACCCATCGCTGTGTGCAAATCCAGTTCAACTTTTAAAGTCTACTTCGGTAGGTTTAGAGATATTTACAAAAAATTTGGAACACTTAGCGCACATTTGGAATTGTAAAATTGAGTGTAACTGTGTAGGTTGACTTTACCATGTATTTTGATTTATGAATTAGCAAAGTAGGCACATAACAATAGACGCAATTACACACAAAATCGGGACTTACATGATCACAATATTGGACTCAGAGATGACTTAGCAATACCTAAATCGCGATTAACTATTCATCAGCTTTCACCAGAGGCGGTAGCTATCAAAATTTATAATAAACTACTGCCGAATTTTGGAAATTTTAAGGCCTCTCAATTTAACTTTCAATTGACCAATTGACGGTGAATGGATTTTATTCCTTGTTGGATGTTTTAGAATCTATGTTAATTCTCTGTGTTAATAATAATTAATCATTTACATTTTCTTTGTTCTTTTCTTTGACATGTTTCTATACTTTGTCGACTTTGTAACGTCTACAGAAATAAATAAAGTAGTAGCAAAGTAGCAGTACGATTACGACACGGTTTCTATAGACTTAACTTAAATCTTTGGTAGCTTTCAAGCAACGAGCAATCGAGATTAAATTCTTAACATGTCCTGTTTGCAACAGTTGCAGATTTATAACTACTCCTCGGAAAATGCGCGGAGATTGATTAGAAAACCATCTCTATCACTAATGAACGCTCTGCCACCGAATCTATACGGGAAGGGTTGACATGCAGAGATGTTACTGCGATTCGTCCAGCACTTGCAAAGCTGTAATCGGTGAGGGTCAATCTTTTTAAACTATCCGGGGTCTAGTTATAATGTATAACGCATCCTTTGGCTACACAATCAATAGTTTTTTTATACGTACGTACGAGGGTTGCCATTTATGCGTCAGAAATAACCAATAGAAACAAATATTTATCATTGAAAATGGTTTTATTGTTTTGCAAAATATCCTCCTTGACGAGGGATACATTTTTGCACACGTCTGAACCGATTTTCACAGCAAGTTTTTCATTCCGATTGAGGTATCTCGAAAGCATGCATCTTGGACACATCAACCGCTTCTTCTGGCATCCAAAATCATTGACCGCCCAGTTTAATCTTGACGTACAGGAAGAGAAAGAAATTAAGTGTTAAGTCTGGGCTGTACGGCGAATGACCCATTAATTTACATAAGTTGTTTCGATCGATGTGAGTTAGCATTGTCAAGGTGAAGAATGATACTGCGTTGCTGATTGTTTGTTATTATTTCTCAAAGACATCTGGCAAACAAATAATTGCGTATCAAAATTGATCGTTTTACAACCCTTTAGTAGCATTGTCGGATGTCCTTTCCTTCCAGAAAAACAGACCACCATTCTCTTCGAAGTGCTTCTTGCGCGAACAACTTTTGCTGGGTTTGGCTCATCGTGGAACATCCACACTTTCGAGTGCTGTTTGCTTTCGGGCTTATATGCATAGCTCCAAGATTCGTCACCTGTCTAGATGTTATACACGTCCTTCGACGCACCAAGATTGTATTTTCTGAGCTTTTCTTTGCATCAATGGACGCGGGCTTTATTTTCAGGGATTGTCAAGTTATGCAGGATCCAACGCGACGAAATGTTTTTACTTCTAAATGTACCTGCGATATCTTATCTATGGGTGTCATATTAATGCCCATAGATGCCTCAATGCCAGGGTATATCACGTGACGATCTTGCGTTATTAGCTGGCGCACAGTATCGATATTCTCACGCACAACAACCTTTTTTCGACCAATTTCTTTAAGTTCGATCGTGAGCTAACGCCGGTCATGACTGAACTCACTGATCCAGTGATATACGGTGGTTTTAGATGATGCTTGATCGCCCAAAGTCGAAGTGAGTCGATCGATGCACTGCCGTTGATTTAATTCACATCGAAAATCATCCCGCGAAAATTACTTAATTCCATTTTTGGATTGAGATGAAATTTTGAAGTCATCGTAACAAACAATACGTTCCGAGTTACGCATATCGTCTGAAATATCAAACTTTACAATGGATATGTCAGAGGGCAACTAGCAACACTAGTGTTGCCAGTTCCAGACACATAAATTGCACCCCTCGTACATAACTATGTGTATTGGCATAAGATTACTGCAATTTCGTATACATTTAACGCCTTTTATTATAAAGTAGGATACGTACCTATTGCATTTATTTCCATATGCGCAATATTGAATTCCGGGTAGTCTGAGCAAACAGCCGTAATTATGTCGTAACTTATTTCGTCATTGTGCGCTGTTACCGCTGTTTGCCCAAAGAAATCGCGGCATTAGAAAACCTACACGATATATCTCTGTGATGCTTTCGTTTACGCGTTTGTAGATATGACGTAACAGTAATAACAGCGTGCGCCTCGACCTTCGGCCAAATTTATCTGAATCCGAGTTGAAATCTCGTAATACCAATCGATTGTAGTTAAAAACAATTCGTTCGTGGTACTTCGCGAAAAAATGTCCAGTACGATCGACATTGATGAAGAAACTCAAAACTTTGTGCGTGAAATATTATCGCGAAATAATTTCGGTTCTAATTCCATAATCGAGTACTTTCGCGGATCGGAAGCTGGTGACGGATACGGATCGAAAACGATCGCCGTCGACGTCAAAGAAGACGAAAGGACATTGCATTTATTTCTAAAATGTGCCCTGACCGAGTTTCAAGACGAGGACTTCCTAAAAATTTACGTTAATGAAGTGTTCCTGTACAAAACCGTAATTCCGACTTACTACAAATTCCTCGAAGAGAAAGGGATTAAGGATGGATTTCGGAACGCTCCGAAATGTTACGGTGTCTACGAGAAAGCGGGAAGTGAAATCGTCGCTTTGGATAATTTAAGGAAGAAAAATTTCACCCTATTCGATAAATATCAGTATATGGATGATAAACATCTATCGCTTATACTGCGGACCTACGCCAAGTTCCACGCTATTTCTTTCGCCATCAAAGATCAGCGCAGGGCCTTGCATGATGAATTCTGCGCGAATCGCCCTAACATTTTTATTTTGTTGCGAATTATTGGATTTGAAAAGATCATGTGTAGCTGCGCAAACGATTTCTTCGCCGAACTTGACCCGGAAGAAGATGACGATATACTAAAGAAGCGTGATGGAATGGATTCAAAAATTGTCGACCAAGTCGTGAACATGAACAAGTACCTCAGCGAGTACGTTATATTTACAAAGGGTGACTGTTGGGTCAATAATACCATGATCCTGTATGAGGTAATTAAAGCACAAGTACCACTTACACTTGTTAGTCCTAAAGCTTAACCACGTTTACCCATTTCTAGGGAGAAACCGCTGAAAATCCAATCGACGTCATGCTAATCGATTGGCAAGGTGTTACCGGAGCATCCCCAGTGCACGACATCCAAGCGTTCTTCTATTCGGTCTCTTCGGAAAAAACGATTGAAAATTATCAGTATTATTTAAAACTTTACCATGACGAATTGTGCACGAGAATAAGGGAACTGGGCAGCGATCCAGAAACTTTGTATCCTTTCTCGGTGTTCGAGCAAGAATGGAAATCGTTTGGACCATATTGTTTTGGATTATCGCTTTTTACCGTGAAAATGTTGCTTTGCAAAAGGAGAATTCTCCTGTTATCGACGAAGTTGCCGGCAATGCTGAAGCAACACAACGTGCATTCGAAAATGTCAGCGATGACATGCAACAATTCTTGGAACGAGGAAAATATATATTTAGGCATTTAATGAAAGTTGGGGCTTTGTGAATATTGAATCTAAAACATCAAGTAAGGTAAGTTTTCCAAATGGTTGTGCGAATTTTCGCGAACCTTTCGGAGAGAGTAGCGCTTAGGTAATTGTTGTACTTTCTTAAATAAAAATATTATATAAATGGGACACTTGTGACTTATTTTAACGTATCCAATGATGATGTTGTACACTAGATAAAATCGACGTTCTACCTATTATTGCAAATGCCTTCTTCGGGATCGTGCACAAGCTTATCATTATCGCAACACAGTTCAATTATGAAAGCCGTTTTGGTATTACTTCAGACCCTGGAAAGGTTTTGTCGGTCTATCCTCAACTAGTCGATTCAGAAAATAGAAATAAAATAGGACGAACTAAGAATACAGGGTTTGTCCAATATGTAAGCGGGCTCAAGTCATAAAAATAGTGATTTTAATCCGATGGAATAAAAGGAAGTCCGGGGAGACAAATCGTCCAAAATGTACAGCGGATATGACGTTTTCTTCTTTAAACTTCTTGCACCGCCGATAAACAGGAGTTCTGCACATGGTTTTGTCCATGTTAGCCTAACGGATGAATTCAAAGTTTTCGAAGCGCATTTCTTCAGTTAAACGCCCAATTTAACGGCACAATGCTCTTCGATAGTTCGCTGCATTTTGACTCTGGATGCGAACACTAAACTGAGCCTGTTCTCTCCGCTTACATGACATCCTCCCCTCCTCCGTCTGCGTCTATAGAAACCACCCTTCACTCGTTCCCTATTAGCAGGAAAGAAAAACCGTCTCAATCCTAATTGAACGAACCCTGTACTTGAGGTAAGTTCTTCGACATAAAACAAAAATTTCGGATAAACATCTGTAACGTGAAATTCACAGAATCACTTATCTTGTATCAATCAATGCTGCGGGAGTAACCAACGACAATCGCAGATGCGAATATCGATCTCGTATAAGCTATGCTTGATCGTTAAAATCGAAAAATCCAGCGAAAGAGCGAGAAGGAATTTTATCACCAATCTTGTTTGAAGAGATTTATCTAATTTTAGGTTATTAAAATACAAAACAGTGTGATAGTGTACTTGGATTATGAAGAAAGTGAATTCAAATACATCAACCGGGTAAGATCAGAATGTCATCGTTTTCCTTATCTGTTGTGATATTGGATTTCGAGTGTTGGCGATTAGTTTACGAATTTAATTGAATAAGAATTTGCCCTGTCATATGTGTGTCATAATATTTTAGATACTTATATTAATCCGAAGTGAAGGATAACTAAAGTCGGAAACACATGTCCCTCTGCTGCTACGTATTGATTTATGTACGTCGAATGTGTCTGCTGCGCTATCAAGATGGATTTCCGTTCATCAGACGAATTTAAGGGAAAAATGGAGTGTGCCACACCAATTTTTTATTATTTTTTTATCATTTTCTAACGAAAGAAAATGTTGGACATACGAAATAAATCTCAACAGGGAATCTTCAAGCGGATGTCACACATGAATAAATCTATTGGGAAAAGAGGAATTCAATTGATTATAATATCATCGGCTGCCGGTCGTTAGGTGATTTACCACGTGAATAGCATGTGTGATGTGTACACATTTATCTCAAACGTTCTAATGTTGGCTGTTTCCATCTGATTCTATCCGACAGAAAGCTTGTCGCAGTGGATTTTTGAGTCACTCAGCAACACAATGCATTGGATAGCCTAACACGCGGACCTTAGTAACAATCTTGTGATTCATCCCTGTATAATTCATCGCATTGCATTACAGATCAACACAATACAGATATGTGTTCCTGGCATAACTCATTTCGCGATTAGATTTGTTGCGTAATCTTTCTAACAGATGCTAATGATTGATCGAATAAGAAATAAATTATTCCTAAAATAACTACATGCAAAATTTGTAGAAGATGGGTATGAGAAATTGGTGAAAGATTGACGGAAAATGTTCACGACGAAGAGAACAGCAGAAGCAGTTAATGACCAAGAAGTTGTACAAAGGAAGAAGATTAGCGAAGTGAAGTGGTAGGAACTCGTAGCGAGTGATACGAGGCTCAGCGAGATATTTCGAATTTGAGTTTAAATGTCAAATATATTCTTTAGCTATGTAAGTTTCAAGAAATTTGTGAAAATCTAACGGCAATAAATACATCTATTAATACAGATATTACATTCAAGTACCCTTACTTATCTCTGGATTCTATCTATCAGATTAGATAAATTAGACCTAAGTTATTTAGGTAACGAAATATATGTATTTTATTATTCCATCACGGTCTGAATAGAGCGAGAATTTATAAATTTAACTTCTCTACAAGAAAATAAACAACATCCCCTCTAACATATATCACGAAACCGCGAGGAATATAATAGCCAACAACTTTTTGAATTAGCGAAGCTCGAATCGCTGTTTCTGGAAATCTTGAGTAACAGCCTTTGCGCGGTCTGAGATACTTGTTTAGAAGAATATTAAGTTTTGACTTGCGAGTCGTGTTTGAGTAGGATTCGATGCCTGTTTATACGAGGACATGCACTCCAATTCTAATCGTGCTTAAAAGTGATTTATCTGGCATCTTATTCGAATTCTTGACGACGAAATATCCTAGAAGTTTATCACCGTCTTTAGATAAGGGCTTCCTTGTAAGCGAGACCCTGGATGTGAAATGTTGATAATTCTATGATGTTCATGTGGCTGAATGTAACGAGGAAACCAGGTGACCAAACTACGCATTATATTTGGACGAACTTGATGATACCATGCTGTTGGTGGAATGGGAGGTTGAAGCCTTTAATACTTAGTGGTGAAAAATTGAAGAACAAAACGCTAACAATTAAAACTGACTTAAGAGAGTTAAAGAAATAATAATTAAAATCAAAACTCGTAGATAGAACGACGAAACTCGGATAATCCGTGAGTTATTACCAATAGATGAAATAATGGAGGCAATAACCGAGAAGAATCTGGAACGAATGACTACGACTAGCGTTACAGCGACCTTAAAACGAGAAGAAAAGTGCTTGGAACAGGTTACCCAAGACGAGAAAGTGACAACATAACGAATTTCCGGTCGGCAATTGACGATGCAAAGCCCCAATTTAAATCCCATCTTTCCTTCCTCTAGGATGGAATAACCTCAATCAGGCTCTTAAACTTTCGTGGAGAAAAAAAAAGAAAATTCGGAGTTGCGAGTGATTTTCGGTCCATGCGAGGTGATGGGCTTGAGCTCTTAATTTGATCTGAGGAGATCTCATAGGTATTTCAGTCGTATTTTTGATAACAAAGTGTTCTAAACTTTCTGAAAATCCTCTATCTTTACATGCGTAGGGGTAGTTAGAATTGAACGTATGAATCGAGGATGTCGACGATACTATGAACATATTCCCGAAGGAGTAGGAGATATCTCGATAATAATATGTTTTGTTCACTGAAGATGACGAATTGTTAGTCCAAATTCGAACGTTGTGGAAAACCATTCTACTCAAAAAGATATCATCTGGGCTCGTACTGAATATCTTTATATCTTTTGAAGTACCTTACAATGTAGGAAGCAATTAATTCCATTCTAGTTCACATTTTGGGGAAGAAGAATAGCTTGAAGTCGCGAAATAAGTGGCTAAAGGCAGCAGAATAAGCCTAAGAAATCAGAGAAACTCCAGGACGCGATGATATATTAAACGTACTCCTAAAATATGGTGGAGAAATTATAATTGGGAACATAACGGAACTATTCCAGGAAATCTTTAAAGATAAAAGTTAATCTAAGCATTTTCGATTCTAACATGATACTTCTAGCTATGGTACTATTATTATACTTAACATAAATCTTCAAGCTATTAACCAAAATATGAGCTAACAGAATCATACAGGCGAAATGAACACTGAGCCTCTCGACTTGACAGATCAACGGCGGATGATAATTTTGCACTAAGACAAACGGCTCATAGAGCAGTGGGATTTAACAATCCGAATAAGATTGTTTCACCGGTTTCACTAAAGTCTACGGTCATAAAAAATCATGAGAGAAAATGTACTACACAAATTATAAATAGTACCTGGTGGACCGAGCCTTGTTCGCAGTTCCCAAAATTTTTTGAATAATTTTGAACCAAATAATAACGCCCTATATTTTAGTTTTAAAATGTAATTTATATTGTATATTTCAAGTATATATAGTAGTTAACATACTACTTTCAGCGCCATCTTTGGGTTAGTAGTAAAATTTTAAGTACTTATAATTTCGCTTGGCTGGAAGATGTTAAAAAAGTTGCTAACCAACGTTTAGGCCGAAATTGGTGAAACCCCCTAAATGGATTGAATCGAGACCGGGACTATGCTAAATCGTCCCCAGAAACTCGCAGATACTAAATTGTAACAAAATCTTGAGAGTAATTTGCGATAACACATTTGATGTACCGCAGAAATAGGTAAAAGCGGGACAAAAGAATTTTCTTGGAACCGGGACCATGCTAGATCAATTTTGTGTTCTCGAAAATCCCCAGATACTAAATTACATAAAAATTGCTAAGGTCATTTTCAATAACCAATTTCATATACTGCAATACCAGAAATATGTGTAAACCGGGTCAAAATCGATTTTCCCGGGACCGGGACCACACTAGATCGATTTCTCGTCCTCGAAAAGCGCCAGGTACTAAATTTCATCAAAATCGTTGGAGCCGTTTTCGAGAAACCAATTTTATATATATATATATATATATATATACATATATACCAGAATTGCTTGTTTAAATATATTAGATTAGATAAACGGTTTGACGGCGAATTTGGTCGATCTTCAAGCGGATGGGCTAGACAATACCAACTAGAATGTGCGGTAACAAGAAGCTGCGAGCTAAGATGAGATGTAGGAGAAGAAAATAGTATTCCTAGTAATTGTTGCTGTATCGATATTGCCGCACATTTTTCGATATTCATCCTCGATATCTATTTTTAACCTCACGCGAAATTCGATGTCCGACTATTTATATTTTTGCAAAATATTTATTCTACGCACTAAACTTGGGAATCTAAGTAGATCGATTTTCAGTTTGCAACACATTATTACGTTTCCAACAGTTGCAAGTTTTATGGTAGGAATTCTGAATTCGCCGTACTTTTTCCAATAAGCCGAAGCGGAAGAACGACAGGGCCCGGCGAACCACAAAAGCGATATATCATTTAAAACCGAAACAAAAATTTAATAAAACCGTCCCGGGAACATTAACAGTTTTAGTACGGGAAGAGTCGACCAGTGCAACGCCGCGCCGGGTAGGTCGCACGGCAATAAAAGAAAAACTCGCGTAATAAACGATGCCAATAAATCGTTTGCTGATGACAACATCGTCGATTGCTGTTCCTACTGCAGCCGGGCGAGCGTTCTTTTCCTTACAGCAAGCGTCGTCGCTCGCCTCACCGCGGTTGCCATAGCTCGTTCGCATTTGCACTCAACCCTTATTAGTATAACGGATGACGGCGAGTCCGACGGTTTTTGTTTACCCGCCGCTAGCTAGAATAGCAGCCGAGGTGGGCTACACACAGAAGAGTTATATTTCACTGTGGCGACCTGCTGAACATTCCGCTGAATAAATCAGCGACATCACCTACAGCAGGAGAAGCCATTGCCGTCCTTCGTAACAAACCGGCTCTTCCTGGTCGTTGTAAGCCACCGGGCGCAGTCTTCTTTCCTGGCACAATTCCTCCACTCTCGTACGATTTAGAAGCGGCAACCCCGGCACTGGCATTTCCTCATTGCTTTCGCTGAAGATGGATCGCTATAATATCTCATCAGATTTGACAGAAATGCGGAGATAATACTGTTGATGAGGATGATAAGGGTGAGGTTTTCCCATTCTTACATCTAAATTCTCTGTTATGAACATTTTACAGTTGAAATTTTAGTACCGCAAGATTCGATTGTTCGCTTTTCTGAAATTATATCATATCTACAATTGAAAACCTCAGAATAAAAAGTGAATGGAGACCATAAACTTCATGTTACAGAAAAATCCACTACTACAATAGTATTATTTGGTGGTAGTGGCAGATCTTACTGATTTATCATGATCTGGTATCCAATTGTAATAAGAAAATTATCTTAAGACCTTTTTCCTTTGTTTCAAATATTGGATGTATCCTGATTTCTTTCACATTTCCTTTTTTTGGTTATATGAAATCAGTTTCTGCAGATTTAGAAACGGTTTCTTTTAAAGTGAATACTTCTTAACCCGGGGAGGGATGGGTCAAAATTACCGGCCGCTTTTTTAATTGCTTGTGGTTTTATAACTGCATGTACGACGAAACTGCTCTTCTCACTAGGTGGAGGCATCTAAACGTCTTTCATTCCAAATCAGTCGGACAGCGATCGCACGTCGAGTTATACGTGCTGAAAGTTAAAAAAGGTAAATATGACCCATCCCCGTAATCAATGTAGCTATTTTACATATATGCATATTTTATATATATGGCGTATCAAATACTATTCTTAGTTGCTAATAATTACTTCCAATTAACTTTTCGTTATTGTTTTTGCGTTTTTCGAGGGTATACATGGAAATTCGACGCTGGGAAGGGTACAGTACCGAAGTTTCGCTTCCCCCAGCTTTGCTGTTCAAACTAATCGTCCACTTTCCTTCCCCTCCATTGTGGGGGGTGAGTCCTTTCTTTGTTAATTAAAATGTCGTTATCATATCTTTCACGTTGTTGTAGGGAATTAGTATAGGCTGGCATAACTAATGCAGGCTAGTAAGCTATTGTGTAAGTTTTATTTTGAAAAACATCTGACAACTAAGCGGTAGAAGCCGACTTCGTCTTCAGGTTGGTGGTTTCCCGAAATTTGTACATCAAGTGCTGTAAGACCCTTGGAATTCCACCGGTTACCGAAATCGTGTAAACCGGATAACGAACTAGTTCAATTTATTTTGCTAGGTATACCTCGAGTGACAATAAAGTGCTATTAAACGTTAATCTCTCGCCTTGATTTATTAAATTTTTATTTCGTTTATGTTATTTTTAAATAATTTTCCAGCACTTTTTCCGGTCGCTTCACAACAGGATAAAGATCCAGAACATAGACGGTTGGGATAACCTCGTACCACCTACTACGGAAGCTGGGGCGTCTCTCTGACTCCAGACACTTAGCGGTGATCCAGTAATATAATTGGAGAGTGGCGCCTTGTTACTAAATTCCCGACCTCCAACCTACGCCGTTTCCATTGGGTTAGTATGGTCTGGGTCTCCATATTTATTACCGACGAGATAGGTTATCCGCACCGTAAGTGTATCGGCACGTTTCTGACTTTCCTTCTATTATTTGCTTTTTTAACAAAAGCTTTAAAAACCAGTAGCAGGTGGATACCCTAACACAATCCGATGCTCCGTAGAGGGAAAATATTTTCTCGAATCTAGGTTAGAGTACTAATTCACAAATTTAACGTTACAGTTGCTCGATGTGTTACATCACTGCACGTTTTGTCAGCCTTACGAAGATGCTCATTCCTGGACCTGAACAGGAAGCACTTTCTCGCATACTGGTATTCACTCTATTCAAACGATGTGGTACGTTACCCAGGCAGTTAATTCATGTATGCAAATATATTGGCGTACTTAGCTGGGACGTACGCGCGTATTTAAATGTCTTACTTGTACGACATGCCGAAGCGCGGTTTTCCGCGAATATCCGCGACTTAGCTTTCCATCAACCCGTACGTACATAGATAATCGGACGATCTCGAAGGTCAATTAGCTTAATCACCGGGAAGGTATTATATCGGCGACGAAACCGCATTGTTAGTGCGCGGCGCGTTTCCTCGTTCATCCTTTGAAAATTTAATCATTCATCCTTCATCAATTATTTGTGCTCGTTTACGCTGGGACCGCTTTACCTGCCCCATTCGTCGTATGCATCTATGTATGTAGATACGTGTACGTGTGTACACAGGTGCTCGAGTGGCTCTCCTGCACGACTGTAGACCTACCCGGTAATGACAGTGATGCAGTTGATATTTGATTGCAGCGCATTACCGCTAGTGTATAACGTGCCGTTTATGTTGTTTATGGGCCTATCTACGTGGTACGGCATCCATTATAATATCACGTAGCGATTTTTTCCCCGTTCGTGCAACGGTCGTCGCAAAAGGAACGGTTCATTATGGCGTCCTGCTTTGAACAATGTGATTGATTACTACCACTCGCTTTGGTGACGGTACTGATTGGGCGAATTTGATATTAGCCGCGTGTGAGCGTTTACTTTCCAAGCGCCATGAAGAGCTAAACCAATGAATCTGGTAGATGCGACGAAGGCATAAGTAAGTAGCAGAAGAACTGAGACAAGTTTTAAGATTGCGTTTTCGAATTTATTGGTACTTGGCGACAACTTTCTGGCTGGACTGCTAACAATAATGCGACCTTCGTCATAAGAACATACACGGAAGAAAAGCCGGAACGAGGCGCGGATGGACCAATGAAGGTTTAAAGAAAATCAAACTCGTTTGAGTGCAAGCTAACTTTTCGTCCCAGGAGACTGGCACTCCTCAGAGCTATAGCCAATTTAGCCCTGTTCTCAGGGTGATCCAGGGCTGTAGCTAAATTATATTTATAGGGGGCTCAAATGTTTTTGGAGGGATAAGAAAGAAAGGCGTTGAATAGGAACAGAAAATAATAATACCTTTATGGCATACCAACTATTACAAAGAAAAAGAAAGGTCTCAACGTCTAGGCAAAATTCAGGTAATGCTGCTTTGCAAGTGATCCTTGATATATTAGAGTACTGCAAATTATAATGATATTGAAGGTACTTGATCGATTAGAACAGTTTCTGAGTAAACAGTCAATTCATTGGTAAAAATCCAAGTGGAAAAATCCAGACAGACGTTTCTAGGTTAGGTTTCCCTCATTATCAATGTCGTAAAACGATCTTTTCCAACGACGCGAAAAGGAATCTAATAATTCTCACCTTTATCAATCTTCCAAATTCCCAATAAAATGTTAATTATGAAAAACATTATGGAAGTTTGTTTAAAATTTAAAATAAAATAACGTGTTCTCTTGTTTCTACGCCTTTTGCGATTGAGTGACTTAAAATTTTATTTCATTTCGTTTTATTTTAAATTTTAAACAAAATTTCATAATACTAATTTATACCAATTTATGCCACAAAATAAAATTTAACATTCTTTCTAATGGTAAGTCTAATAAGTCTAATAAGTCTAGTAAGCAGTAATAGCATTCTTGTCTAAAAAGGGTATACAACTACTTGCATGCATCAAAACCCCGCCCATTATCTCAGATATTCCCTCAAACTGCTACTAAGTGAGGTACTATACATAACTCTAACTAACTTAAATAAATAGAATACAAAATTTATCATATTCCAACTAACAATTATTATTAAGAACATTGTAAGTTAGCATTCATTGCACAAAATATGTATAGTGCACATTTGAAACCAAAATTAGTCTTTGTGCAATATAATATACATACTTAAAAAATACTTATAAAATTGCTAATTATCTTGAAATGTAATAGAAAACGTTAAACGAATGGTTTGAAATAACTGAATTTTCTATTTTTTTGTTAGATTTCTGTAGAAATTTTTGATAATGTTTGCAAGTATTGTGGTGTATTTACTGACATTATATCACACCGGTACACTCCTCACCACACAATTGCTTAATAATAAACAAAATTCGGTGACACATGTTTCGCTAGCAGAGGCACACACTATCAAAACCATATAAAACCGGAGTTGCACTCTGTTAATTCTAGTTACAACCGAAAAGTTGCATTTACATAGCAAATGTCTTACTACTTACTTACATGTACTGTTGTTCACAGATTATGTAGGTTTTGTTTATGTATTTGTTCAAATACATTTTTAGACTTTTAATACTAAATTAGAAAGTTCTTGGCCAGTGTTAGCTTTTGCTTGGAAGGCAACAACGCAAACGAAGATAAATAACCAATATTGTTATGGTTCAAATCTTCGGTTTTTTGAAGAGAATTTATAAGCAGATTGCCTTTATTAAATAAGGTGTTCCCGTTAGTATTATGTCGAGTACTCCACAAAATGCAGATTTTAAATCTAACATAGAAGAGCAGTTTCCAGTTGATTCCGTTAGAACAAAGTGTTTAAGTTTAGAACTTGAAAACTTCCAAAAGCAAATGCGATCTAAAAGCACAAAAACACGCCTCTGTTGCACGTATTTTTCTTTAACAGCGTCAGTCTGGTACTTAGAACAAAGGTAAACATTCTTATAAAAGCTGTGAAAATATGGAAAATATATTCGGCGTCATTACGAAATGTAAAGGTCTCTTTTCTAATATATGAAATAAATAAATATACCCTCACTACACCTTTCTGAAAAATCCAGATACGTATTTCGGCAACTAAGTTGCTCTCCTCAGTGGAAAACTGGGGAATTCAGTATGACTAGCGGATCCGGCGAATGCTCAAGACGAGCACCACACAACGAACACTGTACAACACCAAAACACTGCACAATGGACATCACACAATGAACGCGCGAAACGTGTGATTTGGCTAGTGATACTGAATTCCCCAGTTTTCCACTGAGGATGGCAACTTAATTGTCGAAATATCTGGATTTTTCAGAAAAGTGTGGTAAGGGTACTTTTATTTATTTTATATGTTACTTTAGCCAGCCTCCTTATTCTAATTTGCCCTTTTCTAATGATAACGATATGGGTTTAAAATAAAATCAATTTTCTGTACTATTACATTGTCCAGAGGGGCCATTGGGATAAGTACTTCCCTGGCTACGGTCTTGGGATATAATATTCAACACATTCCCATCATTACAGCTTGAAAAGGGATTGTCAAATTAGAATCTGGTAGATAAATGTCGTTGTAGTGCATATTATAAAATATGAAATTAAATAAACAGAAACATTTTGTGCTTCGTTACTTCTATCTCATACCTTACGTACTTTGGAAGCATGCCGTTGCAATAAATATCATGATTTAATTTAATTTTTCATTACACTTTTCGCGAATTGTCGTCCACAACATTCTGGTCGCCTGTTTTGAATAAAAATGGTTTTGGGATAATGCAAGCGGCAACGCAGCACACACGAGAGGCGAATGGAAATGTTTACAGTGTCGGCCGTTTAAATTAATTAAAACTATAGCGAACAGAGGTGTGTTTGTTGTTTTCTGTTCAGCTCGCGGGTACACCCTACTACTACGTAATATTGTTTCGAAACGAGTTCTATTTATTCAAGCCCTATTTGACTAGTCCGCGTGTGGTCCTCTGTGATCTTATTAGCGGATATTTGCGTTACGGGGGAAAATTACAGAATTGTAATTTTGCTGCACATACCGACAAATGAAATGGAATACTTTCAGGTACAATATCGCGAAGGAACAATATCAATTAATTATACTCTAGACAAGAAAATATTATTATTATGATTATTATTATTATTCTGAATTCCTTCGATGTTCGGGTTCTTATGGAAATGTTTCAGGATTAGGTCTAAACTTCCGGCTAATTTCTTAAAATAAATTTCCTCCACTTCGATTTATCACGGACCATCTTTCAGTGAAGTTTGGAACTTGATCGTTATGTCATCCTTTCGATTTTTGAGTATGCGAAAAGGCTAGCATGCAGTTTCCACATCCCCAGGATTCGTTATGTAATCTTTTTGATGTTGAATGTCCAGTTATCACATTCCAAAGATTTGAAGCCTGAGGTCGCTTTAAAGTGCATCATTCCAAGGTCTCTTAGAAGTTTTCTACACCTTCAACACAACTCTTTCCCCTAATCGATCTTGCCGAGTAATCGAATCTGAGTGCTGTTCAATTCGATTTTTACCTAAAACTATTCGATGATTGATCGATCGTCTTCACAATTTGTTTGATCATTTTAAATCTCGATCTTCTTGCACTTGTTTCGCGATAGCATCTTGCTTCAACTTATCTACATGGATCCCTTTCATTCTGTTCAAAGGAAGTAACTACTCTAGATCTTGCGCTTTGCCTTCGGCGGTGAAGATTTCGACATGTCTTTTGCCGTTTTACTACCGGTTGCTTCCGCAATGGTTCTGCGATAATAAATTATACCAAACTGACTACTGAACAAAGACACTCATTCGAGTTCCCTCGATGTCATTGCACCTATCCGCGTTACTACCGGCACTAATATAATTATCTCATATCGTTTATGGTGTCTAATCTCTTCAACCAGCTACACTTAAGGTCACAGTAATATTACGACGCTCGTTCCACAGATCTAAATCAACCCCGTCGTTCAAAGTACCGAGACTTTAATTGAGATAAGTTTATCTAATGGCGGTTCCCTTACGCGAATAATTGAAGTACGCGCGGTAAACGTGCGTACCCTTCCAGATCGTACGGCATCGTTTTTAAATTACTCTTGTTACGTTCACGGCGAACGCAAGAAGCCGGATATTTTCACGGTCGCATACAAATTGACAATAATGCGACCAGATAAGTTACGTCGCGTCCGCCGAATGGTACGTATGTATGTATGTAATGCGATTGCTTGGCATGAACGTCAAAACACCTTCTTGATTAGGGAAACCTGAACGTTCGCCGTAACCACTGAGACGCGCTCGTTTAAGTTTTTGCCGTCGCTCCTTAAGGAAGTTGGAAGTTATATATTATTCAATTCGTGTTGTGTAAAGTGTAAGATAATTAGTTGGACAGGAGAAACAGAAGATCGTTCTTTAGATCGACGGAAAATGGTAATTTCCGATAGCGTGTACAGGCAGAGACGATAAATTCTGTTCGCGAAATCCACGCTTCGACGTTGAGCTTTGCATGAAATAATCGAAAGGCGATGGAGTAGCTGTGATTAAAGTTCACGTCCGTTGTGTCTAGTCATATGGGTGTGTTGCATTTGGTTCGAAAGTGGGAAATCAGCATCGAACTAGCCATAGAAGGCAATTGTTTTTCAACTCCAATAAACCACGTCTCTAAAAGACCTTTCATATACCACCACATCGACACTGAGCTTAGCATGAAGTAATTGAAAGACGAGGGAGTGACTAATTATTATTCGCATCCATTACGTCTATTCGGATGGGTGTGGTGCCTCTCATTCGAAAGTATCAGCTTCGGGTTGGCTTGCATTTGCCATAAAAGGAAATCGTCCGTCGACCCCAATAAACCATGTCTTTAAAAGTCATGACGTACATCACCATAATCTCGAGAGTAAGAAATGATCAAATATATCATGTGCGATATGAGAAGTTGATTTGAAATTAACGGATTCTCCATCAAGAAGGAATTTATTCTAAAGAACATGTGGATAAGTTTTTCGGCGAAGCTCCTGCTTCAGATTTTACCATGAACGAATTAGAAAAGGGTTATCATCAGCAAACATGGGGAGAAACCTGGAAAGGCGGTAGAAGTTTTGGCTTGATACCTTCTGAATATGATGTACTGCAAGCTCGGTGTGTGGCACTGAAGGAAACGTGCCAAAAATTATAGTTCTCGGACGATTTCCTGGTAAAAATCGTACCCATGGAATAGTGTAAGATGGGAGAAACCCAGTTGAAAGGAATAAACGTCTCCTGAGTTCAGAAAAGATTTCAGTAGACAACTTTAAGTAAAGGAGTGTACCAAATGGGAAATATTAACCTAAGTTACTGCATATCAGTAACACCAGGAAATAAGGAAGACATTGTCTTCCTGAAAACTCCACCGCCTGTAGATTGTGACTGTGGCTATCTTTTTTACCTATCATTTCTGATCTTGTTAAAAATATAAACAATAGAACAAAGAATACTTGGGAAACAGGTAACGGTAACGATCATTTAGGAAATAATTCCACTTTGTTTACAGGAAAACGTCAATTGAGCAAAGTAAGCACTGTTCTTGCAACTGCTAGTAATATCTCTCTAGGGGTTAATGTTTCTTTAAAGTATTACGACGTTTATGGTCTTGATCCCCAAACGTCCGAACGTGAAGCACTCGCTGATCTAAATACGAATGTGCGGGCGAAATGAATGCCAAGCGTCCTGATGAACATTGCTCTTTCGAAATTGTCATTCCTCATCAAAAACAAGATGATTTTACGAAACCCGAACTATGGTCCTCAGGACTCAGAGTCAATAGGTATTCTTTCCACAATTTACGAAGGAAGGCGAATCCAGAATAACGACAAATACAAGCAATTCCATTTCCAGTAACGGCAGTTTCAACATGCTTGTACCCGCACTTCTTCCGTCATAAGAAGCAACGTAATGCGCCTTAGTAGGAAGATATTTACAATTTTCAACCGTAATGTTGAGTGCCTTGCAACTGTAGTTGACGCCCTAGAGGCCGAAATCAGCCTGATACGTGGTTGTGGGATTGTATTTATTATGGAGCGTTGGTTAAGTGTTGAAGATCTGAAGGAAATAGGTCCCCGGGGTTATAAACTCATATCTGATTATTGCAGGAGAACTGCTAAACAGGGCGGTTCTGCGACCTATACTGCAAATAACTTAGATACCACACCAAAACTTTTTATTAATCAAATGGCCTCTAACTTTTCGTTCAAGTGCTTTGGAATTGATCTCAGTTACAATGAAAGCAAATATTTGCTTATATGCATCTATAGATCTTCGTCCTGCAGATTTAGTGAACTTTATCTTCGTTTTGCAAACCTACTAGACGTTGTATATGGAAAAATATTGCCTCTAACATCACAGGAGGTTTTGATCTTGACATTCTAGATGATGAGTCAATATTCTAAAGAATTTCTGAATATCCTGGAAGAATATGGTGCAAACATTTTATTTAACCTTCCTATACTCACGTCAAAATGAAAGACGTATACTATACTATATAAATATGTCTGACAGACCGTATGCGTGAGTATAGGAAGGTTAAAGAAGTTACCAGGATCTTCAAAACTACGAAAAGCTGTCTTGATAATATCTTTATTATTGACCTAAATAAAATGAGTAACTTGAATCTTGTGAGTGCTAACTCAGTGTTTGTTGCTTGCACTTATAATTGTATATTTCAATAAGATTTACTTTACTTTCTTTACTTTACTTTGGGAGCGCTGTAGCTGACGGTGTAGTTGATGGTGTTCACGAATTCAAAATTATTATTTCTTTTCTTATAGTTCGATATTTTCAGCCATCGCTAAACACTATCGAACTTCACATCGAATCGCTGTTTCGAACGCATTTATTTCCAAATTTAGTACTTGTATCGGAGAATTTATTGATTGTTGATTTGTTGATTCGTACCAGATGAGATTTCCACTCCATCTGTATGTCGTTTTACGCGCCAAAGTTGCTGCGCGTTGCCAGTTAACAGATCTGACTGTCGCTTGCTTCTTGACCAACTTGCTCCAATTGTGTGGGAGTCTTAAAGACCCAGTCTCTCAGCACATAGCGACAGCTGTGGCCTCAAGAAATCCGATCGCACATGCTGCAACTTAAATCCTACGTGGAGTGGTTACCATCCATTCAAAGTACGAAGATGATTACCAGATCAAAAATTCCAAGCGATGAAGATTTGGAAACGGACTTGAGGAAATTCATAAGCAAAACCTCCAATTATTTTTGTAGGAGTATTGAAGTGTTAGTTCCAACGCATTTCCGCGAATTGAAGTTCGAAAAGGCTAGATTAGATTAGATGGTGGAAACATTTATTTTTATTTCTAGACTAGGCGACCCGGCAAACTTCGTTTTGCCCAAAATTCTTTTCGACTTTTCTTTTTCCTAAACCTTCGCGCAGTAATTACGAACAAACCCGCAAAAGGAAGTATCCAACTTGGAGCAGTCGTTTTCAAGTTTTAAGCATCCGAACAAACCAGGATCCATTTTTATATATTTTCTATATAATTGGGCCTGTCTTTGAATGCAATTGTAATACATTTTTGTAACTTGAACTATCTGCAACTCGAAGTTTCCGAAGACATAACCTTCTTTTAAGAATAGATTGAGATCATATTATTAAATCTGCAATCTACATCGAACGACTGGGAGTGAAATTATAAGTTCGACTTCAAGGGGTTCGCCGGATTTTTTTAGCTTTGGACCAGAAATATGTGGCATGTACAGTACGTGAAGTTATCGTACATACCATCAAGGTAATGAAGTTCCTACAGGTTCCTGAACTGATTTTACAGCAAGGACTGTCAGTGTACTTTTGTAGATAAATTAATAGCCATTGCTGTGTCTGAATTCCCACAATACGAGTAATTCTTTATGCATTTCATTCGGTTCATTCATTTGGCAGGTAGTTGTGATATTATCATTAGTATCTCATTAAAGCCCATGGCTTGCTTGGCACTTATTCAACCCATTCATACGCATTTCTTCAAAGTTCAAATCTGTTTTTCTCGAATCTAATCTACTCCGTTCACCCAATTGTCAATTTTTTCGCGCATCCATAAGGGCACCACAATATCTTCATTATACGTCGCTGTTAACGCCATTCATCTACTCTTACATCCAACTCGCAACCAATTACGCGAATACATCTTCCTAACACGCCATAATTTCTAAACATATTCGTGCGGTCGGCACAAACCGACTGTTGTCCACTAGATCTGCGGGGAAAAACTTGCCTTTAACAATTTATTATGGCGCTTTGGAAAATTATATTACGCCGTTTTTGCTCTACTCCAGTAGTCCGCGAACGAAGCGAGGAAAGCGAGAGGGATAGAAACGGGTAGGTATTTTTATCATATATTTAATCTCGCGGATTGCGGACGTAGAACAATGCAAAAATGCTGGCACCTGATGTCGAGTGTACTTCTTGTTCTCCCGGGATCCGGTTGCGTTACCCATCAAAAGAAAAGGAGACAGACACGTTCTCTACGGTATTGATTGAAAACGAAATTCCTACTGTGCATTTGCTGTGTAAGCTCGCGTAATGGTCTGCGGTTATTTATCGTCTCCAGGGTACCAACACCGGCGCATTGGTATCTGAAGCTCGACTGAAACACGAGCAATTCGTAAATAGTTGTTTTAACTTTATTCGCCGACGATATGGTACTGGAATGAGCTGAAATATGCTTCCAGAAATCGCATGTATTTGAGTTATTAATTTTAGAAATTTACCGGACGGCTTTCCCCCTACAAGGCGAGATTTACATTTATATCGAATACCATACACAACTAAACTGTCATTCTTTTATTCACGATCCTATAAACAGATTTTTAGAATAATTTAGTTATATGCGCGGATATGTCAAAGGAGCGACTGATCAATTATTTGAAATTACTAACGAAATATTTCCAACTTTAGAGCTTGATTGGCAAGTGTATGTATATGTACATACGCACTTTTATCTTACTTAGTTCAAACCGCACGTACTTACAGTGGAATAAACATTTATTCGCGTGAATTTCTGCATTACCTCGCATATTTCATCTTTACGGGCAATAAAATAAGCGGAACAATTTAGACGCGATATTTTTGTCGTACGCGAGCAAGGAATGTCGATAGTCACCCTAAATTGTTATTACACATGTCGCAACGGGTTCGTAAAATATGTTAATTCCACATTCTAATGGCATAGCGTTACAACACGCCGCTATTATAATTCACGATCAAAAGCGACAATTAGAACGAAATCTTCTTGTAAACCGGTAAATTACGCTTTATGTGCATGAAGTCTTGGTCTGAAGGAGGGCAGTTCTTTTCGTTATTGCACCGGTTAGGCGCCCTCTGCGACCATATGGTGACTCTTAGGTTCATTTCCGGATTCGGGTCCTATATATATGCAGATGCGATAGAGAATTTAACACTACGCTAAACAATGGTGCTTTTGGAGGATGGTGGATGTATCATTGGCTTGCTTGAAACGTTGAAAATTTAATAAATACGATAGTTACAAAATTTTGATCTTCTCCTGCCATCCGTATACGCACGTTTCGCAGTTATACCGCTCGTCAGTACGGCTTTGCAAGAGCTGTAAATTCGTATACAAGTTTTATGTATATATAGTCTGAACACTGATGTTCGTACATATGAGAGGGAGTCGATATGATTTCAGCAGAGGTTCGACAAAATGTTTAAAATGTAAAGATGTACAAAAAAGTCCAAAACAAGAGTTAGAAATAGAAGAAGAAATAATAGAAGTTACCAGAGCGATGCATGACAAAACCAATTTTGGATACTGACCCCACTTGAGCATTTAGGAAATCGAGCTCTGCGAACCCAAATACTGAAGATATGACCATTCATTCTTCATTAGACTAGACATGACGTCCACCTGATTTTTCTCGAAATATTCTCAAAGTAACTTGTCGCCATACAACCCCCATGACAGTTTGTTGAAAGGCAAAATTGCTACCAAAGAAATTTAAATGTACAGATACCATCACCTTCGTCCTCAACTGGAACGATTGATGAGCAAAAAACCTATGAAGATGCATAAATTTATCAGAATCGTGTGAATCTCTTCGATGAATGGCTCCCGAAGAAATCGATTGGAATTAATATGAATTTCGACCGAATTTACAGAAATTGGAGCATGAAAACCATATATGAATCTTCTAGGTCTCCTCAAATTTCAGGAAGGTTCCTAACAACTCAGGTAATTGCTTCGATAACTGACAATCCGGCAAGTCCTAATCTTCATCTATACATATAAAAATGGATCGTAGTTTGTTCGGATGCTTAAAGCTTGAAAACGACTGGACCAAATTGAATGCTTCCTCCTGCGGGTTTGTTCGTAATTGCTACGCGAAGGTTTAGGGAAAAAAATCGAAAAAATTTTTAGGAAAAACGAAGTTTGTCGGGTCACCTAGTACATTATATTCTCTCAACTGTTACTACTTTCGGCTTAACCCTTCGGCGGGCGCGCCTCTTAGATACACATCAGCGGGCGCGCCGCGGCATATACACCGCAGCGTTCCCGCAGTATCTATATCGCTATAAATGTGAAGAACTAAAGTTATACAGGTTTCTAGCTCACGAATAACAAAGAAATAGTAGTAAAAGTAGTAAATTACAAAATTTTGATCTTCTCTTGCCATCCGTAGACGTACGTTTCGCGGTCATACCGCTCGTCAGTACGGCTTTGCAAGAGCTGTAATTTCGTATACAAATTTTATATATATATGGTCTGAACATTGATGTTTGTACATGTGAGAGGGATTCGATATGAATTCTCTCACAATGCACGTATTACGCATTTTTACAGTTATTTTTTCTACAGAAGTGGACAACTTGCGTTGCCACAGCCTCCTGCAGTAACTGCAGTCGCGCTCTTCGGCTACCCGCCGTGGGAGAAATGCAAATTACAAAATTTTGATCTTCTCTTGCCATCCGTAGACGACTAAAGCTTTTTCTAATTCATCGGGTGTTAATCCTTTACTTGACCTAAAATTCAATACAATCTTGCTATTTACTTTATAAGTTTAAAGTATATATGTTAGAAAACACACTAGTACACGCACACATGCATGTAAATTACACACTACACAGTATTATGAAAAATTTAGCAGTAAATAAAAGTTACATGACTGGCGCGCTGCGGCAAACACACCGCAAATTCAACCTGCTTAGAATCTAATCTATGTAACAACTGAACGGAACTAACACATGGCACCAAATCTGTGGGTAGGCGGAGCCAATAACATAAACAAGGAATACCTAGACGCATAATATTATAAGGCTCACCATATATTAGTTATAAGAATAAAATGCAAACTTGCGGCTTTTTGCCGCAGGCGCGCCCTCCGGAGGGTTAAATAGCTTATTGCGCGTATTTACACCGCTGGTTCTGTGCCCGGGACACTTTGATGATGACATTCTTATTTTTACATCTCCTTTTCGCCGACCGGCAGTTCCAGTTTTTGGTCCCGGTCCCATTGCCTCTTTCATTTGGATCTTTATCAGCTTATGCCGAGTATCCCCGGAAAGTGCTTACGTTTTATCCCTGGTTTCCCTTTCGGAGTGCTCGCTCGTCGGTTAACTTGTGGGGTATTTCTCAAGGTCACCATATGCAGAATACCAGAAAAGGCATATGAGTTGCTCTCGGTGTAGCTATTTTCCTCAGGGTCTCTCCGGCGTAAGTGCTTTCTACGGCTCACTGAGAGCTAACGAGTCTTCCTACCACATCAAAGTAATAACTGTAGGAAAGAAAGAAATTTGTAGGGTTTGAATCCGGATGGTTATCATACTCAAACTTCCAGAAGATGCCTATGTAAGACTATATACCCATGAAGTGCACTTGGTGTTCCGCTAGAGTTGCTTCCTCCTTGGTTCTCTGCATCTTGGCCTCCCTGACATGGGCGTCCTCTTCGGTTCAGCGTCAGAGTTCATCGAAAGCACACAAGGTGTCTCATTACATGAAGGTGAAGGAAAGAGGAAGTTCATAGGACATGGACCTACATGTTAAATTCCGTAAGAACCGGGATGATGAAATTACTGCCTATGAGATGCAGCATGGTAAGCACAAGAACATCGCTGGTTGTACCTCCTCCTGGTTTGAGGGGGTTGTTTCTTCTTTGATGAACAAACGAATTCGCTGATTGACGTTATCCGTTGGCTCATACGTGATCCCGAAAGTAGAACACTGCTTCACTCATTTTAGGCAATATATTTGTATGAGCCTATCAAGTAAACTATACTACACAATAATGAATTCGTGATTTGAAACTCCCTCTTACGAGCAATACAGTAACCCGCCCTGGACTAATTGAACTGTCATACTGCCATCTTGTTTGAGATTTAATCCAATACCAACCTTTCAGATAAGCGGGAAATTTAAAATTTCAAATCTACTTACTACACTATATCAAATATGCATTCTAGATATTGTGAGTTAAGTAAGAGTAAAGTAAGAGTAAATAATGACAACTTCAACGAAATACAATTAAATATGTATATATAAACAAATGTCTGGGAAGTATAGAAGTCCTTAACAGCAACACCAAGACTAAGGAAGTTTGGGTGACCCATGGAAATGATTCTAATTAAAAAGAAACTAATTACAGTTAAAAATAAGGGGAAAAAATAGGGGAGGGCGTGTCGCAGCATACTACCTTTTTATAATAGGTGGAAGGTGCTCAAACTCTTTGGCTGTTAGTTGTATGTCGGTTTTTGATATTCTGGTCCCCGTCAGGGCTGGCGAAAGAGAAAATGCCAAACGGCTATGCAACTGTGGTTTCTTCGGAAACAGTTTTTGACCTGCATCGATTTCAGTTTTATCCCAAATTTTGATACAAGTTTTTGTGGGCCTAATGGAACACCTCTGTGAGGTGGAAGACAAAATAACTCAAAGAAATTATCTTAACCCTGCATAGATGCACCTTCCAACAACCTCAAAGTGTATCTCACAATGTGTGTTTATCACATGAATTACATATACGTAAGTCTAGAGTCTGAATCCTTCCCTCTAATATCCTTTCCATAGATGCCCACCCCGATTCAACCCTGCAGTTCATCGAAATCACCTTAGCCTACCCACCAGGCCAAAGCATCAACTCTAAGGAAAATACCATTTTTAGCTATCGTTCGAAAATCAAATAATTATCTCGACTTCTTTTCATAATATACACGCTCTAGTTCAGTCAATAGAATCTCAACGGCGCTACACATCATAATAGGTTAACAAGTTTCACAGTCCTTTACAGTCGTGATTATCGCGTTGCTTTGTATTTAAAATTACATCGTTATAAACTGTGCTGACCAGAACGACGATTACCGACTTGCTTTCATTGTGTTCGTTTCTTTCGATTTACCCGTCATTTGTTCCGCAAAATAAATAAATATTAACCAATTTAGCAACTAGACATCGAAAAATCTCGACCACCCATTCAACGGGTTCATTCAATAAGGATGCCCATCAATTAGTTACATAAACATCTCGAAATCAAAGAGCATAACGAGCCGTCGTTACCGAGAGAGTACTCTCCGGACAAATTAACGTCTTCCACTCGATTTTATGATCTAATAGTTCCAATAACAATGCCTTTTGTGCGCTCGAAACCTTGCGACCGGCAACCAACAAACGCACAAGGCCTTCGCAAACAATTACGTACTTTACCTGGGCTGTATAATAGGAGAGAGCGTATCTGTATCCCGTGTAGAAGCCGTCGCTCATCTAATGATGCAATTTCAATTTAGTAGTGGAAGAAGGCCGAACAAATGTTTGCCGATGCAGTTAGCGCTACGCAAATTGAACGGGCTCGAACGATCCGGTCAAGAGTCCGCAGGTCCTGACCGACCATCGCGGCTTTTCTATACTCTTCCGCGCTTTCAAAAAGTTCCGCACGCATCATCTGGACGTACGAACGCGTATTGTATTGTTAGTAGGATTGAATTCCACTTTGTGCTTCTCTTCGTTTGTGTATTCGTAAATGTGCCGCTTCCACTTCTTTATGATGTCAATTAGGGATACTCTAACGTTGCCGTCGAAGTGAAAATCCTCCTTCGGTTTGCGGAAGAAAGTACGGTCAACGCCCGTAGTAGATACCGAATATTTGTTTCTCGCATTCCCGCTTTTTCAATGTCGATTTAAACTAAAGTTCAGCTGAACTTTAAACTGGAACTTAAACCTGGAACCTGTTACATGAGTTGAAGAGTGATTAAATTGAACCAGTTCAGTTGAACTAAAAATATTGGTGTCGGTTAACCAGACTAGGAAGCGGGTATGGTGGGAAAATTATTATATCGTTGAGAGCACCGAATCATTTAAGACACAATTTGAATTTTAGCCAATAGAAATCAGAGGAAACGGGCAAAATCCGGAAATCGCAAATTACGAATTTGTCTATATACATACATCACCTACCTCCAGAGTTTCATTAGTTTTTAAATCTGAATAAGTAGTAGTAAAGGAAAAAAAGAGAAGAACAAGAATCCAGGAATAAATAATTATTATTAGAAATAAAGATTAAAGAAAAGTCACTTTAGAATTAATAAAAATAAAAACTAAATTAGTGGAAAGCCTTTTATTTCAATTATATTTTTTTAACCTTTGCAAACTCCATGCAGATCACATTATAAACAAAGGCAGTATACGTGACATGTTACATAATTCTATAAAGTCTTAAGTAAATAATACAAGTAAAAGAAGGAAAACAGTTGCATGCATACAATGAAGAATTAAAGATAACATATTCATAAAAATCACCAACACTGACATTATTTCTCTTCCTTTTGACACTATTAGGTATATTGACAAACTCCTAACTACACAATTGTATGGTAAAGAATTCATTGATGTGATAGAGTGTCAGTAATAACACCATATTCCTTGCAATTACTATCTCTTCCTTTTGCATAAAATAATTATATCTACTTATCATCAGTAACAAATTCAAGTTCCACGAAATCACAATTTGAACTGGCATATTGTTAGATATTTTCATCCATAATTATGAAAATAGTTGGCAATTAAATCGCATTTTCTTCTATCATCCTGCAATTTGTTTCCTGCATTGATATTTGCCTCTATATCATTCACTTCATATATAATTTGTTGAATGCCAGGATCAATTGGTGGTTCATCTTCATTCTCTCCACGAGCAATGTTATGTAAAACTGCAGTCACCACACGAATACGACGAATACGAATTATTTTTGGTCTTCTCTCTCGACCAAGATGGGCAACAAAATTTAAAACATCATCATCAGAAGAATCTATTATACTTCCTCCATCCATTTTTTACACGTAAATAATTCAAACGTAATGTTATTTTTACAGAAGAAGTAGGTTATATCTTCCTTTTATGACGCGAACGCTGAACTGAACCTTGAGCTTACTATTTCCTCCCGCCCAAGTTGAACTCGACGCTTGACAAAAATCCGAGTTGAACTCGAACTGGAAAACGACTTAAAGAATGAACTTGAACTTGAACTTGAACCTGAACTTCGGTTTAAACCGACACTGAGAAATCGGGCATTAGCAGTACAGACGAAAGCTTTAAAACAGTTCCTGAGGATGATTATTTGAACATCCCTAATTCTGTGAGAATTGTTGATTTTTCTGGACAGAATTGCTCATGATTTGACAAATACCATGCAGGTTTGAGGATGATGGAGCTTTGGATTTCGGTTCCCACAGCAACGAGAGATAAGAAAGATCACAAGGCGACAGGTTTCATCGAGGACATCGGTCTAATGAAGCAAACTGGATAGAGAGGCACAATAAGACATCTAGTTTGGATGCAGTGGGCTAGAGACTAAGGGAAAAACACTGACTTTTACTGACTACCGGAAACTTGAACGTTATGATGTGCTGAAAATGTTTGTTGGATGGCGCTAGAGACATGATACTAAAAGAATTAAATCAACGCTATAAAACCATGACCCAGACTAAGATAAAATGTTTTTAAATTTATACGAACCTTGTCAACAAAAACGAAAAGACGGATGAAAAGGAATTGTAGTAAAACCAATGATATCATCCTATGTATTTTAATAGTCGATGTGAAGTTGATCTTATTGACTACCAATTTAAACCTGATAGAAAGTTAAAATTTCTCTTCGTGTACCAAGACCACTCAACAAAATTTGTAGTTTTCAAACCTCTTACGTCAAAGCGAACGGATGAAGTAGCCTCTAATGTACTTGACATTCTTCTTTTCTTGGAAACCCCGTGTATATAACAATGTAATCAAGTCTTGTACAGCTTAAATGAAATGTGTCCAGCACTAAAAATGGTTTATGGTAGATGGCTAATCAACATATCGAGAATTGCTCACCACTTGGATGGTTGATAATAAGACTGAAAAGTGGAGCCTTTTGTACAATATATAAAGAACCATGCTTATCATTGCGGAATTGAAAGAAGTCCTTACGAAGCCATATTCGGTTGCCCTGCAAAAATGGCGCTTTCGTCGTCATTTATACCACAAAATATTCTTCAAACGATGGTGAATGAAGAACACCTTCAAAAATTAGAACATTCACAGAAAGATCTTGAGAAATTCAAAGATGCGTAGGAAACTACAATAAATGACGAATCGCAATATAAGAAGCTATCATGATAGAGCCTATGTAGTTACGAAGGCCCATCTGCAGAAAAATGTCCCATTTCTATTGTGTGTTTCAAAGAGGCATCAGGAGCACACAGGCATACTTTGAATGTAACATGTTTGTGCATGTTATTTATGTTGAAACGCAACTTGAAGATGGAGCTTTCGATAAGAAACTGCAGAAACCAATTTGACCAAAATCGACAACAAGATTAAGCCAAGAAATATTTGACGATATCTGCTAAAAAATGCGAGCAATGTCTGATGCCAATCACGCAGTTGCTGATGAAGGTGTGGATGTCAGGAAAATAGAGTCTAGTTACGAAGGCCCTTCTGCAGCAGAATGTCCCATTTCTATTGTGTATTCCAAAGAAGCATCCGAATCACAGAACTGTGTTGAATGTAACATGTTTGTTCATGTCATTTGTGTTGAAACGCAACTTGAAGATCGAGGTTTTGGTAAGAAGCTGCAGAGACGACAATACCAGCTAAAAAATGCTAGCCATATCTCATGCCTATCGTGCAACTGCTGATGAAGGTGTGGATGGATTTCACAAAGTGGGCACTAAAACGGGCATTTGAAAACAAGTATATGCCAGATCTCAATTTACCGTCTGTCAAGAAACATTTCTTACAACAGAAGATGTTCCGAATGTGGAAGTATCTTTACGTCATACTGCAATAAAACAATCTTTTGGTTCAGGTCAAGGTTTCAAAAGCTGTAAATCAGAATGCGTCACAAATAGGTGTGCCCATCCCAAAAATAGATGAGTATGCAGCTCAAAGTGTCATTAATCCTTAGCTTGTACTAATGAGTACTTTTTATTTAAACTTTTCTTTGTAGTTTTAATAATATTTTTAGGGTTTACATGTTTTTTTCATTTTGTAAGTATTTTATTATTATGTAATAAACGGAAATTGAACATTACATCACATTTTTATTTTATTTTTCACATTAACGGGCATTCAACCGGTAATCTTAACATTATCGAGATACTGTGCAAATTACCTAGATAATATTCGAAATAGGAAGTTGTCGTGCTTTACTAGGTCTTTGTAGGTAATGTGCACATTACCAATTTAATCTACATATTACCCGGTTTACGCACATTATCGGTAAGGTATACACATTTTGTGCCAACGTATTTGTTCTTCTTGTTTTTAGTCCCCAAGTGGTGGATCCAACCCGAAAGATAAGTATAAGATAGTAAGAAGCTTCATACTGTACAATGGTGGTTTACGACTGCATTTATTTCTTAAAATATTTCTTCATTATAATGGTCGACGATACTTACGAGAACGCTGTTCGCTTTTATTGAATACAAAAGAAAGAAGGAAGGTGTAAAGTCAGTTTCTTTATGGCGCTGTTATTCCGTTCGCAGTGACAGACAAATTTCATAAAGTGCATATTTGTATTAAAGTCGTAACTCTACTAGATGGCGGTACAGCCGTTCCGCAGATCTACTTCACTTCGCACGGAACAATAACAAAGCAACACCATAAATCCGTACGTGACACAACTGTGACATTTCAGCCTCTCTGAAAAGTTTCAGGAATCGATCGGAACCCGACATCGGGGGCAGAGGACGGCAAGTCTTAATTCTGTTTTATAGCTCGAACGGGGACCGTAGGAAACGTGCGAAATCCGAAAGGCGAAGAAGTGAACAATGCAAGATCGATCGTACACGTTCCTCTACATCGGTAATATTGGCGCTAATGCAAGGGACATTTAGCATTTACGGCTTGCGCGCCGAAATACCTAAAAGGAGATGTGGAAAATGTCCTCTAACTGCGCGATACTCATTTGTAGTTCGAGTTTCGGGGGCGGTTGAGCGAAGGAACGTCTAATTTTCCCAAAACAGAAATTACGATCGCCGTTACGGGATCGAAATTGCACGAAGCGGTGCAGTAGCGTTTCGGAGGGAATGTGCAGATGTTACAATTTATTGGTGTTATAAGGGGAAACTGGATTTTGTGCTGGTAAGGTTGGTAAATTACACAGCCGGTTGAAGTTGCAAGTCCAGTAACGTTACTACCTTCGGCAGTATATCAGTGATATATTTCACAAATTTTAAGAAAGTCCAAAGTCGACGCTTAAATCTACGGGAAACTACTAGATTTCTGACGAAAAATATATAAGTGACTCTGTCCAAGCATCCACTAGATTTCGGAAGACCAGTGCAACCCTCGACTAACAAAAGAAAAATTTGATGAGCTAATTAAAGTGGGCGGTGGATTATACTGTGCTAATGGCCCACAACACTAAACAGTTATCAGTACGGTGTACCTGTTCTGCAATTAAGCCAACAGATTTCTGACCCAATTTAGTTTACCCGAGAGAGCCCGAAAGAGCAACACGCAGGCTCTCAGGAGTCCATTGTACCAACTTCCTCCGGTTGGCGGAGCGGGCTGAAAGCTTCCTTAACCCTGGAATACTGCCCATCAAAAAATATTGTAAGAGTTATAGAAAATAAACTTCTAACTTTTATTATATACTAAAAACATATCTTATGACAAACTTAGTCTCTAAATACATAAATCTTACCAATTTTGAGTCACTCTGAGCACTCAGGACAAACTTTGGTATGATGTTTTAAACATATGAACTTACTATACTTTTTACATCAAATCCGCCATTTGCGAACTTTTTCTGGGAGAGAATGCACATCTGCCAGGCGATGGCAGTTTAGGTATTGGAACATTGGGTTCTGACTCAATAATGGCTGGGCGTTCTGCGGATGTTATAAGATCTGTGGTCAGTTTTTTCAAATACATTCTTCTGTTGGACGTGTTTTCGTTTTCTTTAGCACTAGAACCCTTACAAAAAATATTTCAATGAATTCCAACTGAATCTAGAAGATTGTAACACATCCTCAATGGCCAGCGCCTTGTTTACCTTACAACGGCATAACGATGAGCCAAATGATCGAAAGAATCAACGCCTCCCTCAGTCCCCTTGCAAAAATTAACCATTTCGGGAGGATATGTCGAATTTGGTTTCACCTTCGAAGTGCATCGTAGAGAACAGAAGGGCAACCTTCTTTTCTTTGATTTTGGAAGATAATAAGAAAGTATAATATTAAAATCGCTGAAAGCAAACACAGCCGAATCCTTGTTTCTTGCTTTAGCCTGAACAAATGTGGTATTGGAGTTTTATTTTTCTTCAGAGTTCCGACTATGATTACAGAATGATGGTTGTAAAGCTTTCTAGCAGTATCAGTTGATGTGAAGCAATTATCCATGGTAACATTGCGGTGCAGTGCCATAAGATTTAATGAATAATATTCGACAATAGGAACTCTTTTTGGAGTTGAGCCTCTACCAGCATACACTTCGGCATTTAAAAGGTAAAAGGTTATCCCATCGCAAAATGTAACAATTTTCATACCATCTTTATCTGGCTTTGAAGGTATATACATTTTGAATGGACACCGTCCAATGAAACTTACTAATTGTTGATCTAAACTACAATAGTCAAATGGCGTGTAAAGTTCAGGGCATTTAGAAATAATAGTCTCAAACAGATCACGCAATGGTGCCAAACGATAATTATTTCGCCGTTCTGTCCTGGTGCCCTATTATCAAATCGGAGACAACTTATTAGAAAAACTGAGTTGAGCCTCACTCATGGCAGTACGAAAGAAAGGGATTCCTGTATTTCTGTCGAAAAGTTTCTTTGTTGTAACAGCGTTCATATGCATTACACCAGCGTAGTAGAACAGACCATACAAACCTTTCATTTCGATTAAATTAGTATCCTCATCAACATTGGGGCGATCGCTTGCATATTTCTTTCGTTGAACCAAAATTTCCTTATTTGTGAACGTGACTATGGAGTTCAAAAACGTGAAAAACAAAGATCATGCTTCAGGTCCACTAGACGCATCACGAGCAGAATAAATGTTCAGGAAAATATAAAACCAAATTTCGATCAGTATTTGGAAATAACTTTTCTCTCGGTTTACCACTCCGCTCGAGCCTGTTTTTTTCCACGCAGTTTAGTCGGTACATCTTCAAATTACGAATATATGTTGCCTTTCTGTACGTCATTATCATTTGCAGATTGCTCTTCATTATTTTGAGCCGATATTTCTTGTTCTATATTTTCACATCCTATGAAACTGCTGCTTGTTCGAGCTGTATCACTTCGACATTTTTCTTCTTAATTAAAATCTTCTTCAGATTCGTGTTCAAAATCATTTCTAAAGTCAGCTATTACTATATCTTCTTCCGAATTATCTGGTTTATGGTCTGCTTCAAAACGAAACAAACACGCATATGTGTGTACGTATTTGGGACGTGCCTACAGTGGCAATGGCCAATTCGATTTTATAGAATGTTATGCAATATACACACAACTAAATCAACATGTCTGTGGGATGTATACATCACTAACGACTAACGACGAAATTTGAATTTTCCTGTTTATATCGCAATTTGAAAACATGATTACATGAGCAGCGAGCAGGTAACAAAAATTATCAATTAAATCGCGTTCGCTGTTTCACAACCGCATAAAATTAGTGATTACGACGAAATAGGAGCAAAACGAGGTCTATTTATAAGTCGAAGATCTGCTTCGTGTACGATCGATTTAAATTATTAATACTAATGACCAGATATTTATTGATATTCCCATTAAAATAAATCAGACGTAATTGGAGGAGTTTTTCGAATCGTAAACGAAACTCTTCGTTAATATTAATAATAAAGGGAAATAAGAGCGGCCGATAGCACATTAAATCAGAAGATTGGGCCATTGATTCGCGGTAATGTACGGTTCTAGAGCATCTAAACTAATTAATTAATTTGCTAGAGCGGCGAGCCGCTCTAGCTCTTCCCATTACATCGATTTGTTAATATGTTTACATGGTGTACTGATTTGTTTCAATTAGTTTTCGATTTATCGGCTTGTCCAGATTGTAACTATTCTAGATGCCAGAGATAGGACGCTGATCTTAAATTATAGTGAAATCTGTTCGTAAGGAACGTTTCTCTATCCTGACCGCCATGTCATTGTTGAACATAGCCTTGACTGAGGATGTCACCTGTGCTTTGTGCGCTGAAAGATTCGCTTCGTATTGAAACTTCATCCTGGTTGAATTAAAGCTGATTTTCACATATATGTAGGCTCTTCACCGACTGACTGCCCAACGACCATGATGTCGATCTTCACTACCATTAATATTGTCATAGGACAGTCCACTCACAGTTCTACATGTATAAAAAGACTAGTATTTTGCAGTAAACTAGCACATTTATGTTGCATCGAGGGCATTAAGTAGGAGTTGACGGAAAGCAAAAAGCAGGCAAAAGCTACCATTTCGAGATATCCACAATATGCTCTACATTCAGCTCGCGCCACCCAAAAGTTACTGCAAAATTGCAAGTGGAAATTGTTGCCCCGATCTGGCACACTACAACTACTACCGTTTCGGCCCTTTCGACCGAAACCTTGGAAGGAAGCGCTTCGTTGATGATCAAGAAGTGAAGGAAGGTGTTATGCTTCTAATGCATTTCGGTATTGGCATGAATTTCTAGATAAATCTTTATACCTAAGTTTTATTACTTAAGACTTGTAGCGTTATTTAAGATATTTATTCAACCTTTTGCGCACACCGAATATTAGGGTACAGGGCAAAGTCGAAGTGTGAACTCCGATACCTGACTTAAGTACAATAAATTTAGTCATCCCCGGGTTTCCAAAATGTTAAATTCTTAGAACTGTGATTTTGTAAAAGTGTAAGGACTCACGGAGGTTATTCGTTAACACATTGACTGCTATGGCTACGCTATTTGATAGCCAGTGATGGTTCCCCCTTTGGGCCAAATATGATGGCCACAATGTATTCACATGTCAGGTCATAGCTATCAAAAATGTATCACTTAGACTCAAATCTTTTAGAAGTTTTACTGCTTGCCTCACTGCGATGTGCACAAATATGATAGCCATGATTGGTGCTGAAAAATTCTTATTTAAGTTTCACGGGGAGCCGCGACTATTTCTTTTAAATAGTCAGGCACAAATTCATTATTATCGTACAAAATTTGGCAAGATTAGAAAAATATCATACGAATTCATACGAAAAAGATAATTATGGTGGCCTCTGGGTTAACATGAGCAAAATTGATTGGGCAGTCAACGTGTTAATAGTAAACTCTAACGTCCACTTTTCGTGGCACTTGACCAAGATATGAGGATTATTAGAATAATTAGAGAACATTGAAGCAAAGCCAGTCAAGCTTAGCATTCAAGCAAAAACATTCAATCAACAACATTCATGCAAAGTCAGTCAAATACAACTTTTCACAGACAATAAAATCTCCATCAAATTCTAATAGTAGTTGTTCTGTAGCATTTATGTCATTTACATCATAAGTGCATAAATTTATAAATCGCGATCATCGACAATCAAGAGTTGCACACTTTATGTAATATTATTCTATATAGTGTAAAAAAATAGTAAAGAGGAAGAAGAACTAGGACTATTCGAGAGAAGAATAATCGGAGTGATGCTGGAGCCAAAGAAGGTAGGCGCGAATGAGTACAGAACGTTGATAAACCACGAAATACAAGAAATAATGGTAGGAGAATACATCGTCAAAATAATAAAATCACAGCGTAGAAGATGGAGAAGTGATGGGGAGAGTAATATCAATATGATAACAAATTGGAAACCAATGGAGAGAAGACCAAGGGGAAGACCTAGAGAAAGATGGATTGAGCAAGTGAGAGAGGATTTAAAAATGATGAAAGTAGACAAGTGGAAGCAAAAGGTACAGTGGAGGAAATTATGACAAGATGTTATTGCTAGGGCTAGGGACCCCGAGAGATTATAACTAACTAGGCAATGGGATAATCACCCAGGAAATACATAGATTGGGGAGTTTCAAATGGAAACGGCGAAAATTCCGAAGAGGAATGTGGTGCCTTATATATGTATATATAAATAGGATATTAGCCACCAATCTGCATTAATTGTTCACATAAGGTGCAGTGGTCCTTCGAAGTGGAAATAAACAAGACGTGCCAGCAATAAAGGATTTTGGAACCATCCAGGAGCGGGAATCAAAGCAGTGATTCCGCAACAAAGTGATCAACCTCCCCGCTAATTTCCTTTTTAGGAGACGAAGAGGTGAATTTCCTGGTCATAGACCGGGCACCAAGGGAGTTTGAACCTACATATGGAATTTCTTGTCAAAGCATAAGGACTGAGATAGGGAACTTGCTAAAAGTGCAGCTGAAGAACGTGCATGTGTATTGCGGCAGCTTCAAAGAACAAAACACCAGAAGTGGTGGCAGTAGGCTCGTTAACAGGACACTGCAGGCCTAACAGAAATCTCCACGCCGTAGGAATAGCGACAGATCCTATCAGCAGGACCTGCTATCACAACACGCCATCTCTGAATGCGGGAGGTTGAGCGGTGTTAGACTGAACAACTTTACTCTTGCTTCCTGCACCCAAATGTGGTAAGGAAGATTCCCCTCAGCAACGTATTAGATTAAGAAACACAGTAAATCAACGGAAAAAAACTTTACTGCTGGAAACGGATTTCTTTGGAAATTGGGAAAGGGCCCTCAAGAATCGCGGACGATACCTTTCAGACGGGCATTTTCATCGACCGCGATGAAGGAGTTCAAAAGGAATCATCGACTATTGACGTAGATATGCAAAATACCCACGCCTTCAACTAAAATCTCATACGTCTCAAATTCTCTAACGCCCTCGTAAACCACGACAGTCTTTTTTTTTATTTCCACACATGTACGACAAACAAAACAAAAGCGAATGAGGAAAGGATATAATCTCGCTTACCCCATGCGCGGCACGCGCGTTGTCGGCATTGATTTTACAATTAGAGACGGTTTTATCTTGATTAGATGTCGATTTTATGAGAGATGGCTATCCAAGAGGGCCAGCCGTCACAGGGGGCTCCTCGAAGCTTCCGCCGCAGTCTTACACGTCCAATCGATTTCAGATAGCGAGCGACGACGACGATGCGGTTGTAGCAAGTAACCTTACCGCTTTTGTCGGTGTTAGCATTGGTATGGTCGTCGGTTGACTATGTAAACGCATGTTTTCGACGATGTAGTTGAAATCGATGCGGAGAATTCTTTTTGGTGTTATTTCGTCAAGAAGTGCAAAGGATATTACATTCATTGGTTATTTCGAAAACGATCTGTGTTGATATTTTGATATAACAGACTGAAATTGTTAGCATATTTGTTGTACATTGTAGTTTAGAATTTGTTTAAAAATTACTACGGCAGGTGGTAACTGTTGTAAAATCTTCGAGGATTTTCGTTTATTTTATCAGATTTCCAATGATGACTATCCGAAGTTATAACTGTGGGCAGTGGTTTTGCTTTAATTCGGATCAAAATTTCCTGTCGATCTTAGGAGCTAATTGATTTGTATAGGAAACCCTTGTTCTGGTAAAGCGCGTTCTTCTCTAATATAAGCTGAAAATTCACAGCCTCTTAGATACCAACACTGTTGGGATAGGGTAAAAAAATTACAGCGAAAGAAAATTCTTTTCTTTGAAATCAACTTTACACAAGAAAGAAACACGACCGTTTTCTTGAGCGACATACAAAGACTTCCTATTGAACCTCACATCTACCCTTATCTGCAGGTCAGTTTAAGTTTTCCTCTTAAATACATAATTTACAATGGGCCTATGTGTTTAGGTATCAATTCATTTTTGACGTGTGTTATTGGTATGCAACGTTGCAACTCGCATTCTTTCGTGGGAATATTATTATTCCACTTTAGTTTTCTAACACGCCCGCTCAGAAATGAATCAACAAACATCATACAAAATACATTAATTTCATGTACTTATCTACTTTATAAAATTTAAAATAAACGATATACCATATCTGCCTTCTCGGTAATATTACATATTATCCGATATTTATTGCAGAGGATTAGGAAAAACCCAGAAAGATCTAATCAGATCATTTCACTAGTCATATTGTAAACAAGAAAAAAGGTAGAATCATTTCAGTTCTATTCTAAATTTACTTTGGTTCTTAATTCCAGGAATCTGACTGCTGGTAATGGCTTTGTCACCAAGTCTGTCAATTGATTACCTTTGGAAACATATTCAAGTTTCATTACACACCTTTCAGTTTGGTTTCTAGAAAAATGATATTTTATATCAATGTGCTTAGATCTTTTATGGTTGGTCGGGTTGTTTGCTATGCTTACGCAACCGTTATTATCCTCATAAATTATAACTGGTTTTGCGATATTTATATTAGTAGGTACTAACGGTTTCAACCAGAGTGCTTTTCTGACAGCTTCAAACATAGCCATATACTCTACTTCAGTAGATGAGGCTGCTACTGATGTCTGTCTTTTTGTATTCCAACATATGCACAAAATTCAAAAAATTTAATAAATAACCTGTTGTTCTTTTCCTATCCTTTTCCCTCCCCAGTTATAGTCAACAAAGCCAATCAGAAAATTGTTAAATTAATTTCTTTTTTAAGTGAGTTTGACACCTTTAACGTATCTTAATACTCATTTTAAGTATTGCTAAAGTTCTTTGTTATTTTATTCGAATATCTACTTAAAATGTTTACCGCTGTACTAAAGTCAGGTCGCGCACATTCCGTGATATACATTAAACATTCAATGAGATTCCGACACGGAACGTCAAATTTGTACCTAATTTAATTTACTTTAAAGGGGCGTACTAACAGAATTATAGTCAGACATATTAAATATGATTAAGAATGTTTTTATGTAACCACTCCAAAGTTATTATTATGTCATTGCATTTTCTAACTTTGATTCCAAGAAAAAGTTTAATATCTTTTAAATCTGTCATTTGAAATTTATCCATTAAATAACTTTTAAGGCTGCTCACTGTTACATTGTTTACTGTTTCAATTACAAGGTCATCAACATTCTTTCAGTCTTCTTAAATATCTCGAACCAACCTAGCTCCTTGTTTCGATCCATGTGGAGCTTTATTTAATTTACAAAATTGATTACAATTGTTTTCAATTCCTTCGGGTACCTTCATATAGATTTCATCATTTAGAATACCTTTAACCTTCCTATACTCACGCATACGGTCTGTGAGACCGACTTATATAGTATAGTATACGTTTTCATTTTGACGTGAGTATAGGAAGGTGAAAAGCAGTCTTTACGTCTGTATGATATGGTAGTAATTTAAATTGATTTGAAAAACCAATAATAAATCTAGAACCTGAAATTCCTGCTACTTCGGCGAAAGTTTCATTATAATCTATCATATATTCTTGGCTAAAATCACGAGAAACAAGACCAGTTTTATATTTGAGTGGATTCCCGCACTAATCAATAGAGAAAACCCATTTACAATCGACAATATTTCTGTTTTTAGGCATTGGTCCTGAGGTCCAAGCTTTATTAATTATGAGTGAATTAATTTCATCATTTGTAGCGTCCTCCCACTGAAGTCTATCATCTCTTATATTTATATTTTGAAATGAAGTAGGGATTTTACAATTAATAGATTGGATACACTTAAGTACATAATTTGCGACGGACCTATGTGTTTAGGTATCAGTTCATTTTTGACGTGTGCTACTGGTATGCGACACTTCACAATTATTCCACTTGAGTTTTCTAACAGATACTGAATAAGTACAAGGAAATGAAGGGGTGAATCTCCTGGTAGGGGAGGGGGTAAAAGGAAGAAGTGGTAGAAGAAGGTGAGGGACGAGGGATTTCTTATCACACCACAAAGCTTGAGACGAGGAACACAAGGGAGCAGCATGGTTAACAATAGGGAACCGCACCGGTACTGATGCACTCTCGTAGGTTCATCACGGAAGTTTCAGGTGACCAAACCCGACAGTTGTTGCAAATGGACAGAAACCGAATTGAGAAGGCCTGCTCAACAACCATCACCACACCACTAGCTGTAAGACATGTTGTGATTAAGCTGAGCAGTGTGAGTCTTTGAAACTCGCTTCCTCCAGCCAGAACAGGTAACACTCATGAAGACAAGATACCCATTAGCAAGGCGGTAGGTGTCTTTGAGATTATCGATCTGTTGCAGTAGATACCAATGAGCTTCGGTCCAGTGGGCGACGGATCACATAGGAAGGAATATTTAACGCTTAGATTTCACACTGCCCTACGTACGCTGCTACGTACTTTCATAATTTTGATCAGTCAGCAAATGGCGCCGAAGTAAACACCTTACGTATCAATTTATAATTAGCCTACGTTTTGAACCGATTACATATTCACTAATCACCCTCGAATCGCTACGACTAACGCCTAAAAAACTGTTTCCAACCGAAACCTACACACTGGGAAATTTTTTCACCGACTGCTCGCAACATCCAGCACAAATCGAAGCTGGTGTATGCAAGCTGCACGCAATAAGTAGCGAACGTATCGAACAGATGACGCGTCCGGAGTTAAAGCGGAAAGCTTTTTATTTCCTGTACGATGAGTGTGACTGTGACTACTACTACTAAAGCCGGCCAGGAGAGAATCGACAGGGCGGCTGCTGCGGAGGCGAGGGCGGGTGCACGCGAATCGAAAGTACAGACGTGAATTTATGGCGCCGTGTATTTATTACGGCTATAAATATGTTTTTTTCTCTCCCTCTACGTCGGTGTATATATGCGTGTTTGTATTTTTGCTTCTGCTCGCTCCGGTTTGGAGGACATCAAACGATCGAAAAGGTTCGAATTGAATTAGAAACGGAAACGATTTTTCTCCTTTTTCCTGATGTATGTATGCATATGTGTAAACTTCGTATGTATGCTACATGCGTGCTTTGTAATAGGTGCAACGTTTTGATTTCAACAACTGGCGAGGTATTAGTTGTTAAGAAATTGGATTCAAATGGCAGTAAAATTTTGCTTGCATTTTTTCATTAATTGATTTTTGTTTACAACGTAAATCGTAGCCCTTGGACGAAAATATGTAACTACTGTTCATTTCTACTTTCCGTGTATTTTTGTCTTTCTTCATTTTTCTCTGTCTTCCACTTCGGTTTTCCGTGCTTCAACTCCCAGTTCCCCATCGCGCCACCTGTTTCTCGGTCTCCATCTTCTCCTCGTACCTATCAGATCTCTGCGCAACACCAACTTAGGCATTTTCTCTTGATATCCTGTCCATCTGTCCCGGCCATCTAATTCCCTGCGTTTTTACATACGTGACAATGCTGGCCTCGTGATATGGTATTCTGAACTCACCGTTACTTCTACTTGACCATCCCTCGCCTCCATGCTTACCACCGTAAATTACTCTGACCATCTTTTTTCCCATCTAGCTAAAGTATCTCCCTTACATTCGTTTACTAGAAGCATTCCCCAAATATGCAGGGCTTTATCCTGGGTGATCTTTTCCTAGCTACTTGTCCAACAATGGATAAAGAAAAGATGTGTCCTAGCACTATTAAACATGAACACTGCAACACTGGAAGATATAGCATGTGAATTAGGTGGGCAAACTGTTGACGATCTTTTGGCTTTGAGTAGAATTCCATCAGAATATATAATTTTCCTTTTTTCGATAATTTCTTCACATCGTATAATTTACTATCATATCTAGATGAGAAAAAATATTTTACAACAGGTACGATTCGCGAAAACAGAACTGCTAAATGTTCTCTTAAATCATTCGAATATCTATAAAAGAAGGGCAGAGGGTCTTACGATGCAGCATCCGATAGATCTTTTTGAAATTATGATGATAGGATGATAACTCTATCGTTACCGTTCGAACTAATTTTGGCACAGTTTTACCCCTCGTCAACGCAAAACGTTACGACAGAAAGTAAAGAAAAGAAGTTGCTATTCTCGAGCCACATATAATATCGCAGTATAATAAATATATGCGAAGAGCAGACCTGCACGACAATGGTATTGCTAACCATCGCATTCGCAGAAGGGGTACACAATGGTGGTGCCCGTTATATACAAATTACTAGGTGAATAGCGCAATCGTCAACGCTCGGAAAATCTACCGCATAGAAACTGGACAATAAATCCCCCAATTAGATTTTCGTTCTTGTATTGCAGTTGAGCTTGTGAATTTGGAAAGCGATTCTATTACTAGAAATGTAGAACGTGTGAACCATGACGAACCTAAAGCAAATAATTTAGCAGGAAAGGTACGCGAGGTTTACGAGAAAAAGGCCAGTAGAAGTTGCCACCACTGTAAGAATTAATCGATTTCTTATGCAGGAAGTGTGATGTACATCTACATCCTGAATGTTTTCAGATTTACCGCACTAATTAAGTGTAGTTTTAACTTTCATAATAATAAAATCAATTGGTTTTGTATTGCAGGTTTAATTTTCATGTTCATCCACTGTTCCTTCCTGAAAACCTGAAAATCTGGAAATTCTAGTCTTTGAGGGAAGACGTCCTTGAGGTCCTGAGCGTATGTTTAAGCCCGCGTAAAACTTTCTCCGTTCTATTAAACGTCTGGAGCTGATATCACATTTTGTTGGGATTGCATTGCCACTCTCTATAAGTACCCGATTTCTCGTAATTTATGAATCAAATCGAAGCAGACGAAAATTCATAATAAAGAAAACAATTTTTATGAGATAATATTTTTTTATAATCGCAAGGAAGCCGGAATTAATTTTCGAGATTTTGGAAGGAACTGCAGGCGTTAAGAAGTAAGGGCGAACGTGTCTTTTTTAGACGATAAAATATAAACGTTAGTAAAATTAGGCCCATATGTTAGCCAATGTCATGTGGATGTTAGAATAGGTCCTATTGGCCGCCAAAGCGTTCGTTTTGTACCGCGTATAATCTTACATAATAGCTTTGACATGCAAGTTGTGATAAGCCTGATATTTATTATTGTAAAGAATTTCGTAAGAAACTTGTCTTCTGCAATTACCAGCATAATCCTTGGAAATGTGTAAGACAATGAAGGTCCAGTGTATGTTGAGATATGATGGGTCTTCTGTGATGTTGAGTTTAGTAGGGGTTGAGTTGTGGAACATATTGAGAAGAAACTGCAGAACTTTGCACACCATTCCATGTCCTATTGTGCACGTTTTTCGAGCGGGTTCGTTCTCAAAATTTTCCTCATTTTAGTTATGGCAGGCTTAAGCTTGTACGGTGTATGCCCCCAAAATTTAAATCTGAATGTGCTAATTTGATCGATACGGTATTAGGCTAAGAAAGTTAGTAAAGATGAGTGAAGCTAATTTAGGTGTATCGTAAACGTTAGAAATAAATTTTATTTTACGGGAAAATGCGTGGATAAAAATGAAATTTTAACCACGACAGTGTCATTACCCTCGTAACACTCGAATACGTACGATTAAAAAAAGAATCGATTCGAAGCGGTGAAAGTAAATTGTGCTGGCATATGAATGAAATATCGATGTAACGATAGATGATGATGTAAATGTGAAATGCGTGATTTTAGTTGCGATAATTACATATTGACAGATGGTGGAATATCCTTATTTAACATGGCATAACGTTACGGTGGATGGAACCAATTTGTTTTCTATATTCGGACCTTCTGTTCAACTTGCCGTTGGACATGAAATTTTGTTTATTAACAGAAAAGCCGTTGCGCAACCAAACACCGGATTCGAGAACCAATAATAGAAGTAAATTCTCCCCTTACAAAAGGTATTTCAGAATAATAAGTGATGTACGAAAATGTTGATTTTTACTTTTATATACGTTTATATTCTCGCATCTTTCCGAAGCCGCCGCCGTCATTACTATACATATGCACATAGTTGAGCTTATTACACGGCTACGGTTGACCGAACAAATTTCAACTATTTCAGACGTTATTTACCGTCTCGACTGTTATTGAAGCATTCATCATCTCGAATAGAAAACGCAAGTTGTTAGTGCAACAGTTCGTCGTTCGACGATGGACAATTGGACAAATCAGGATTATGTTCCGGGTTATTTAGAAAATTGCTCATGATCATCGTTAATATGTAATGACATGTAACGTTGCGTTTGGACGCGATAAGCCGGACGAAATTCTTGTAGTCAATTATCATAAGAAGATCGAGGAAAGTATGTACATACATATGTACGTACACAGATACGTCGAAGTCAAGCATATCGAACGAACGCGAATTCATGTAGATCGGTGAAACACGAAATCCCTTGAGGAAATCTGCGATTAAACCGTAATTAAAATGATTTAGATTGAACGACTGCATTTCAATTTGGTTTAGAACGCTAATAATGGGAACAACAATAATAATACCGTTTCAAATGGTATTGTAAGTACCCCACGAGGAAGTCCCACATGTTTGCTTTTACCCACGATTAGATAACCGACATTTTTATCTATTCTTCACAATGAATGCAGCTACCTAAGTTAGCGATTGAATGGCCCATAGATCAAGTGGCAACACCTGGGATTTGAACTTTGGTTGTAGGCATCGTGGTCGAGCTCTCCAACCGGTTGGTCACATCGGATCTAGCAATTCAAAGATTCTTTGATTGAAAATCTATCTATCTTTGGAACTAAAATGGTAAATACTGAACGGTTGGGAGGGTCTATGAAGATTTAATGGCGTTTATATGAAATTGAGTTTAGTGAAGACAATCATCTGTACTTACTTCACAATTGTAATATATACAGGTTATCATTAGAGACCGGATTATATGTTCGAGATTTGACTAAAATATGTACATATATATGTCTTAAATATGATTAAAATATGTTGAAAATATTCCTAAAATGTACAGAATATGTAAAATATGTTTCTCAACTAGAATCTATAAAAGGAGGAAATTATAGTAGAATATCTATGCACCCTTTTAGATATAAGATAAAAAAAGCGATTTTGAAATTAATAGAAAATATTTTTATTAATGAAAATAATTTTATTCAACAATCGAAAGCAAGTTTTGGAACCAATTTGACAGCAGACTAGAATTTGCAAAATAAAATGTAATTGGAATAAAATAAATAAAATAAAATAGTTCTGTAAAATTACCAACTTACCATTTTCCCGCAGGTTTTGCAGAATACTTTCTCTTCGTTCAAAAGTAATTCTGAATCGGTTTTGATCCAGGGGCTACTAAATCGCTTTTCGCTTTTGGCATTTTCATATAACACTCGGTAACACTTCACTTTATTCGGTGTTTGTAAAGGATGAAAATTTTTCAATGATAAATGCTGAAACGAATACACCCCCTACCTAATAATTTTTAACCAATCAGAACTCACCTTTATTCGTTTAATTTCTGATTTTTATTCTTGAAATCGTAACAAAATAATCTTTGCTCTTCGGTATTGAACATGATATTTCGTTTGGAAGTTTAAAAGCAATTAACAATTACTCTGAAAAATGTAGAAACATAAATTTCTTGTAGAAAGCGTTAATACCTATTTAAGTAACATTTATTTTATTATATTTAAGTAAACATCGATAATCGTACAAGGAAGATTTCCTAAAAAGTCGTCTATTCTATTTTTTATAAAAATAATGCGATTTCCAAACGGAAAAATATGTTGAATAATTTCAAATACGTTAAAATATTCGAAATATGTAGAAAAAATGCCAAAATATTCTAAATATGTAAAATTCAATTAGTGCTAAACGCCTTTGTTTACCCTAATTCGTGTCGATCTTAAAGCGTCAATTGTATCGTTGATAATTATCGATATGCAAAAACATACTATCTCCAGAGACCTAGACTTATCATTTTTAATTGTGGTCATTCGCTTTTGCTCCCAGATAACTCCAAAACCGATTGAAGAAAATGTAAAAGTTATTTACAGAAACGAAATAGCATAAAGTTATATCCTCGCCCAATATCCTTCCATTTCCCCCTCGAACAACAACATCGATGAATACAAAATCGTTTACGTGTGTCCAAGCTGTGCTACCCGATACAGATATCAAACTTCTATCAGCCATTCACCTTCCGTCCAACAGGAAATTGCGCGATATTTTTGACAAACGTAATTGGATTCGGCACAATGAAACGTTCAATATCTCTGGTGCTAACGGCGACGGCAGTATTGCTAACAGCTGCATATACTATCTACGGTGGCAATTGTCGTTCTAGTGGCGGTGGCGGCGTATTATACACTCGCATACGTACACAAGCGGACGATCGCATTACGGTAGTCGAGTGCCATTTTCAGTTATATAAATGCAAATGTAGCACATCAAAACTAACTTTTTGTCCGAAATTGACAACGTAATATCGGAAATTGAAAACGTAATCACGCCCGACGCATGGCGAAATAAACGTTTTAGCGAATGCGCTTTCGGGGCGTGTAAATCGAAAGGATTACACAAAGAAATATGTTGACGTAGTTGTGTTTGAAATTCCTTTAACAAATTCCCTTTTCAACGCAATTTATGAGAGTCTCGTTTCATTCACAGACACCTCTAACTTATTATTTAAGTAAAATCGAGTCCGTTATTATTATGTACATATATATATATATATATATATTTCCTTGCTTTTAAAATCAAAGTGGCATTTTATATTTACACATCCTATGTAAACGGTAGTAAAATTCTCGCTTTATTTAGAGCAAGATCAAAAAATGAGGGCGAATGTTTACAATTTATAGAAGGAAATATAAACGCAAGTAAAATTCAGGTCATATGTTGAGCATGGTGAAGTGCTGGTTTTGTTAGGACGTGTTTACCTTTATCACCTGGTCGTATGCTTGTATCTAACGGAGAATTTGACGACCGCGCCTTTATTATTAAATTTCGAGGCACATAATTCTTGGAGGAAATGGTACTTGCCTTTAGGAATAGGTGCAGTTTCCAAGTGTATGTACGTGTAGCAAACAACAAATATGAACTAAAAGTTTTTTCTGCTGTTGATGCTGAAGCATGCCTCACACATCAAATTCTATGCCCGTTAGCGGAATTGCAAGTATTACAAAAGACGAAAAACCTCTTTTCTTGATAAAACCTGTGAACCTTGATTGTGTGCATGAACCACATAATAGCATGCTGCAAAGCTTTTCTTACTTTTTCTAATTTTTTATAGTAATTCATATATTTTCAAATAAATATTTATATTGATGTTTGCACCTGTGAGAGGGATTCAATCAAGAATTATATACCTAATTAATTGTTTCTACAGAAGTGGACAATTTGCGTTGTCACAGACTCCTGCGGTAACCGAAGCGCCCGACTGCGGCTACTGCTGGGATCTGTAGCAACATAAATTTGTCCACTTTTGCAGAAGCAAATAGCTGCAAGAATGCGTAATTAGGTACTTAATGGGAGAACCCTTAATTGAATTCCTCTCATAGGTACAAGCATCAATAGTCCTTGAATCAATACATAAAATTTCTATACGAAGTACGTTACAGCTCCCACAAAGTCTTGGTGATGATCGGTATAACCGTCAAACACGTATACGGATGGCGAGAGTAGCAAAAGACTTGTAAATAAATATTAGTCTGAGGGAATTTTATTTTTATTTATTTAGCCGTTGTTCACAAACTTTAGAAAGAAAGTACATTTTTCCAAAATTTGAGAACAACGCTTCTAAATGTTCCTTTCAAATTAGCACAAGCAAAATATGTTTGGAATTAATCGTATATTAGGTATCATATAGTAAAAGATTCATAGAAAACCAAATTATGCCAAATTAGCATTGGAAGGTACGTTGGTGCTCTTTAGTGGCCACTCTCCTATCGAATACCTCAACGCATCGTTTTACTAAAATCATCTGTGCTCTACTTGTATGTATTAATCTTTTATATCTTCAAACTAGCAATAGGCATTACGTCGCGTCGCGTTTAATAGCTATAACCTTATCGCACACCTTCTGATCGACGCTGGTTAGAAGGAAACAAATGATCAGATTTTATTATAAACGAAAATATGCTTTTTCTTTCATATTAACTTATTTACAACATTTATTTTTATAGTGATTAGGCGAAGATAACGACACTCCATTCCCGATATTTTTGTCGCTGTCTATCGTAACTGATTAGAAAAGGATGAAAAACGTGTGTTTATAAGATAAACATGGAAAGATTCATTCATTAATTCACTTATAAAGTATTATATAAGAGATTGATTATTATTTATCTAGTGACGTATTCGCAAAGGTTTCGAACGTCTTCGTCGTAGTTTCAGAGTTAGAAAAGGTCCAGGCTGTATAAGGGGTAACTTTTCTTCCCCTCTGTGTCCCATTAACAAAGTTTAGCGCAAAAAGAAACGACAGAAAAATGGGGTGACATGGGCGGTGGATTTAAATTAGTTCATAATTCTCCGAAAATCAGGGCTAAATTTCGACGCAAAAGTACAACGGCGACGGAAAGTATCGAATTATATAAAAAAAGAGAGTAATTTGGATACAACTACCGTTTACGAAAGAGATTTTTGTTTACTTAAGAAGTATTGGAAATACCTTGTTTAATGAGCAATAAACCAGTACCAACATGAATCTTCCAGGAAGCTTCAGAATAATTTAGAGGTCGTTCACTCTCGTTAATGGGACAATAAACTACAGTTTTTTTTAGGTTGAATGATACGCTTTGTAGCATTTAGCGCTATTCTATCAATACGTTGGCGTTTGATTTCACAATTTCCAGTTTACTGTGTTTGATTTCCGTGAAGTTGGATGTAATAATTAACCACTTTAATCAAATCATAATATTAAGAAAGGTCTTTGTTCTAAAAACAAAAAAGTTTGTACATACTATCAAAGCATAAATTACAAAAAATAAAGCAAATCTCAAGGCGAGGTTCAAGTTTATGTGGATAAGCTTGCTCTTCCACCTAGGTCTTGGTCGGTAGTACAAAAAAGTAAGAACTAATGCCTAACCTAAATATATTCTGTGATATCACATTTTTTTATACAATCCTTAAGGCTCGCGCGCACTTACCGACTACGGCCCACTACACTACGGACGGCAATTTATTCTTTCCATGCGTACTAATGGAGAGTCGTCGGTAGGGCCGTTTCCGATAAATGAGCTCAGCTCCATTAATATACATGCAAAGAATAAATTGCCGTCCGTAGTGTAGTGACCCGTAGTCGTCCGTTGCCGGTAAGTGCGCTGGGGCCTTTAGAAGACAAAAGAGAAGTGTTGTTTAGGGAAATGGGAGTTCCGACATATAGCAGCAAATTACAGTTTATCTAGTAAAAACTGCTTAAGGTTTTAAAGGCCACGATGGAGAGTACCATAAGACTGGGTGAGAGGGAATTATAAATCTTATATATATTATATGAAAAAGATCGTTCGTACAAAGATGACCAAAATTAGTGTAGGTATTGAAATAATGGTTCTAAATTAAAATTCCCGTGATTGTACACGGTCGTGTCAGCAAACCTTCTTCAAGACCAGTTACGGAATTAGTTATTGTACTGGATGCCGCCTTATGAGTTCTCATTTTTGAACCGTATAAAGCACGACCAATGCATTAGAAAACAATTCCGAACGTTGTTGTACGCACCCCATAAAAATACTCGAACAACGAGAACGGTAACCGGTGGAAGCTTAAAACAAAGGCCATTCTATTAAAATCGATCATGGACATCATCATTTATTTTATACGTGTTTTGTTCTCATGCGAAGTGGGCACAATACAACCGGCAGAGATCATGAGCAGTGTGCAGTTCTGCGAAAGTCGAAGCGGTTATACGTTCGACTTCCCGCTGCGTTGCGCTGCTGCGGCTCCCATGTAAAACAATTCGATACTTTCAGGCGAGCTTAACTGTGAGAAAGCCCTTACGGGCTTCTCCATACATACACAGGTCCCGTGCATGTCGGTTGCACCAGTTACATCATATCCGTACATGTGTTGCCGATATACGAACGTGGACAGAAGTACGTCGGCGACATCGTGTTCGTATAAGCGATACGACGGGTAAGTTACGATCGTGTAATGTTCGTCGCATGTGCAATGCTCAGCAAGGTGCATTCGTACGAGTTACGTCATCTTGGACTATATACATGACATTACATGGAAGCCCTGCTACCTGTAGATCATTGATATCGACGATTTATCCGCGGAATTGTATAGAAATTCTAGTGCATACGGTAGCGTCGAAGATGGTACGTCCAATATCTGAAGCGATCTTTTCACCAGAATACAGTATGTGACAAGAAAAAAACGAGTCACCCAGTAACAGTTAATATTTTCAACCAACCAACCAAAGTTTGTACAAATGTTTACCATGTTGAGAATAAGAAATGATAAAATTTTCAATGTAAAATCCGCCGCTCCACGTGAAAGAAAACATTCTGCCACTCGCCTAGGTAGGTATGCTTCTAAAGAGATAATCTATTGACTCTTGAGGAAGCTCACTCTAAAGAAGTTGTAGGGTATCATGAAGCTATTCTGAGTTTATTGGAGGCTTCAAAAGCAGACCGAGCCCTTGACCCATTATATTCGAGACTTGTTCTATGGTCTATACATCCGCCAATCGCACAGACCAATTGAGAATATTGATGTTGGTCTTTTGCATAAATCGTAATGTAGCTCCAGCAATAAGAGGACGGCCATTGTCATGAAATGAGTCATTATTTAGCGCTCGGGTATATTGTAGAACGAATGGGTTCAAAACTTTGTAAATTGTTACATTGTGTATTTGCACTACCGTTTCTTGTAGTCAAACTCCGAAATCTTCCAAGCCACCAATTTTGCCCCAGGAATGTCGTTTGCACACAGGGTGCCAGCCAGCTAGTCGACGAGGGAGTGGGGAATTATACTTGAAAAAAAAAAAAACTAAGTTAGGGCGCCACCTGCTTTACACTTCACGAAACAACGTGTGCCGAGGTTTACGATCTTCTAACCTAACCCCGAATAATAAAACGGAAAACGTCAAACGGGAAACGGATATTAAATGTGCAGGTAGGTTTACTCTATCGGGTAAAATCTATGAACTATAGATAAGGATATCGACCGCAAGATGACTCCCAAGGCCACGAACCAAGATGAAATAAAACGATAATTGCAACGATGGAAATTACGCAAAGAGAAAAGAACAAAAAAACGTAACAAAATGTACATTTGATGATTCAAATGGTTTCGAAGGTATACTGAAAGTGTCCTATTTCCTATGTTATTTCCACCCCAAACCATCAAACCTATAGTATCTGCAGTCTGATGTTCTAACGAGAAATTCCAAAACTGCCTTTCTCCTCCTTGCAATTGAACTCGTCTGCGGCCATTGGCCCACAAAGGGAAGCGAGGTTGGTCTGAAGAAAAGAACGACATTGTTCCACTCCTTATCCCAATCTGCTCGTAAATTACACCATTCTAATCTGAGACCACGATACCTACTAGCGAGAGGCACTGTTAGCCTTGGACGATAGGAAATCAACCCAAACGAAGGAATCTCTGTCAAAAACCCAGAACTTAAGCAAGGTAAGCAAACTTAGTCTCCTATATTCCTATTCGGTGGTTCTTCTAGGGCGTCCAGAGACTCTTCTCCAATATTGGCTACCTTCTCTTAACCAATCTCTCCAAGAACGAATAATTTTTCCAATATTTCTTTGCATCCTCTTAGCGACTTTACGAAATAGAATACCATCCCCACACAGTCAATGATACGACTCCGTTCAAAATCGCTCAGTTGTAATGTAGTCGTCTTCGAAATCTTGACAGTGCGGCAATTAAACAACAAGACATTTTTATTTACAAACGTATATTAAGCAGGTTACAGGTCTTCATGGTAGGTGCCTCTTAACTCGATCCAATGTGTCTAGCGACGTTGCCTATTCGGAAAACACTCTTGGATTTCTTCTGAAGTTAGTTCCTCAAGACTATAAGGTACATTCCTACATTATTGTGTAAGCTTAATTTTTTTGTTGATTCCTAAATTACTTTGAAAACTGTATCTCTTAGCTTTAACACGACATCAAACTGAGCATATCAGCCTTGGCAGCGAACTTGTCGAAAGTAGTATTTGCAGCGATAAAATACTAGCTTTTTACAATGTTAAGAACTTCTACAGCTTTAATCTTTCATCAACAATCAGCGAAGAGCCAATAGGTTTGCAGACTCGAAATGTTGAATACGCTTGGATTTCCTCAACTCCTCCGAAAGGTGGGACTTTGATCTGAATTTCCATTTTCGGGATGAGGAAGAAGTCGCATATAGCATATATTTTCTTGTGAATTAGTTTATCATTTGACGAGCATCTGTAAAAAGTTTAGTTCGGAAATGAGAACCTTAACTGGGTGTTTCGTTTTTCTTTGTCATATAATATACTGGGGTAATAACAACAATGTAACCACACAATTTGAGGCCAATGAGCGGAATGAATTGGTAAGAATGATGATCAAGAGGGATATTAAAAGTATCTTCTTCTCAATGTGCCTTAATCTTTCACAGTTGAAGCCGAACAACAAAGTCGTGTTTATATCCCTCGGGGTGGCGATCTCCACAGATTTAATTATTTTTGGTCAGACGTTGTACGACTAGTAGGTACTTTTTTGCTTCATATTATTCGAATCCATAGATCTATATGATTTTGGATCGGAATTTTTCGAAATATTCTACCTTCCTCTCGACTTATTTCCTTGGTTTCTAATTCATAGTTTAAACAGCATCGAATGGACTTCGTATTCTTCAGTTCATACCTAACTAGTACGTAAATGGAGCACAAAATGAAACAATAGTCCAACGATTTATCTTTCTGACTCCTCAGCATTCCCATGGTGTTGTTATCGTTTCGCTCTGCATGATTCTGGTCTTAGCTTAGCGAAATTTTGCACCTTTCTTTGGACTTGTTTTCTTCATTTCTGATTGACAATTTTAACGTCATCGAATGGACCTGCTGTTCCTTCGTTAGCATCCAATATGGAAATGGACCACGAAATGAAATGATAATCTCACGAACTTATCTTTCTGACCAATCAGCATTACCATGATGCTATAAAGCTTCGTTTCCATATTAGACATTGTCGAAAACGCCCATAATTGTATTCCGAGTAGAAAGCCTTCAATTACGAAATATAGAAGTGGCGGAAGTAATACTTAAAACTCTAATCACGCTCATCTGAAACATACAACGTAATCTCGAAATCTTCTCCCTCCGAAGTATAAACGATTTCTTACCGAAAATAACCATTCGCCATAACCGCGTCCACCTGATTTAAATCCTATAATTACTACCGTGAAAGCGCGGCGCACGTAAGATTAGCGACGGCCGGCGCGGGGACGTTCTGGCACGTATCTTTTCGAGATTATTTTGAGAACATAACGGTATCCGGGCTGTCATAATGAACCCGACGTCCAAAAATTCTCCTTCGTCTCCATTGTGTTCGGCGCGCAAACATTCTAGGGAAAAAATCTCTATTGTAAGACGATCACACCTGCCACGCTCTTTTCGTACACGTTTTTTTTCCTTCTACACGAAAGGAACGAAAGCGGAGCGAAATTCTGTGCGGTTCTACGCCTCTCTTCGGACGCGGAAAGTTTTTTCCTCTTTATTTCTTGTTCATCGCGCCGATTTATCAAATTAAATGTTTTCACGCGTTAAATTTACAGCCGCATAAGATATGACGTTAGCTGCGTGTGTCCGAGAAAAAGAGCTTTTGTCCGGGTATATTTAGAATTTTCGTAAATGACATTCCAGAAATGTAAAGAGAATCTGTTAATGGCTGTAAGAGATGAAAAAGAACGCATTAAAGCGATGCCTTTCGAGTTTAACATGGATTTTTGTCGCTTGTGTTGCCTATTTGTTGGATACGTTAGAAATGTACCTGACGATGAAAGAAGAACCACACGTTGAATGTTAGAAGCTATTATTAGCTGTAACCTACCTGATATGTGCCTATAAAGGAGTTTCTATTAATAAATATTATTGTAAATAAATAAAACGACATTTATCTTAAATGAATACGAACATTTTTATTTCAATCTAAAGTAAAAAGTACTGAGATCAAACATGAAATATACCAGAGAGATGGCTGCTTCGGTTTCTGTGACAAATTATCATTCCTTTCAGGAAATTTCTCATCACATTTTCACATTATCGCGGTTCTATTTAGGAAATAGTTGACCGAGTATTACCTTTGAAGGCTAGAACTGTCTGCGGATTATCAGTATAAACTCTATTCTCTAGTTAGCCGAAAAAGAAACGTTCAGCAGTGTGAGATCACACTATCCAGGCGAGCAATTTATACCACCATTTCGCGAGGTAACACGCCCCCGAAATCTCTCACGTAAATAAAAATATCTGTCTCCCTCTAGTGTTATTCGTCGCAAGTTCCGAAGCATCTGGGTGTGACGATATCACCTTAGTTCATTAGATGGAGTCACCCGTTTGGTGCAATCTATTGTTATAAAATGTTAATATCTAACTGTGAAGGAAATTACTTTGTTAATCACGAACCATAGCACATACTCTTCTACATCAATCTACTGAAAAATAATTCGAGCAAAATAGCGCCATCTAGTTTGTGTATGAAAATTATTAGTTTTCGGCGGCATATTTAAATGTAATTGTATACACCAGGCATGGGCAACCTTTTTTGTAGAAGTTTTATGCTACGAGTTATCTTGAAAAATATACATTTTTGTAGTATCCTTATGATTCATTATGCATTAAGAGTAGACGGGCCGTGCTAATATGCAACGAAAGAATTCAGTAGCGGGCCGGACAAATCTTACTCGAGGGCCGCATGTGGCCCGCGGGCCGGAGGTTGCCCATACCTGGTATACACACTAAAATGTAAAGGAATAATTCGAGTTATTAACTGTTATTAATCAATTTTAACAAGACCCCGTAGGACAATTGATTATAAAATAACAAATGTATATATATATATATTTCGTGACCTTTTATACTTATCTTATATGATAGAGATCTACCACTAATAGGTCAATAAAACAAGGCTGGTTTGAGCGATAGTTATATTTTCAGAACGTTTACAAACGTTTTCGGAACACCTTCGTCAGTGAAAATATAACTAGATAAATATATAAACAAACTTTTGTTTTTTATTTGGGACTATCAACAAAATAACTAGTGACTAGGATTTCTTGATATAGAGGATGTATAACCAACTTTTATATATATATAAATTATAAAAACTAAATTAATATGTAAACATACATGCAAATTAAGTAAAACCTTATATCAAAAAATCTTTGTCGAAACCTTAACAATTCTGTTCAAGGACTAGGGAAAACCAAATTCAAAAACCTAGCCAAAGGTTTCCTTCTTAAGAAATGCAAATGTCATTTTAACAAATTGCTATATACATTACTTAAATTTTGAATATCGGTCCTGAAATTAATAGTTTTAGTGTCTTTCTGTATATTTATCATTTCATATATTAGTCTTTTTTTATAATTATTCTCTGTTTTTAATATAATTGTGTTTTCAAAATCAAAGTAATGCCCAAGATCTTTGTAATGTTTTGTTACAGCGGTCATTGCACCAAAATCATTATTTAAAGAATACTTATGGCTATACAACCTTTTCTTTAAATATTGTTTCGTCTGACCGATGTAACAACCATCACAGTCTTTACAGTTTATTTTATAAACTACATTACTCTGATTTTGTTTAATTATTTTGGATTTAGTATTAGTAAAAAGAGATCTATTACTATAATTTGGAATGAAAGTAATGTTTATGTTGTTTTTATTAAATTCTTTTTTATTTTTTCGCTTAAACCTTTTTTATAAGGAATAGCGCTATAACATTTATTGTTATTAATTTTAATTCCTCTATTATATAATTTGTTAATTCTATTTTTTATTATTTTTTCATAAAAACTATTTGGATAATTATTTTTATCTAAGATTTCTTTAACTTTGTTTAAATTCTTTTCCCTAAATTCAGGATTAGCTAATCTAACCGCTTGATCAACTAAACCGGTAACTACATTAATTTTATGTAATTTTGATATTTCTGAAAAATAATTTAAATGTCTTCCTGTATTGGTAGACTTTATATGCCAATTTGTTTTCACAATGCCGTTATTATGCATGACATAAGTATTCTTTAAATAATGATTTTGGTGCAATGACCGCTGTAACAAAACATTACAAAGATCTTGGGCATTACTTTGATTTTGAAAACACAATTATATTAAAAACAGAGAATAATTATAAAAAAAGACTAATATATGAAATGATAAATATACAGAAAGACACTAAAACTATTAATTTCAGGACCGATATTCAAAATTTAAGTAATGTATATAGCAATTTGTTAAAATGACATTTGCATTTCTTAAGAAGGAAACCTTTGGCTAGGTTTTTTGAATTTGGTTTTCCCTAGTCCTTGAACAGAATTGTTAAGGTTTCGACAAAGATTTTTTGATATAAGGTTTTACTTAATTTGCATGTATGTTTACATATTAATTTAGTTTTTATAATTTATATATATATAAAAGTTGGTTATACATCCTCTATATCAAGAAATCCTAGTCACTAGTTATTTTGTTGATAGTCCCAAATAAAAAACAAAAGTTTGTTTATATATTTATCTAGTTATATTTTCACTGACGAAGGTGTTCCGAAAACGTTTGTAAACGTTCTGAAAATATAACTATCGCTCAAACCAGCCTTGTTTTATTGACCTATTAGTGGTAGATCTCTATCATATAAGATAAAATAACAATACAAACCGCAGACCGCGAAGATAACTGTAACCAAGAAAAAGTATATTCTATGGCATAAATGTAGACAACTAGGAAATCATTTGAAAATTAGCAAATTCTAAGCAAATTAGACAATTAGTAAGCTGGGTATGTTACCATAGCGAGTACACCAAGATCTGAACCCCAATCTGTAAAAGTTGAGTATAGAAATACACCATTTGAGTTTGTTTCGCCATTTACGTAGGGAAATAAATTTCTTCGCTACATTTAGGCAATATTACTAACAGCACTATGATCACGAACTAGTTACACTGTACGGATGAGTCCAAATACGGACGTACTTAGTATAAGGTTGCGGTTTGCAATTAACAAACTATAGTTTACTCTCTGGAAATATTGGCATATACATACAAATGGTGCTCACTTTTCGAAGTAATTGCACAGCTCTCTTGAAAGCTACCTAACAAACGTATCTCAATTAATGGGTCGTTTTGCGGTGGGTCATTGAGATTCCTCAATTTGTTTTATCTTTTAATTATATGGCTAACGTTGAAAATATTCCCTCCGGCACAATTCATCGTAAGTTTCAATGCATGTGAGGGTACCAATAACACCTCAGTTCATCAAATGGAGCCACTCGTTTGGTGCAATCTATTGTAGTATATCAAAATTCACAATTAATGTTGGGGTTATGGTCTTCAATGAACACTCGGTTTATTTTGGAGTCCTATTTATACCTTTTCGACACCACACCCACTACCTTTTGAGTATTTTATTACCCTACGGGTGTTAGCTTCTTATTTTAACTCCAATCAGAGGCGTTTAATGGGAGAAACAAATGTAACTAGAAATAAAATTAATAATCATTATAAAAAGCATATATTAATGGATAGAAAAGCATTGTAAACATTCAGACACATACATATAACACTTCTACATTACAAGAATTCATAAAAAATACTGGAAATAACCAAGGATACATCGACATTCAATACAGGTTTCAATGCGATATGCCTGGATGAACTAGAGTCGGGGAGAGTTGAAGTTTTCGCTTCGTGGACAACGAAGAAATAAAGCAGTGGTCCTGGTCTCCAAAAATAAATAAAAACTTTGTTTTGGTTAACGACGAAGAAAAAATTGACAAGATAGATAAGTCAACAAATAAGTCTATAAATATATTTCGAATAAAAGGTGTTTAAGAACCAGTGAATAAAAGAACCTCACCATACCGGAGAAGAGGGAATTTAAGAGAGGAGACATAGGAAGAATCATCATCAAATAAAAGAAATTGCACTCACACACACACAACACTAGGTAATTATCTTGATTTTATGTTAAATATTTCTCAAAATTTACAAATATAATTTGTTATAATTTATATTTTTATATCATTAATTAAGAGCTAGGCCGGTGCAATTTTGTTTAAGAAATTAACTAAATTCTCAGTACAGTATTGTTATGAAATGCTGTTAATATCTAACTGTGAGGGAAATTGTTTTCTTAATCGAGAACTAGTTACACTGTACCAATGGATCGAGATACGGACGTAACTAGTAAAAGGTTGCGGTCTGCGCCTTATAAACCATAATGCCCCCTTAATAATAATAACATAAACAAATTGTCTCTACTATGCAAATTAATTGCCTAATAAAGCTGTCTCAATTAGCGGGTGGGTTTGCTCTGAGTCATTGAGATTCCTACCCTTCTTTTTGTTTGAATTATATGGCTCTCATTGAATATACCCCCTCTGGCGTCATTGATGAGATGGAGACGAAGCCACTCGTTTGGTGCAATTCATTGCTATGAATTATTATTAATATTTAGATGTGATTTAAATTGTTTCGTCAATTGCGGAAAAGCTATGTCCTAATAAGAGCGAAACTAGGGTTGAGGTCTGCGATTTAGAATTCCCTCTTTGACAACATTGGCGTAAAAATTGTGCCTCCTTTAAGGACGAATCGCGTAGCTTTCTTAAAAGCTACCTAACAAACGTATCTTATTTAGCGAGTCGTTTTACAGTGAGTCCTTGAGATTCTTCGCCTTCTATTTATTTGAATTATATGGCTCTCGTTGGAAATACTCCCTTTGGCGTCATTCGTCGCAAGTTGGAATAAGATTGCGGTCTGCGATTCACAAACTATAATTCCTTCCTTGATAATGTTGACATAAGCAAATTGTATCTTGCATGCTAATCGAACAGCTTTCTTGAGAGCTGCCTAGCAATCGTACCTCAATTTTTAGATCACAGAGGTTCTCCTGTTTAGTTTGTTCTCATGAACTTCATCCCGCAATAGGAACTGCGTTCATTTATTCTGCAATTCTTTCCCGTGTTATTTCAGAAACCTTACGATGAAAATGCTCAAGACTAGAAGATCTAACACTGCTATATCTGAAAGATAGATATTACTTAGACTTAAACGTTCGGATAGACGAACAAACTCATTGTGTATCATCCTGCCACCACCACCATCACCTCACGAATCTACGAACTACAACGAGAAAACAAGGCTCGAGTCTAATAACATTCCAATAGGATTTATGACAAAAGCATTTTAACGATATCGCGTTAATTAATTTTTTTGATGTTAGGGTGTGGCGCGAGAACATTTCCAATTTATCACCTATCCAACTGAGCCGTTCACGAAATGAAGCGAGACAGCGTGAAAATGGATTTGACATTGCCGACGCGGCGTACATTCCCGCGTCTATGAAATCCATAGAACCAGCACCACCTGTGTTGTGCTGTACGCTCCTTCACGGCGTTCACGTCATGACGGTGTCACGGCACTCGACTCTCGGCTATGATTTTCGTTAACTAATGACCAAGACCGCCATTACGAGGTTGAAGTGCGTGAAAAAAGCTTTACGTGCCGAAAAAAGAACAAAAAGCGAGCAAAGAACTGATTGTCAAAGATTCCATGGTTAATTAGACGCCCAGAGAGGCTTCGGGTGGAAGTTAGGTAATAGGTAATGCACTCCTTAGCTTATCTCAGGTTTACTGAAATAGGTTTAGTATTCCGGGGAAAAATATAAAGTGCAAAACGTAAATATCTAATCAGAAAAGGTTTTTACCATTAACGCTAGTCGTGAAAGCCTTAAAAGGTACATCATTGTTATACATAGATACGAGGGATAAGTTGAAATGATTGAGAATGACAAACACGGTTAATATTTTCTAGGATTGTATTTTAAATTTGCTCAATAATGAGTTTCTTTCAGAAATGATACACTTGGCCATGCTTTCTTTCCACTGTTTAAACGCAACCAATCTTTTTTCGGAATACCTTCAAAATAAGCGTGAACTGCGGTATCACTTCTTCAAACGAAAACCTTCAACTCCGCAAATTTCGCTTAAACCCAAAAGTCACACATTGCTAAATCAGCTGAGTACGGCGGATGCTCTACTACTATTATATTTTTTCAGCCAAAAATTGGAGAGTTGAAACTGCCGTATGGGACCATGTATTGTCATGGTGGAGTATATTCCCTTGTCTGGAAGTCTATTGAACACTTCAGGCAAACATTTTTCAGTGCACCACTGAGCTGTAACTGTCTTTTGTCCATTTGGCTTAATTGCATTTACTAAGCTCGTACTTCTGAAGAATACCTCATACATAACCTTTTTCATAGCTCGCTGCTTCTTAGTCATTGTAGGAGTTTACCCATCTTTCTTGGCCGGTAGGAAGGTTGAAAAAAGGGAATACAAGTTTCGTCACCTGTCACTATTAAAAAATTGGGTGTCCGCCATTATTTAATAAATTTAAAATTTCATGGCAAATTCTCACACGCCCTGATTTTTGGAAGACAGAAAGGTAATGCGGCACAAAGCGACTTGTAATTTCTTTTAAATGCAGGTGATGGTATATGATTGTTTTAACAGCTGTGGATCCAATCTGGAGTTGATTCTCTATTACCGGATAAGCGGTATTATTGTCCTCTTCAATTATTTCTTTAACGGCAACAATGTTTTTGTCGTTAACAGCCGTTGGAGGATGCCCTGTTCCTTTTGATGCTGAACAAGGATTCCTTTCGCGTACAAATTCCTTATACCATCGGTAAATTGTAGCTAAGGAAGGCGCTTGTTCACTAAAAACTGAATCTAAACTCTCTTTGCACTGATAAGCGCTTAAACCTGTGTTCAAATCATCATCATAGTCAATTATGATTCGAAAGTGCTCTCTGTTTTATTCCATTTTATTTTACTTTTAAACAATAAATAGCGTAGAATTATAACGAACATAACTTCAACAACTAAACGTCAAATGACAGATAAAAAGTTGCTATGCTAGACGCTGTGTGATTGCTTTTCACAGTATACTTGATTTTCTTATACTCAATAAATTCAGGTTATCCCTCGTACTATAAGTGACAAATAATATAAAATTATTTATTGATAGCAATTTCTCTTTCCCCCATGTCCAATCAAATCTTGCACCCGTCGCTCCATTTCCTTTTTCTTCACTTTTACCCCCTGATTAGGACAGAACGTCAAATAGAAACCCGGGCGCAAATCTACGAGCCGTAAAAGAACGAAGATTGTCCATCTCAGGCGTACGTAACTTATACGCGGCCGGCCACGTTTTACCTTTTTTTTTCCTTCTCCGGCTTTTTCCGTTTCCTTTACGAGATGAACGAAACGCATTTTATTATCCCTCTCGGTTTCTCTTCCAATATCCCGCCCATTCGTCTTCATTCACGTCAACCTGGGGATTATTATGGCAATTACATTATACCGTGCGCAAAACGGCCTTAAAATATTTCGAAACAATGTAATATTTTCGGTATCAAGAGAATATATTCGCACCTGGTCTCGACCGCAACCGGCCGCGACGACCGAACACGGGCAAAACGGAAAGGCGCTGCGGCTTCAGCCGGGAATGTGAGAGTGGAAAATTGCGACAACATTGGTTTCGCGACGGTAGACGCCACTGCTGGACCGCCGACGGTCGCTGTCGTCACCTTTTATTAAAAATTCCCGTCAAGAACTCAATTTATTCCTCAAGTAATGAATTCGGTCGGGGTCTTTCGTAAAAACATTAAGCTTTTCGCTTTTGTTTCTCGTTTCGTTTGGAGAGAATGGGAGAGAGGGAGGGGGCCCTGTCGGGTTTGTGAAGGGGAAAAGTTGCAGCATCTCGCCGAAAATTAAAGCGGGTAGACGTTTTCGGACAATCTGGAGAACTATTGTTTCTCGTTTTATTTCTTCCACGTTCGTTTCTCAACTTATTCGTCGCCAAACGCTATTAAAACTGCTATGTATTATATTTACATATCGAATGGTGAGTGATATGGGTATTGATCTCGGCAGTAATCGGCAATGCATCGCTTTTTCGCTATTCATACTGACTCATGAAATAACGTTGATTCATAAGTACAGGTTGCAATAAATATGAATGCGACGGCGACATCATACACATATTATACTCACACTCATAAATCACCTCAGTTTGATTTTTAATGTCAGGAAAATACTTACACTACTTTCATTGATTCACCTCACTCGACTCATCCATGTATATTTAAAAGTTTAGTCATTAAACAGTTTGCAACCAGTATAAAGTGTATAAAAATATACAAAAGCATAAAATTGTAAGTTTATATAGAAACATTTCGGGAAAATTAATTTTTTTATTATTTATCATTTTTATGAGCAGGTAGTGAAAAATGGATAGCAATAGTGAGATTGAGGAAAAAATAAATAGCGGAATTTTTCAATTAGTGTAAAAACGTAAGGGTAAAAGCGCAATATAATATGAAATAAGCAACACAAATCTATACATATTTCTTTGTTTAACTTTGAGTTGAGGGGAGTCGAAATCAACAACGTCATAAATGTTGTTAAATATGAGTTCGATGAGTACTTCAAACTTTCGAGTGGATATGAAGTTAGACAACATTGCAATAAATATGAGTGCGTATAAGTACAAGAAATTATAAGTCATGATTCAACTCTTCTCACTTTTTCGCTACTCATTGCTGATCACTGGATCTGGGAAAGAGTCCGACGATCTTGATCGAGATTCGAATGCACAACCACACACATGAGAGCCAAGCACTCTTCCCAATGTGCGAGTAAGCTGTTTAGACAAAATACTAATGGCTATAAGGTGGTCTGAGCCCTTATTGCATTATTTTGGTAGTTGCAAGACTAACTTGCCTTTTTCGGAGACGGAGTCAGATAGGGAACAGAGAGTTATAAATTTTGACTCTATTGAGTTCTCTTACAATTAGTCATTTCGCTTTTGATACCAAAATTTAAGAGGAAGGAAAATTTCTTTCTTACATCAAAGCAAAAATCTCAACCAGGCGGAAGTTGTGCTAATCGCCTGAGGAATCCCCTAAGAAAGGAATTGTGTAAATTTTATTCTAACTGTTGGTAGAATGACGGAGACAATACAAATACGTCAATTGTTTATAAAAAACAATTTATTAACAACTTATGGTAAATAATAATTATTTAAAATTTTATGATACAAAAATAATAAATTTTTGTTAAAAAAATTAACATGCAAATAAATCTTCCTCGACGTTTTCGACACCATTCGTTAATATTGCCGGTGCATTTAAGTAGCTAACTCCTTTACATTGTACGGAATCAAATAGGGAACGAAGAATTGTAAATTTTGGCTCTATCGAGTGCTCTTACTCATTTCGCATTTGACACCAAAATTCAAGAGGAAGGAGAATTTCTTTCTTACATCGAAACTAGAAGTTCAACCTCCTCAACCTCCAACCTCCTTCGGCTATTCCTTAAACTTATCATGTCCCATCCAGAACTGTGCTTGTAAATACACCCTTTTTATTTGCTCGGGTGTGGGTATCGATGAAACTGGTGGCTTTGATAAACGATTGGTATCGATAATTACTTATATTTTCTTCATTTCTAGCACTGTATAGTGCTAGAATACATAAAATACCCGATCCCAAAATATCAGTGATATTGGCATTTTCATCGGGAAAGATAATAGCAGCATCTTGTAGATCTCTACGATTTTTGAATAATTTTGCAAATTTATTTTTGCCCATTTTCTAAAACGCTGAAGTTGTATTACATCGAACGAGTACACGTAAAAGCAAAAAATGCTTCTTACACATTAGCAGTGTTTCTTCAAGATTTTCATTAGAATAGATTTTTGTAGATATCTTCAGCAACAATATCTTCTGATTTATTATTAATTGCGGTTTGTATGATTTACGTATCTGCATCACCGTCTGCTTGACACCAGAAAATATTGTTATCAGCTAGTTTCTTTCTTAATATTTCGATAAATCTACTTTCCTTATTGCTGTTTGAAAGGAATTTTTCAAGGGATATTATCATCAAAAATTAAATCGGTTGAAGTATTTCTCATTGATCGATGATATCTTACAGCTGACTGAGTGCAGTTGGTGTTGCAATATGCATCAAAAACGACAAACATATTATTTCCATAATTTTTTCTTAAATATCGTATGAATCTCAAAGAATAGGCGAGCACAGCTTGTAGGGCGTGAACTACATACTTGCTGCCATTACATCCATCTGATCCCTCATCGTCTCTGTTAGTTGTGTTATATGAGGTCCGGAATAATAGATAGAGCCCAAGAAAAATACGCTCAACACGTACCACGTAGGTTACCATGAGGTTCTAATTCTCACTGCATTAGAAACGTTTCTAAAATATCTCCTTTTTTGGGGGAAGAGCACAAATAACATTGTGAAAGATCTAAACCTATACATTTTCCCGCGACTGTACTTTCAAAATAAGTATTAAATGTGTGAAACCGGAATTAAAAGGTTTGGCGCCCATGTAGTGTTACTGCGTCAAAATTTTTGTATTCCAACACTTTTGGTCCTAAGTGTATTTCGGTTCCAAATTTGGAATTTATTGATTTTTGCCGGGCTTTCTTCGCCCAACGGAAGTCGCATCTCACAAATACATCTAAAGGGGAAAATACCCGCACCTACTTGTTGTTCGACACGTGAGCAAGTCGTTTCCTTACGTTTCCGGTTTATGTTAAATCCGGTCAGGTCCCTTCGAGTACTGTTAGTTAAAATTTTATCGACTCGTGCTTGAGAAGAATAGAGTGTATTAGGAGCTGTTAACTCTAGTTTCTATTGTCTAGAAGAAACTGTTTGGTGACGTGCCCCTAAGGGGATCTATTAGCCGGATGGACTGAAATTACCGAAGCAAGTTAATCAAGCGGCCGCTTATTAATATTAATTATATCCAGGTAAACGCCCTTGTGAAGACACCGAATTACGATATAATTTCTTTCTTTCGCCGTTCTTCAAGGCCGTCTCCGATCGTCCTATTGTGTCATTAATTAGGTTCGACAAACGCGTGTCTTATTCTTACCATGAGACACATGTCAGTGTTGTTGAACCCCCGTTTTGTTAACAATTAACCTCTACTTTCACGCCGAGTTTCTAGCCGGAGAATTTTCTGTCATCAACAGATCTCTTAAAGGAGACAATTTGACAGGCCGCAGTATCACCAGATGTTACTAAATTTAATGTTCTACATATATATCGTACGGATTCCGATAGATCTATTCGACGTGTTCTTCGTCTTGAGACCTACGACACATACGACGATTCGCCGTTCTTTCTTCCCTTTAAAACGCGTCTGTCAGATTATAAACAACAACGGGTAGTAATTTATTCGCAGGCCTGTACCGTATGTGTACATTACATTTACTTCTGCACGCGTACGTGTGCACGGTTCTGGACGTGTACGTAAGAGCGTATCGAGTAGACCTTCCGTTATTGTTTATAAGATTTGTGACAGCACAAACACCACACGATCACAGGTGTACGGTTCTGTATTGGCAGACAACTGTAAATAGCGAGTGAAATCTGAAGAGCAGCGATGGCGTCGTGTTCGTCGAGCAAGTGCATCTTGCTCTTGAACTGGCGCAAAATGTGTGTATCTTTGCGTCGTTGAAGGTGCGTAGTTTCTCATCAAATAAAAACTAATTTTTCCGTGTTGAGCATGATAATTGAGTTGGGTAAATGTGTGTTTGAAAGTATCGAAATCGATGTGACTGGGGTAAGAATTTCATCCTCCAGTAATACAGTACCAATAGCAAAAACTTCATGTGGGCTCTTGCTATGTCTCGCTGTTTGATGTGACATAATGTTCCTGAAGAAGTTAGCAGTTTAGGTAGCAAGACGTTGGTATCAGGTAATGACGCACGGTGAAATTCTAAAGAAGCTTCTACCAGTGGTTTGGTCTCACTTTGCAGTAGTTGTAAGGAATATTGTATATTATAACTTGGACTACATAATTATTAATTTCGTGGGGATTCATGTTTTGCCAGCAACGAAACTGTTATTGTCAATCGAATTTAAAAAGAAATAACTACCTCTCTAAGTCAATACTGGCTTGACCTGAATTTCTCTCTAGGTCTGGAGTGCGAGAATGCGTTTTTGGTTACTTTTTCTCTCTAGAGCAATTTGGAGTTACATATATATGTAAGTTCGACTTTGTTTGATTTAAGTTCACTACGTTTCCTAGTTCTTCTTACTTTGGTTTGAAATAATCTCGATGCACTATCATTTTGTTTCGTATTTTATCTCCTCGTGTAATTTCTTTGTTACTAGCAAGTAGCGCCGTCATCAACCGAAGTTTGCCCAGACAACATTACGTTGAATGAGAAGTCATTTATTGGGCTTGCTACGGGTCCATGTCGGCAGAAACGATTGATAAATTTACATCTGCGTGCTTAACGCGAAAACGTATTTACGTACAACCTCGGTAGCCGGTGAGGCCACTCAGAACAGACGACGGCTCTCTAAGTTACGCGATGCGTCCGCCAAGACAATGAAACCTACTTCTTCGACTGGTGAGTGATGAATGCGCTTGCGTTGCCAGGCAAATGAACCAGAGATTTAATGGGGATGCGTAAATTGAATTTTCTACTTGAATAATTGACGGCACGCCCAGATCGCGAACGTGAGAGCCATCAGCCGTTTACGTTTAGGTAACGAAGGAAGAAAAACGGAGAAGAAGGATGAGGAGGAAATCGAATTAGTTATGTGGAAGAGGATGCACTAATTTATTTCTAAACATTAGTGTTTCTCAAGCGAAGTGAGGAATTGACGTGCATGGAACGTGATCGTTACAATCGAATGTGCCCAAGCAGAACTCGTCGAATAAATAGGAAGTCGGGGAAGAATATGGTACAAGTATCACTTATGAAATTGTTGTCCAGTTCCATTATTTTCAATCTAAATTAGCCAACACTACCCTTTCCGAAACTCCTAAATGGGTTGAAGTTTGGATCAGCACGCTGAAGTGAAGCTTCCTGACAAAAATTATGCTATGTTAGGAACTAAAGTCTGAAATTTTGGAATGTGATTGTGAGATACTTTGTCGTACTTTTATGCAATATAGTACACTTCAAACGGAAACAGGAATCCTAACCGTTCCTTGTTAAAATCTTCGAGATGCAGGTTTCAACAAAATTATTAAATTTTGACAGACTTGGACAATGAAACAAATCTTGAAAATCTAAATATATCCGAGTGCTTCGTGCTTCGTTACACAGAATGTCGGAAAAGGTGGCAGCGCGGATTGCAAAGGAAACTGAGTTCGTGGGAAATTAGCAGTTAAGCTAACCCAAAACTACGAATCTGGAAGCAGACAGCTGTCAAAGTATCTCCATTCGATATCTGCTAACAAGAAACCTTTCGTCTAAAAACCAAAAAGCTAGGAGGTTAAAATTCAAGTTAACGAAACGAAAACACGGACTCAATGCTTGTTACGGCCAATTATTACTGTTGCCGTAGATGGCGCCCCGCTTTCGTAGGTTTCTGATACAACTCACGCATATTTAATGTACGTGTTGGCAGCGTTCAGTTGGACAGGTCGATTTCGGTAAATAAATTATTCCATGTTTGCTTTAAATCTCGTTGTCGAAGATATACACGGAAATTCCACTCTGGGAAGTTTTACATTATCGTTGCGTAAATCTGGAAGTTTCGTTTCCCCAAGTTTAATGTTCGAACTATCGGCCGTTGTACGATTGCTGTTTTGCTTTGGGATAGCACGGCCTGGATCTATATCTTTATCACCATCTAAGCGGGTGATTCGAACCGTAATGGCGAACTTCCGTATCGGTCACGTTTCTGACTTTTCCGTTTATCATTTGCATTTCGTCAAAAGCTTTAGAAGTCAGTGCCACGCTAAAATAAAAATAAAAATTTGATGATGAGGGCATTTACTTTGGTTGAAACTTAAAATTTTCTTAACCTGATGGCAATAAAAAGCAAAATTTCGAAACTTCGGTTGTCTCCAGAGAGCAATGCAAGTTGTACTTACCTAGCAGTTGTCGTTTGCCATTCATCTAAGCAAATGTGCTTTGATCGATTTGGCTGTGAAAACATTCAAGTATTTTTGTTTAACAAAGAAAACAAAATTTTAAACAACGAACAAGCCTTAACTAATACCGCCGGCAAAGGTGCGATTAGTCGCAAAGTAGACAGAAATAGAATAAGGACACTTTGACTAAAGATAGGCGGGAAGGCGTCTCGCCTCGTTTACTGCACAAAATTGGGCGGATAATGCGTCGTATTGCTCTCGTTTTGGAGAATAAAAGCGGAAAATATGTAATGAATCCTGTCTTTTATTGTGGACGTTGCCGGTGTTACGGTTTGGAGAGAAGGAACGAAGTTGAGGTTTATTTCTGGAAGTTCCCGGGGCCGGCCGAACAGCATAAATCACACGCATAGGTTCCTATTTTATTTATACATATCGCTCTTCACTCCTTTCTTGAGATATATGAAAAGAAAAACACTACTTTCTAGAGACTTGATCCAACAAAACGAACCCGCCAAAATACTTGGTATAGTACGCTACACTAAGATTGAAACCAGTAGATGCTTTTCTGGTGGATTTAGGCCAGTAATGTTTTAACCCTCAACGATGATTATTTACTTTTCTGTGTCTAATCCTAATATAACGTTCCGTTGACCGGAGGGAAGTGGTTCACGTTTCCCGACGAATTAGTTCCATAAATTGATGTGCTGGAAAACGGGAAACACTTCTGAAAGGGGAAAATTCTGGGCGTCCAGTTCTAGGAGTAGGAAACGAAGAATATTGAATGGGGTAATAACGCGATGTACAGAAAGTAGAGCGATGCCGAAGATATCAGAATAACAAATTTATTTTGAGCATCAGATTTGAAGTTTTGGTGTCATTGCATCTATACTGCATTTTACGATCGAAATTGGAGAGTTCTGGTTTTACTCTTTATATTGATTAGAAAACTTAAGTATTTTCCTCTAATGATATGAACCGCAAACTTCTGAATGCACGAAGCCTCAGACGATCTTCACCAATATAAGAGCTGGAGGGTGGAGGCCTGAAGTTGAGTACTGACATGGATCAAGAGAAAGGACAAACTGAGGAAAATGTGAATCTATTATTTTATTGCCTTTATATGTAAAATCCAAACTCACGCTTCATCGAGTATTTTAGGTCTTGTTCAAATTACCTCTTTCCTACAAATTTTACGCGCGACGTCGCTCACTACAAAGTTTGCGATGCAGCAAATTCCTTCGCGTGAACGAAGAAAATATTTTGGGTCTCACACTCGTTACAAAAGTTATAAATTGACGTAATCAACGGTAGGTTTCGCACAAAAACGACTTAATTATTACTTCAGAGTAACTCACATGAATATAATCATCCATAATCTATACTTGAAACGACTCGAACTTATAAATAATGCGCAATGTATCACACAATATATCAATTTGTACGATATATCCGCATCGTCTCATCCTCCAAAACAAATAAGAGTATCGACTCCGTGCTAATTTGAGAAGCCGTCTTGCTTTTTTCCACCATATAAGTCACGTATGTTAATTAACGTTTGCGCCGTGCTTTTTGCCGCGTAATTATAGGACGATTTTAGAAGCATATAAAGCATAATTGCGGTTCTAAATACTATATTTATGCAAATACAAATAAACTACGCGTACTGGATTCGAAGGCAATGCCAAAGTATGGAGCCAGAGGCCTCGAGGGTACAAACCGGTAAAAAATTCGCCTACCTGGGTTTCAAATTTAATTTACTTTAAAAGGCAATTAGATTAAAAACCGCATTTTCCGGAATACATGGCGGGAACGGCTGTAAAACGTTGCTCGCGGACGAGTGCTAGGTATTTCGAAGTAAGCGGATCGAAATGCGAGAATTGCGGACAAGTGGTAAACAGGCCAATCTTTACATCGACAAATGTGTGTTGACGAAGAAAAAAATGAAATTAAGAAAATCGCTTCAGATACCTTCGTACGTATTTTCCAATGTCCTATAAAGGGAAATTTGAAGAAAGTTCAAATTCTCAAAGTATTTCTCAGCATTCTCGAAACCGTATGGAATCTTGGCGGTACAACGGATAACGGCAAGTGGTTATTTTTATTTCGTTTGTTTGCTATCCGCTAATCCTCGTAATTTTTGCTTTCGTTTTTTTAACTCATTCGATACCATTATTATGCTAAGCATATCGCCGTGGCGAGCATCAGTAATTTTACACCTCGGATTGCGACAGGAATTCAATTAAAATACAAATTACCACCCCTACGACCGTCCAAGGAAAATGATATCCACGTTTGTGCGTGATTGCATTGATCCTCGTCGAGATTTCGAAGTGTTGATGTCGTGATAACCAAGCTGATCACGTATCGATTTTTATCCGGGCGGAACGCCGGCGTGTAGATATTGAAACCAATTATGGAAAAAGGTATTATATCGATCTTATCTTCCCATACTTTCTAGCCACATAAGCGCGTTACGACCAACACCTAGTTATCCGCAGAATGACGGATAATTGATCGGAGGCTTCGTTGCAGTGATTATAAGATCGCGTTGCTCTGCTTCGATGGAAGCTGCGGTAATGTTTGAAATACGAAAGTGTTTACTATCACGACGAGTTTTGCTGAATTATACATAAATATCGTTTGGAAAAATCGTCAAATAAAATAGAATCCGTTAAGTTTCCTCAATAATCCGTATTTCCCACTAATTAAAACAGTCGGCATCGGAGAAGACGTTCATCGCAAAAACATATTAATCAAGCAATTAAAACCGAACGAGTCGTTTAAGTTTTAAAGGCGTCGATAAATCACCTTCATCCTGTCTGTTCGAGCCAACGCTTTTTACGAATCCATCGTACCCATCCTACGGGCATTCGTACGAGTTCTACAAATAATTTCGATAATTACGTATTCATGTCTAATGTGTTAAAACGATAATAACAACAATTTGCGGCTAGACGTGCATGCGCTAATTAAATATGAAATTGTCGGCGTTACCGGTTTATTATTATAACAGCACGGCCAATGCGCTTAGCGCAGAGCGAAAAATATTGTTGTAGTCTCGGAGCTGGCTGGGTTGGAAATAGAATGCCGTTTTTTACTGCCTTCGATTTTCTATCGAAATGCGATAATACTTATGGAAGAACGTAGCATATCAAAGTTTTCTTCCATTATTGGATTTCATTGGAGGAAATGCATCACATCAGGTTTTGGACCGATATGTTTAGTTTCACTATACACTAGCCAAATCTGAGGTTAGTCGTTTCGACTTTCACCGAAATTCGTTTATAACAACGCTTAAGACATCAAAGAATTTCTTTCACCGCTAGATTCTCCAAGAAGATAAGGTAAGAATCGTACGATACGTGGCAGGGTTTCCATCGACATGTTTAATTTAGCCAAAAATCAACGAAATCTTGACGTAGCCACCTAATTTGGTTTTTGGCTAAAATTGGTCCATATCTACCGAGCGACTTAACACATCAAAGAATTGCTGTCATTTTTAGACCCTTTAAGAAGATGTGCATTGTGCGATGCCCGGTGAGGTTTCTATCGACATATTTGGTTTGAGCAGAAATCGCCGAAAAACTTAAATCACCGTGTCTAATTTGGTTTTTGGCCAAAATTGGTCCATATTTACCGAGCGACTTAACATATCAAAGAACTGCTGCCATTTTTAGACTCTTTAAGAAGATGTGCATTGTGCGATGCGCGGTGAGGTTTCTATCGACATATTTGGTTTGACCAGAAATCGCCGAAAAACTTAAATCACCAGTCTAATTTGGTTTTTGGCCAAAATTGGTCCATATTTACCGAGCGACTTAACATATCAAAGAACTGTTGTCATTTTTAGACTCTTTAAGAAGATGAGCATTGTGCGATGCGTGGTAAGGATTTTATCGACATATTTGGTTTGACCAGAAATCGTCGAAATCCTGAATCACCGGTCTAATTTGGTTTTTGGCCAAAATTGGTCCACATTTACCGAGCGAAAGAATTTCTTCCATTGTTGGGGTTACTAAATGGAAATGGGTTAAATCAGGTTGGAAGCTCCCTCTGAAATATTTAGTTTAACTATGCACATGAAATGTCTGACGTGACGGTGTGATTTTCACTTTTGTGACCGAAATTCGTTAATATCTTCATTAATATATCAAAGAATTGCTTTCTCCTTTATATTCTATTGGAAGAGATGTATCGGACGATAGGACGAATATGTCACAGACACGATTGGTTTCACCGAAAGTCGGGGAAATCTTGAATTATTCAGCAATTACTCTTTCTGAATGCAAATCATCTATATTTAACGCTCTCACCAACATGGTAAGTTTACCAAAACATCAGGTTAGGTAGGTATTGAGTTGGCGAGCGATTTTGGTTCCGGGCCGAAATTCGTCCATATCTACCAAAGGACTCAACATATTAAGAAATTTATTTCACTGTTAGATTCTTCAGAAAGAAACGGATCTCACGATAGGTGACGAAGCTCTCAATGACATGTTTAATTTGATCAAAAATCGAAAAATGTTTGCTTTTAGCCGAACTTCGTCGGTATGTTCCAAACGACTTAGCACATCAAATAATTACATCCACCTCTGGATGTAGCAATAGGAGATTTATCAATTTGATTCTTAACCTTCCATTGATGTCGTTAATTTGCCCAAACATGAAACAGAAAATTGGCGTGACCGAAATCCGCTAGGTCTAATATTCCTCATTGGATGATCCAGTAAGAAATGTGCTGACCGAATCGGTTTGATTTTTGCACGATATTCGCTCGCATCTGCCGAGCGCCTGAGCATATCAAAAAGGACTTCCCATAGTTTGATTATCCAGGAAGAACTGCATCATACATCATACCACATAATAGGTGATGACACCCTCACCCGACATGTTTAGTTTGGCCAAATTTCGGCAGAATATTCAGTTAGCTAGTGATTGGTCATTGGATGATCCAGTAAGAAATGTGCTGACCGAATCGGTTTGATTTTTTGCACGATATTCGCTCGCATCTGCCGAGCGCCTGACCATATCAAAAGGGACTTTCCATAGTTTGATTATCCAGGAAGAACTGCATCATACATCATACCACATAATAAGTGATGACACCCTCACCCGACATGTTTAGTTTGGCCAAATTTCGGAAGAATATTCAGTTAGCTAATGATTTTCGGCCAAAATTTGTCCACATCTACTAAGAACCTGTACGTTTAGAAAAAATTGTTTCATCCTTGCATTCTCGAGGTATTATGAATATCCCACCGACGTATTTCCTTTGTCCAAGCATTTAAGGAATCTGGTAATGGATCTCCCACCGACGTGTTTAGTTTGATTTGCCGCCTGAGAAATTTGGCGTGAACGTGACAAAATTTCCTCCACATCTACCGAACGATTTAACATATCAAAGATTTTATTTCACTGTTGACTTCTGCAGAAATTACTGTATGAGTTAATTAAACTTCTACCGATCTGTTTTATTCAACTAAGAACCGGTAAACCCCGAACAAGCGATTATGATTGTTAATCAAAGATCGTCCGTACCTCCCAGATGATTTAGCCTCTAGAAGAAATCAGTTGAGCATTGGGTTGCACAGAACTCTACCGAAAGACAACAGAAAAATTATTAGATTGAGCTTCCAGCATTTCATGTAAGGCAAAACGTCTTGAAGATGTTCTGCCTCCCAGAAACAAACGGTTTCTGAGGTTTCCAATCTTATGGAACTTTCTGCGGGTTATTAGCATCCATTCTATCCCAAAATCAATTCAAAAAATTCTAACCACATAATCTTGGACGTCGGCTAAGATCACCTCGGTACAAAATATCATCGCGATTACGAAATATTTCTTGTAATAGCTTCATTATTTCGATACAACATCCATGTCATAAAATAATCAATCCATGGTAACGAACACGCCATTGATGGTAACAGCATTTTTATATTCATTTTTGGAGAAGCACGATCCCATAGGTCCCGCGTAATCGAAGATCTCCGTACCAAACGGCAATGTATCGGAAGTTCGCTATTAGTGGATTTTCCTAGACATTCAAGTCAAGGACCTCAGGAAACTCTCAGAAGGACAAAACTTCTTTGGTCTCATCTTGTGAATTTTTACTGGTCAAATTGGCAGCTTCTGGGTCAAGCAAGATTGGACAATGGAATCTGCTGAGGGTAGTACATTATTGCTTGTTCATTCCTGATTTCTTGAAAGTGAGGTTAAGTAAATCAAACTGAGAAAGTTCCTGGTGGGTCTGCTAAGGGAAACATCGTTCTCTTCATATCTTCGCATTCTTGAATTTATCTCAGATACACTGTACTGTGTACACTGTAAAGATCCGAGCAATGTAAGTTGAAAGTAGTTTGGGTCTCAAGTCTAGCACTCACGATTGAGATTTCGGTTTGGAAAAGTAGGAAGAGGTTGGGGAGCAAAACGCGGATATTAAATAGTAACTTAGATAACTGCTACTACTACTAATTAACAAGTGAGGAAGTCCGAGAAACCTGCTTATCTCGTGGCGTCGCTGAAAACAACGCCAAAAATCACCTACCTCTGGCCCTTTGTTTCAGAAAATTACAACACTTATTGGTATTAAAATTATACTTTCCATTGGATGTCTCTGTATACAAATTATTCGAGTCGGGGGGCGTTGAAGTGCTCTCGTTTCTTCGACCTTATCCGATATCCGTATTCTTCTCGAAAAGCGTTCCGTACGGACGACATTAATTCCATTGCCATGTTCCACGCGAGGAACGAATGTTTCCACCCACGCTGTATTTACAGATCGGGCAGTCTGTTATGGTCATTTCGCTCTGTTTTAATTAAATCCATGCATAAAACATTAATAGGGGATTGGCCGGACAGATACGGATCTTGTAAGCGAGCTCGGAAAATACTACTGATCATTTTGAACATTAAAGTATACACACACGCAATTGTAGCGAGTTGAAGTTAGTTTTTAAATCCGTAACACCCGTAACTACTGAGATTTTATTTTATTTTTGTTTGAAATAATCTGTTCAATGGAAATTTTATCGTTATATTGACCTAAAAGTCGTGGAGGCAAGTTCAAAGATAAGTTTAGCTTTATTTACCGATCTACAGACATATGTACGATATAATAACTTATAATTAAGTACCATTTCTAATACTCACCTTAGGTTTTGCTTATAGTACAGGTTGCGATAACTTTAGTATGCAATTAAGATAGATGCAAATAAACGGGCGATTATTATTGCAGACTTAAACAAAAGTTGACTTCCGATATTAGCAATGCATCTGCCTGCACTCGAGTTCATTCACATTTATTATAATAATTTTATGGCAATATTAAATTTATATTCTTCTTAGTATAACATTAGGGAGTATAGACCTGCATTACAAAATACCGCTTTACAATCAGGAAAGGAATCAATAGGCGCGTTGTAGAAGGTATTCTGAATACTTTTAGTTAATTATAGCAAAACTCTTATGTTTTACGGTACCCGAACCTCCACTAAACGTGGTTTTAGTAACAAGTTGTAGGAGCGGATGCTTGGAAAGTGGTAGGAATTAGGTTATATTCTTTCGAGGGTAATACCACGAGTGCTTAAAAATTACCGATAATTTTCATGAAAGCGCGTTCTTAATAATTCGAATTAGACAACGAGAAGTTCCGTTCCGTATTCCCTCCTTTTTTAAATCATTTCTTTATGATGGTTTTCGTTCATGTGCAAGTAGCTGGATGATGTTAGAATGGCCGGTGGCTTTTTATTAGATCTTGTTCTGAGACTCCGCTTCTAGTAAGTTTTGATAAGGCTGTGTGACTAACTTTCAAAACTTTTGTCAAAATGACAAAAGACAAACGAAACGATGCCTTACGGATAACCCATAACGTTAATATTTGAAACTACATAACAAAAGAAAAATTAAATAAGCGATAATTGTCGGTTAACAGCACTTTCATGTCATTAGTTGAGAATAGTAAAAAACAAACAGATAAAATAGCAATTAGGTTATCATCAATGAACATGGTAGCCGATGGATTTCCAACAGGCCATACAGCCACTTACTATTTTTCTCTACGTAATTATAGATAAAAGAAAGTAAATATTCGCGTGACAGTACCGAAGTCCACCTACCCCCTAAAAATACTAACACAATTAAAGATAATACTATTAACCCTCCTTCAATATAGAATCTAGATGGCCATACCGGGCTCCATCGGAAAAATTCTGGAACATACTATAAACATTTTAGATTAAGGACGATTAGTTTATTTGCAAGATAACAAATGGCAAGATAATGAAAAAACATCATTAAAGAAATGTCGCAAAAATAAAAAAATTATTAAAAAAATCGTAATCATGTCAATTTTTCATATTTTTTATTAGAATTAGAAGATTATTAAAATTTGCGTTCAAAGTAAAAAGTGTGGTGACCACGGAGGGTTAATGCTTAACCAGAATTTTTCCCTCCCAAGGGGGAGGGGAGGCCCATGTTACTAATAAAAATTAATGTCTAACCCCTGTATACTCGCATAGAATTCTTAACGTAAAATTAATGTTTAACTCCTGTATGCTCGCATGCAATTCTTAATGTCAAATTAAATTTGATTCGCTGGGAAATTGTTTCCTAAACTCAATCAACACGAAATAAAAAAGATATAGACGTGAATAAAACTTGGCGTGATCCTCCTGAGATCGGCTGTGCACGGCTTGGTTTTTTCGGAATACCGACGGAGCAGTCCACGAGGTCGGGTCTTGTCACCGGTATGAAAAAGATGTCGGAAAAAATGACTCCCAGCTCCAATGAGAATTATACCTAATTAAATTACCAGTCTCTAGCAAATCGTACTCTACTAGCTTACACTAGCTCCCTACTAATTCCCTATAACAACGTAATTCGTCGAATACGTCTTGTCAAGACGCGTCAATTGAAGTAGAATTCAATGTCCTAAGTCCAATATTAGCGAAAACAGGTATACGATTTTAGCGATTTTGAGCGATTTTGAGCGATTTTTTGCGATTTTTTGCATTTTCTCTGCAACCGTTTGAAATAACCTAAACAAATCATATACCGTTGGAATCAGCACGTCAAGACGCTTCGATTGGTTGATGAATGAAGGCGATCGGAAGCAGTATAGTATGTGGTACCTTGAAGTTCGAAAAAGTGTCTTACCTATAAATACCATAATTTGGTTCTAGCGCGAAAACCATTAGAGATAGCGCGTTCGTTCTTGTTCTATTCGATTCCTAGTAAAAACCGGGTTATACAAAATTCTATTCCATAGCGATCGGGTGATAAATGGAGTGGTGAGAGCGATTTGAAATTTGGCAGATAACCAAAATCTCGATTTCTAACGGAATATTCGACGAAAAATTTATGTTCGATGTTCGAAGTTATTTTGCATCAGAATATACATATTTCGAGTGCTAATTACGTAGAACATATCGGATCGTACGTGGAACGCATACATTTCGAGAAAACACCATCCGAAGTTGAGGCAAAACGCGTAAAATAGACCGAAAATGGGGTGAGTATAGGGGAAAATATGCAAACTTCAAATGCTCGTAGCGCCTAAACTATTAATATGAAAATACGATCCGGGGATGATTCTGAATCAGAGAATCGCGCTCTTTCGAATGGTGTAGAAGAGAATGTCGTAGTTTGAAAGAATCTATTCGGAGGGTGCAATTCAGCTATTTTTTGCGTCTTTTTCGCGTTTTTCGCGATTTCCTCGGTAAACGTCGGAGTAAAGTCAAAGAATCCTACGCATTCTAATTCGTCTCGTCAGGACGCGTCGATTGATGGAGGATTGAACGTCCTAAGTCCATTATTAGCGAAAACCGGTATGTGATCTTAGCGGTTTTTAGCCATTTTGTGCGCTTGAAATAACCTAAAGAAATGCCAACGTCAAAGTTATTTTATTAGTATTTGTAATCTACCGAAGGAAATGCACGTGCTTTAAGCGAAGATCCCTCTCCTGATTTGAGCGATTCTTTCGACTCTTTTTTGGCCTCAAGATTGAATTAAGGTATCCCTGTTTCTTCAGTAGTTATAATTCGTTTTGTCGAAATTAGTCGCCGGAACGTGGTAGATCCTCTCGAAGTTGGTCCTGTTGAGTTCCTGTTCCTGTCCCAACAGCCCTCGTACCTGGCGGACTTAAACCTTGCTCATGCTGAAACGTTGGTGTAAAATCTCTTGAACCTGTCGTTTACCTCTTCCTACACTACTACAAATTTAACAGATATATTTTCGACCATCAGGTTTCAATATGGCTGCTTCTCCACGACAGCAGCTTCTTTGATTTGCAAAATGCTTGGTGGTCCACTGCACGGATCGTGTTGTTCTGTCAACCTTCGATAAACCCATCGAGAGGCTGCACTTCTATATTCTGCAGACTCTGAAAATAGACACACAGAACATTCGAAACATACCTCGTATTGTAAAAGAACGTATTAGCTGAAGTCATCGCCTTTATTACATTTAAATCATCCACTTGACACCATACTAATCGAAGTTTAAGTCATCGGAAGTGTATATTCTTTACGAATATTGCATCATGCGACAGGGCAGTTAGAAAATTGATTGGGTGTTTTTCCAATTTCCAACGGCCAATAACTCATCGTCTCACATCATTAGTGAGCAAGTCATACGAAAGCTTCGACATCAAAATATCTCCACACATAATGACTTATGCTCCGCAGATCATTTATCTATAAAAACAATAACGCCTACCATTGTTCTGTCTATTAATAACGCGAACGGCCCAAGCGACCGGCGGAGCTCGAGGTATGCATTTAAATCGAACCGAACATTAACTGTGATATTTATGCAGATAATAATCGGCAGAAATTAATTATATGTATATTATACTGGAAGTAGCTACCGGTGTTTCAATACAACGACTTGCGTCGCGCTGATAAATTATTGAAATTCGCTACCGGTTTTGGTATACACGCTAGCGCTTTGGTATTAGATAAGCCTATTATCTTGAGGAATCCGTTTATGTTATTTCTGCTTCCTTCGGTCGTAATTCGAGTGGGTGCTGTAATGAATAACATCATAAAGCTCTCCGGTGTGGTGTAGTTAGAGGTTCAAGTCGAGCGAGCAACTTTCACCTAAAGTTCCCCGTCCTGCGGTTTTAAGATTTGTTTATTAGACAGTGAAACGTTTACTCGGGAAATGTTCCGATGCTCTGTTTAGTTGTTTTACCACCCCACCGGTATATGCAAAGCGGAAACTTTGTTCGATGAAGTTTTTACAGAGCGGGCTAATTGGTAAGGGTAAGTTGCGGATACGAACTGTCGGGGCGTAATGCCGTGAAATTTTCGAGTTTGATTGAAAGTCGGCGGAGATACGTTGTAGGAGATGGGGAATAATTTAAAATGAAAGAGTTTTAAAGCGAAATTTAAACAAATGGAAACGCATGTGAAGAACTTGTTCTTTAATGAAAGGAAAATACAGTCGAACATACACAAATTGTTTTACTTGCAATTATACAGAGTTCAAGTTAGAGGAAATTATACGAAGCTGTTTTCGGAAATATAAAGGAAGATCCGTTCCCCCACAATGAATTCATACAATCTGGCTAAAATCGTCATGTTTTGACTACCTAAACCAAAATTAATTCAAAGCCTGACATGCTACACAATTTCTGCCTGCGAATTCAGTTTCAGCGTGAAAAAATGTATAAGATCCACCTCCAGTTATTTCGGTAATTGACGCTCTCAGGACTGTAATATTTATTTATAGTTAAACTAGTAATAGAGTAAAGATTCTCTCATTTGGTTTTTGTAATCAAAACGTCGCACCGGAAGGCATTGGGTCGATGGGATTTTATCTCAGAAAGGAGTCCCGAGGTCATTACGGTAACTGAAGGCTCTCCTAAAGGACAACTCCAGCATGAAGGTGCATCTTATTACTTTTTCTAGATGTAAAAATGGTATGACTCGCGTGCTATGTGCAACAGATCCACCGGCTTCAAATATAAAGGAAAGGCATTGCTGAAGCCTTAACCATTTTAGACACTCTGGTGGTGAACGTAATGGCGTTATCGGATAGACCTAAACATCAGAAAATCTCCGTCAATTAGCTACTAATTTGGCTGAGTACTTATCTGAAGATTGCTGAAGAACGTTTTTCTAGAATTGATGCGAAAGCAGTAAGGAAAGTATAATTAAAGCTTTTGAAAACTGGTGCAATGGTCATGGAAGGCAATCCTGGACCAAATTTTATGAAACTAAGAACCCTTTGGCGGCTGTAGTGAAGGCAGTTATTGGCTGAATATGCACCTGGTTTACTACTGGGATCCGCACAACATTCATTGATTCTCGGCGTTTCAGCTTCATCTAAATCGGAAGCGAATGTGGGGGAATGCTACATTCGACTTTGGATGGATTGAAGCCTTTGCTGTACTCTATTAATTGTGAATTAGCTCTCAAAGAGCGAAAATTAGCGGAAAGTGTGGTGGAGTTATAACTGGTTCGCCAATGTATTGCTATGTACGAGGGCCATCCAGTAAATAAGTTTCCCTATTTTTTTCTGCGAACGAAACGTTGTAAAAATTAGTTAGTAGTGTAAGAAATGGTGACTAGGATGCGTTGGAAGCGCGTGACCTTCCACATCACGCTATTCGTACGCCCAAGTCCGTAGCGCTTCAGTTACCACGCAGATACCACTGGTGAACGTGTCCACGTGCGTTCTGTAATTCGTTTTTTCACGGTTGACTACCTGCCCCCAAGCACTACGGTTAACGCTGCGAGGTACATGACAATGCTCGCCCCCACGCAGCTCGAACGACCCAAACGTTGCTGAAAAACTTCAAATGGGAAATTTTCGCACATCCACCTTATTCTCCGGATCTTGCCCCAAGCGACTTCCATCTCTTTCCAGCACTCAAGTTGCACCTTGGAGGCAAGCACTTTGCGAATAATGACGAAGTGAAGGCGGAGGCGAACCACTGGCTACGAAGACAGGACACAGCTTGGTACAACAGTGGTATCAAAAAATTGCTACAACGGTACCAAAAATGTTTGGACAGAAATGGTGATTATGTAGAGAAGTAGTCTATGAGTTGTATAATGAAAATAAAATAACTGCGTAATTGTAAATAATGTTGTTTATTAGTTAAAAAATAGGAAACTTATTTACTGGATGGCCCTCGTATATATAAAAATGGATCGTGGTTTGTTCGGATGCTTAACACTTGAAAACGACTGGACCAAATTGGATACTTCCTTCTGCGGGTTTATTCGTAATTCCTACGCGAAGGTTTAGGGAAAAAGGAAAGTCGAAAAAATTGGGCAAAACAAAGTTTGCCGGGTACCTAATAAATCATAAGTCGTCAAAGAAAAAGATTATACACGAGTATTAGCGCTAGCAATTAGGTATAGCAGCCAAACTTTCAGAAGTACATAATAATAAAGACGTTTATTTCAATACATGTCCAGTACAATAAGTACATGTAAACGAACACGAAGAAACACGTCAAAGAAACAGAAAATGGCTCTATAATAAGTAATCGCCTAAACTATGGCAATTACGTTGAAATAAATACTCTTTTACACATCTTTTAAACGAATAAAATGACATCATAGATCGAATAGTTATCAGTTGTACATGATTAGAGATATAGACCAAATTGCTTCTTCTTCTTCTTACTTTCTTGTGGGCATCTGGCACCGGTAATCAGTTTCTGGCAATTCTAACAATCTAATTTTCTTCCATTCTCCACATGTGGTTGTTCCACATTCTTCTCCTTGTTCTGGTCTAAATTTCAGGTGTCATAAAAGTTGTATACGCCTCTGCCAATTCGTCCGCGCGGGTTAACATGAGATCATTGTTATAATGTCTATTAAATCTAAGTACTATTAGAAACGCATTAAAAAAAAACAACGGAAGCGTATTATAAATTAGTAAAATTAAAAGTAATGTAGAGAATGTAGGCTTCCGTTAGGTTGCATATTTACCGTAGAAGATTGTATATTTTTCAGGTAAGGCATTTTAATCAGAAGGATAAAAGTAGATCTTGGAAAATTTTTGTCTAGTGTGGTAGTTCTAGTAGGGACTGTACAAAGCGAAATATCGAAGTACTAGAGGCACCGCTTTGGAACTCCCAAAATGTGTAAAATCACATTAGAGCTTTTGTACGTGTATAGTAGCTGAAACTGTATTCCAAATTTTATAATGGTTGGAGAAAGATGAAAATTTGGAGATTTTTATTACCCATTAAGAAAAAGTATCAAACTGCGAAAACTAACTGCATTCAATGATGTTATTTGTGATGCTTTTGATCATGGTTAAATATTCAGCATCCAATCGGTTCGCGTGAAGAGGACGGAATTCGAATAAGTTTTGAAGTATTAAACATTTTTGCGAATTTAACATCAACTAAGAACAAACGTGAACTATTTCACCGATTTATGGTTCAAAATTGCCTTTTGGCTCCCCAAGAAAACGTACATATACGAAGTTTCAATGAGTTCTAAAACAATTTGACTTTTGATCATATTTCTGTTGCAAGTAGCTACTCCGCTGAAAAATGGTCAAAACTAAAACTGTTTCCGATTCTTGTGGTACGTGGAAATGTCCGGAAGTGGGTCTTGTTAAACACCAAGTTAAAACATTTTATCAGTAGATCCTTGCACAATCGTTTCTGAAGCAAACATTTTTCAACTGGTTCGAAAATTATCAGTGAAAATTCACGCAAATCTGGTGTTCATTTGTTTGGAAAATTCCCTAAAACTCCGAAGGTAGATACCCTCGATTACTCTAGACCGATATATCTCTGAATATCAACACATGTGCATCCCGGTAGGAAAAAAGGATATGGAGGAAGAGGTATATTCTACTGAGAATTTGGTTAATTTCTTAAACAAAATTGCACCGGTTTAGTTCTTAATTAATGATATAACTACACTACATTATTTCTCCGTTGTCCACGAAACGGAAACTTCAATTCACCTTGACTCCAGTTCATCCAGGCATATGGTTGTTATAGAAACCTGTATTGAATGTCGATGTATTCTTGGTTATTTATCCAGTAGTCATTATGAATTCTTGTAATGTAAAAGTGTTGTATGTACGTGTTTGAATGTTTACAATGTTCTATCTTTTAATCGATGCCTTTTATAATAATTATTAATTTTATTTCTAGTTACATTTGTTTCTCCCATTAAACGCCTCTGGCTGGAGTTAAAATAAGAAACTAACACCCGTAGGGTAACAAAATGCTTCGCGTGGTAGCGAAAAGGTATAAATAGAACCCAAAATAAACCGAATGTCATTTGACGATATTCATAACCCCAACATTTACTGTGAATTTTGATATATTGAATTGTAATAAATGATAAATTTTCTAATGGTAATTAACCATTTGAGTATTACTATACTACAGTATGCATGTTTGGAAATGGTTTAGTATTGGTGTTGTTACTCAACGAGATGACTGATGCGCTTTGCTTCTACTTAGAACATGTACTGTTGCTCTTTGCTACCGCTGCGCCGAGGTAAGCTCAAATTACAACTTTTTCCCAAGTTTGAATGTTTGAGTAGATTCAGTGAAGGTAAATTCTTATCGTCGATTTGGTGGTATCCGAGGTATCGGAGCCTTAAGTACTACATTTTCTAGTACTTTTTAAGAATGTGTTGCGTAGTCCCATCCACTTTCCTCCAGAATCCACATGGATTATATAGACTATGCATATCATGTGTAAATGTCCATTCGGTTTACACCGGTCAAGCTGAACACCGACTATGACTCTTAGTTGAATTTTACTGAGGCCGGTAAGCGTTCTCGGTCTCTTTGGGTCATAATTCCCGAGAAGACTTTTAGCCTCTGACAGTCCCAGGAGTCCCGGAACTGCAAGTAAGAACGTACATGTGTATGTACAGAAGTATCCACTCTTAATTGAAATATACCCCATAATCCTTTGGTATTTTACGTTACATGTAATTTAAAATTTAATCGCCACTTATATTACATCGTCCTTCATAACTCCTCTAATATCCATTTACAGAACAAGAAGTGACCCTTCGACGGCGCATCCCCGAATATGAAATTAAGGACCGACTAGACCGACCAGAACTACGTAACCCGCATAATAATAACGTGTATAACTGACGTACGTAACTACTACCTTCGTCGTCGCCGCCGTTGCCGCCACTGCCGCCGTTCTGGTGGGGAAAATTACGTAAAACGAGGGCGCCGCGCCGTGAGATGATTTAGCGTATGTGTATTTAAAATCTGCTGAACTTTTGCTCATTACGCGAAAGTTTACATTTAATTTCGCTATGCAAACAGATCTCGAAGGATCTTACTCTACATCAAATTAATGCCTGATTTTGCGATATTGGATGTTTTTACACTCCGTGTTCTGCTTTCGTTTCTCTTTTTTCTTTGTTTTCTCGCTAACTTCATGTTTCTATTTTCTTTTTTGTTATTTGTACTGGACGGAACGAAGTCGGTACCTAATACGTTTTGATATAATGTACCTTAATGAAATGGTATCCTTAATCCATTGGAATTATAATTAATACCTAGGTATCCCACAGAATTTTACAGAGGTTATAACCGAAACGCAGCAGTAAACCAGTTGCTACTAGGTTAATATGGAAATGTAGCATGCACCTACAGTTTCTTATGAATAAGTTAATGATTTTGTATACAGAGCAATTAAAACTAATTATACCTTCTTCTGCAATTGCAATTACAACGATAAAAAATCCACAACATAACCATATACGTTTTAAAACACGAACGTGTGATCTATATTTTATGAGATTCCATAAAGTCTCTCCTAATACCACCAACTTCATGTATTCCTTCATTTTGGAACTGTTTCAGAACGGTGGAAAATTGGAACTCCATTTCTGAAAATATGCGAAGAAAACAGCTGCTCAAAAATATCCATAAATATTCCTGTAAATACATCACAAACTTAATCCGAGGTATTAGCATAGATTGATCATAACGAAGATGATATATGCGAAGCCAGGAATAAGGAAAAAGATCGGAATCGAATGAAAAACTACTGCCCTGGATGATACTCATATTTACGTGGAATTTCGGTCGTTTTCAGTAATAATTCAGTAATAAATTAATTAGATAGGATTATATTTAAGTCATGCGTCAACTTGCTACGCAACTAGTATAAATGGGAATTGTTTGGAATTGACTAACACTGAAAGCTTCGTACCAGTTTCGCTCTAGTTGAAGCTCTTCAGCGGGGCGTATTTGCTCCTACTCAATCCAGGTCATTTCGATCCTTAGATCCACGAGATATTACGTGTTACGTAATAAATATACTGTAACTACTTGAAATTATACAGGGAAGGACGTTTTTGCAACGGATAGTACACACGAAAGAAAAGAGGTAGAATTTTACATCGAGATCTTCACTTTCACCCCTATAAGCTTATGTTTGTCTAGCATCTGCATGAAGGAGATTTTGTATGACGCCAGCAGCTTGTCGAAAGAATACAAATGGTTCTTGCTGGTGAATAAATAAACCAGTTATAATGAGCGATGAGGCTCATTTACACTTGAGCAGTACCGTTGACAAACAGTGCGTTGCAGAAAACGGACGTCATCTGCCCGATATCAATTTCAGAACATAATTTTACTTTTTCATTGTTAAATGGGAACATGTAAGCTTGCATTTTTCGTAATCGAACCTTTTTTAAGTGAAAAACGGAGTTGCTGTATTCTCATTTCAAAAACGCCCTTCCATTTTGCTGCATCTTGTATATTAATAATTTTATACATAGATGTTTCGGTTACAAAACAAAGAAAATAATATTGTGATGTATGGGGAGGGAAAGGTCACACACGACTGCACCCCTTGTGCCTTGTTCCTTATCCGTGCCGTCTCTCTCTTCCTGCCGGGTATGCGTGCGTACCAGGCACAATTGGATAGCTAACATGACTCTTTCCGTGTTTATACGAATAGTAGAGTTTTTGCAACGAAATCGTACGTAAAGGCTCTATTTTCCCAAATGTAGGATAAACCTTCTCAATTCATTTTGTTAGTCTCCCCAGTTTTCTTTCTTTACGTTTTGTGCTTAACCCTTCCATGTTAAGCCGGTCTGTCTCTTAATCCCATCCTCCTGTCCCCTAGGAATGGTTTCCAGTTATGGGTTTGGGCTTTCTATCTGGTTTCTGTTTGTCTTACACCCTGCCCTTCTTCTGTTTGACTTCTCAACTTTTGTTTGAGTTGTGCACTTCTGTTTTACTTGTACACTTCTGTTTGTCCTATTCCGCACATTGCCCTTTCAATCAAAGAAAAATCCGAGAATAGATGGAAGAAAACAAACTCAAGAGCGAAATTTTTAGAGAAATAATAGCGACGATAATACAACAATCACAACTAACAAATTGATACGTATACAGAATGAAAGAAACAGAGTAGTAAATACAATAAACAAGAAACTCACGAGAAAGGGGGAGAGAAACATAGGAGTAAGACAAACAGCGGGAAAGGAAAGGAACAAATGTAATAACATTTCAATGTACGCACGAGACAGAAAATAATGAAGAGCAATTCAGAGCAAAATATGATGTTAAAGTTCAATTGCACCAACCTTATATCATCAATGTTAAAATGCTTTAGGATGAAGTTAGTGAGTAATTATCATAGATATTAAAGAAATTAGCATGAAAGAGCATGAGAAGAAATCATTGTTATACGATAAGTATAATAACAGAACAAAAGAGGAGGACAATAATTTGGATGGTTACTCTTGCTTCTTAAATTATTATACTAAGTATCTGTCTAATTGTAAGTAACATAGTCAGGTTAATCTTCCTATACTCACGTCATAATGAAAGACGTATACTATACTATATAAATCGGTGTCACAGACCGTATGCATGAGTATAGGAAGGTTAATAACTTGTCCTATGTTGTAATAAATGAAAGCAAAAATTTTCTATAAATGTGATTAAAGAGGAAAGAACAAATGTCTTTGCTGGCTTTCACGATCTATATTAGAACTTTCTTTCAAGTGCTTCTGTCTGTCACTTGTTCATGTTGATATTCTCCTGAAGAACTCAAACAAAGACTTAACAAAGAGATTAAGTAATTAATTGCGTCATTTTTCGATTGCCTTTTATTACAAAAATTAAGAGAATTTTAAATATTTGCAATCGGAAAAGTAATTCTAAATACGAAACGAAAAAATGTTTCTTTTAATGCTGATGAAAAAAGTATGAGATCAAAATGAGATGTAACAAGTAATAGATAGGAGATAACATTCATACACAACAGATTAAAGTTAATTGTATTCAAATAAAAGCCAAAAAGAATTTTTTAGATAGATGGATGGATAACTTAAGCAGGTTGCTTGAATTCTGTAGCAGAAAGGGAAGTAATTTGTACCTACTGATTTTCATTTGATTGAATATCATGCAGTCAATAATTAGTCAATTTAAGTGGGGAGGTAAATGTTTTGTTAATCTACTTGTGTTGTTTCTTGTCACTGCCCACATTTGGGCTTTATATGTTAATTGGTAAAGCGCAGAAATCAAATAATTCTATTGCTTTTCAAATGCTGCTCATCTCAAGTTTATTCGTCGTAATATTTGCGTTCCATAACATCCCTTATTCAGTTCAATTTGAGCCAGATATACAGGGTACGAAAATTAAATGATGCTACTGGCAACTCCCTGCTCGTCAAACTTATTGTGGGAAGTAGGAGTTGGAATGCAGTTTACCTCAACACTTCCCCAGTTGACCACACTTAGTTTTCTTTTACTTGCTTACTTAGATTCTTCTTTACCGTTGGGGTACAGTAGTGCCGGAATGATGGTTAACTTAAAAATTGAGCAGCGCAATAACCAGTGCTAAACAAAGCTGAGGGAACGAAAGACCGAATTTGTGCAAAAACAACTCACGGTTGTGCACGAGGTTAAGGTCCTAGCCCATAGTATCATATCTGTTAACAGCTGTTAGCGAACAAACGTATTTTGTGCTCCATCGGCCTTCTTATTGGGCAGATCTAGTCTTATGTCAATTTTATCTGTTCCCGAAAGTGATAAATGCATTGAAGGCAACACATTTGCAGTCTTTGAAGGAAGTGAATGCAAGAAACGACATATTTCTTGAAACGAATGACAATTGATAAGCTACAGCTACAGTACAGCTACAGGTGCTTTGAGCAATGGAAGAAAGGTGTTCAAAGATCTATAGATGGAGATGGGGACTACTTTGACGAAGATAAAAGTTGGTGCAATATATTTGTAGCTAACCGCATTTCTCACACCAGTTTCGTTATTTAACCCATTACTTCCCGCGATCCTTATTTTAGTACGGTAAACTGTACCCAAATGAGTACAGCGGATACTAATGGTTTAATTTCCACGCCTCGTAAGTAATCTTCGACTTCTTCTGTTTTCTTACCCTTGCTATTGATATTCATTTATTTTTCCGGTGTTTGATATAATTTCTGTTTCATTTATGCCCATACTTTCACCATAATTTTGCAAGTATTGCACGTAGCGAAACAGCCTTTGGATAAAACGCTTCTGGCTTTAAGAACTCCATACCAAATCTCCGTCTAAATAAGGATCACAATTGCGTGCTCCGTTCTCTTTAAGGTGCATTCTTCGACCAGCTGTTTCCGTATGATTCTTGCGTCGCCATACTTATAGGTAAGAAGAGATAAGCATGAGACCATTCGCGTGTCCTCAAAACGTATCGAAAACGATAGTGACCGAACAATGTTAGCATTGTTCGGCGTCGTTTGTTCGCGATTCAATTTAAAATATGAAAACAGTCCGGCTATGTTAATGGAAGGACGGCGAAGATAATAAACCTGTAACCGGCAGGTACACTGCTCGTAACTTCGGTCGACTCATTTAGCGCGTATCGACCTTCTTATTTCCCGGATTGCCCCGTTGTTAAATCAGTGTAGGCGTATGATTTACCGGCGAGTAAATACGAAACCTTCTCGCCGTCGAATATGTACGGGATACTACGGACGGGTTTGCATATACGGCGTGTTGTGTATGCCTGGGCGAGGTTATATAATATTTAATAAATTGCATTTGGACATTACAAACATCTTGTCGTACAGGTGCATAGATAGCGAAATGAACGAGGATGGGAAAAACACTAAACGTACGTTAGTGCTTATGGAACGGGTATTCGTGTAACATGCCATCGCCTCGGAGAAAACGGAAACCCCGCTACTACAGCTATTTTGGAAAAGATGTGATATGATTACATTACATAAACATACATTTTATTATATAAATGATTATTCAATGAACTACGAAGATGTATCGTCAGGCAATGAAAAATTCCGGGGAGAATTTCATTTTTCATTGGCAACGCAAATTGGACCACAAATTTGAACAGATTGAACTGATTGAAAATATTGTTCAAAAAACAATCTTATATGCAAACATGAAACAACTTAGAAACAACATTAAGTTAATGCGTTTGACGAAGGTCATTTTGAACTGTATAAAATCACTTCAAATAATCATGTACATTCCATTAGATCTAAAATTGGTGCCCCATTATATATTAGTCATCTTAAGCCGTGTAACTTTCAAATGGCTTCTTAGTACAGTTAGCAACAAACAACAATTTTCTTCGAGGTGGTGACATGCTACCGAAGGAAGGTTTCCCTTTTTCCAAGGTGGTGATATGCTACGGGGATACCCAGGCAACTTATATGGAAGCTTTTGTGTGTACCACAGCTTTTACTTACGAAGAATATATTCGTTACAATTTTTCGCCCTCACCACATGAACTAACAATATGTTGGTGTGCACAAAGGAAAAAAACATATTTGAAGATGTGAAAATTAATGGGTTCGTAGATACAAACTCCTTTATTTGCGTTGTTACTAAATTACAGACATTCCAACTTTCCTAACTAGCTTTTACCTCCTGCGATAGTTCTATACTAGTATATACTAGCTTACACCAGTTATCCTAGCCTGCACTAGTTATGTCAGCCTATACTAATTCCCTACAAGGCGTAAAAGATACGATAACGACATTATAATTAAAAAAGAAAAGAAGACTCACCTCTAATCCAGGGAAAAGCAACGTAAACGAATTATTTGAACAGCAAAACCTGGGGAACGAAACTTCTAAAGATACTATACACTTCCCAGAGTTGAATTTTCGTGTATATCCTCGAAAACGAGATGTAAAAGCGAAAACGAAATAATTATTCACGGAAACAGATCTGTTCCAACACAACGGCAGAAGATGAATGCATAACACGTGCGTATCAAACAGGCGCAGCGGTATCACAAAGTTACGAAAGCGGAGCGCCATCTACGGCAAAAGTTGGAACGAGAGATCAAAAGTAATGATAGGAAACTAACAATTGGCCGTAACAGTTGATTCTAGTAGGAATTAAAATTGTCAAGGAACACTTTGCTACCTGCTATCCTGCACAAGTTATTCCAAAGCTAATGGGTCCTTGAGACTCCCGAAACTCTGATTAAATCAGAACAAGATGGTCAGGAACCAAATGACTATCAATTCAGCTTCTTTCTGAAATCTGTTGACTGATCTTTCCGGCTAAGGTGAACGTGAGGGTGTAGGTCACAGGTAAATTTCCGGAAATAAGCAAAGCAAAATGCTGATGCTGAAACTTAAAATTAACTATTATTATATAAAAGTAAATATCTACGCAAGTTGTTTGATTTAGCTACGCTAAAATACTTATTTTTTGCTACAGATTTTCCTCTGGGAATAGAAAAAGTATGCGACGAAGGACTTTACTCGTTTAAGACGTTACTTTGAATTGTAAATACGTCGCTGATATAACATAAACATCAAAAGATTTATAATAACGCGGAAAGTAAAACGCCGAGGAGGGATATGAAATGTACTCAATGCAAATTTTATTTACCTAATGTACTTAAATGTATGTACAGTCTCTCGACATCACTATATTTGATATTTAAATTCGCAAGAAACGTACGTATCTATATGTGTGTATATCTTCGCTGTTTTATAAAAGGTCGTACCGCAGACGTTGAACACTAATTCATTCAGACGTCTACGAATGTACCATGTACGATACGTACATTGCCGGTAAAAAGTTGAAACATATTCTTCTTCGAATTTATTTAGAAATATTTCCCTAGAGGCAAGCTAACTAGTAAATTATTTCCAACTGAAGTTGTCTCTAACATATTCATCTTTCTAACGAATAAATTTGATACTGTCACGACGTCTCTTAATGTGTATAATACGAGGGCATTCCAGAAACCTGTACCCGTTGACGTAACATTAAAAGAAATGTGAAGGAAAGTAAATAATTATTTTATTTAAAGAGTTTTTACAAGGATTCGATTCCTTGAGAAAATTCGTAAAGAAACTGGAGATGAATGTTAGTCTATCACAAAAAGCAATCTTCTGGACCCTAACTGCCGGAAATCGGCGAGAGTTGGCAAAACGTCGACTAGGACGAAGATGTGGAGAAAAGAGTTAAAACGAAAATGCAACGCCTCCCACAAATTTCCGCCAATCACCGGAGAAATGGTCACATCCTTCGTCTGGTGAATGGGGAGAAACAAAGCGCCGAATCGGGGCCAGACCAACTTGCCAAAATCTGTGGTTGGGAAAGCTGCCAACACCATCAACGCCATCCTCGCTTTGGACATCTTCCCTTAAATCTGGAAGGAAACTGGTGTCCTGATAATCTCCAAACTAACGAAGGACAAACTATTATTCCCACAGAAATGCAATCCCATTAGTTTGCTCAGAATCCGCAATATTGAGTTATCTCGATGACAAGCTGATCAAACTAAACGTCATACAAGACGACAATCGGAATTAGGACACGCCTGTCTAAGAATTGTTAACTGCAATTTCGACACGGATACCATCAAAAACGGTTCTGGAAAAACGAGAGGCAACTGGGGCGATGTGCATAGACCTTGCTAATGCTCTTGACTCAGTGTAACGTGATGAACGTATCCATAAAATGATCAGGGCAGAATTCCAACTTGGCCAGGTTAATTACATCATACTTGAAGGGGAGGTCCTTTTCCGTGAAGATTGGGCATCGTCATTCCACTGTATGACCAATGAGGATTGGCGCTTTTTCTTGGACTCGAACCTATTTTCAATATACACGTCTGACTTATCTTGAATTATTGGAACCGAACTGCCCGCTTACACCTCTTCTTCTCCGACGAATGGGTGCAGTACCGGAGTCTGCAATACGCCGGTGCAGTTGACGGTCTTCATGGATCGGGAGAATAGTTGGAGGTTTGACCATTAATTCAGGGATATGCATTGCAGTAAGATTTATCTGCAAATCACTGGAAAATTTCTAATCGAATATATCACTCCCACATTGTTGTAACAACGCAAGCTGCAATGAATTGTTAAATGGAAATTTAAAAATACAGTGGAAATCCTACGTCGCTACGACATTGTTGCAACAGGGATGTCAAAGTCAAGAAATGAAAATTTTCCAAAACGCCATGAGTCGATTTGGGAATACACCAGAACGAGAAATTGACGATAATGTCAATAGAAACACACCCAGAAAACAAGAAAAGGAACAAGGATAGTGTCTGGGTGCAGTTTATGCTGTTTTGCGCCGAAAAAAGTACACATTCGAACGAAAGACTCCAGTACCCCAAGTTGCATTCATTTTGGAAAACTGCGCAAAACTTTAATATGATAAAGCAAAATGGTGAGGGAAGAACATACAGTAAAAGTCCTGACAAATTACTAATGGAAAAGCTGCCCTAGATGCAAGAAATGCCAAAAGATAGATTGTACAAGGTATGAAAGACAAACTTAAAGAATCTGCAAATTTTTTGACCAACAATAAATTAAAGGAACCTGTCAAAGCGTGTGATGAGCAAATGCCAGAAGGGGCACAGAGAAAGACTTTTCTTTTGTACATGTCTTCTGGCGAATCTTGCGATTATTTCGTCTACAGTTTCTATTTCCAAGTCGCAATGGAGATCGCTGTTTCTGATGTACCATGACGCCCTTACAACGCTTTTCAGTACTTTTCAGTAGTTTCGACATCGTTGAATAATCGTTATATTGCTTTGTTTGGTACACCCTCACAGTTGCACGACGTAAGTCCAAACTGGTCTGGGTACCTGCTTGTATAACAAAATTTTATTTTGTAGGGGCAGAGTGGAATTTCTACCGATCAGCCAGTACATTTTTATTAAATGTAAGGAATTATTTCCTTAGGCATTTTTAAATATGTCAGGTCGCTAAAGCAGCGACCTGAAGTCGTTAAAAAATGACAGAACAGAAATAAAAACACGATTTAATTAAGTTAAAGATTGTTTGAATCTAAAGTGGAAAAAGTGAACAATAAACATTGAATGTTGATTCTTTGCTTTTACAGGTTTGTGTAAATAGTGTATACAATAATATTGAGAATAAAATTGACCTTTGCTTTTACAGAGAAACTTTTCAGTTTATTTGACTGCATTGACACCCTCAACCCTGCTAAAGTTAATAACACATTATATACATTTAAAGTAAAATTAATGGAATAAACTTTAACTCTATAAAGTTTTCAAAACTTAGGTTATTTAAAATGATATCATTTATGGCTGTTTGGTACTCTTTTTCAAGATCGGTTAAACTTAAATGTTTTCTATTGGTTCCAAAACTATTTTCAAAATTGTTACTTTTAAAAGTAGTGTTTGTAACGATAAAACACTAGTTTTTACAATGTTGAGAGTTTCCACAGCTTAAATTTTTGTGCAATCACAAGTGAAGAACCAACAAGTTTACGGGCTTGAAATTTTGCATAAAGTGTATTTGTGAGGATAGCTACGACTTGTCATGGAGCTCTTTTGTAAATTCCTTGTTTGTTGTTGAATTTAACCTCAATTAAGGAGTCGAAAAATGACCATGGGCGTACCATCATTTTTGGACTTGAAGAAAGTAACGATAACAAGAAAATTTACAAAAGAGCTCGATAACAAGTCGTAGCTATCGTAACCAATACACGATACGCAAAATTTCGAGCCCATAAACTCACTGGTTCTTCACTGGTGATTGCACAAAAATTAAAGCTGTAGAAGCTCTTAACATTGTAAAAAACTAGTGTTTTATCGTTACACACACTACTTTCAAAGGTCAGATATACAATTTTCAAAATAGTTTTGGAAACAATAAAAACATTTAAATTTAACCGATCTTGAAAGAAAGTACCCATCACCCTTAATATAGAAAATTGCCCCTCTAGGACTATCTTCCTTATAAATTGTTCCTCGTTCGGTACAAAATGTTCGCCATATTTCCCGTGATTGCGCAATTTTACTTCAACCCGAAGGGTCCCCTCGATGTTGCCACACGCAAATCCTCGACAAAGCGACGCTCGTCACGGGGTTCCTTCGGCCCGCTTCCGTTATCCATTTTGTCAATCATCCTAATCCATATCGCATTTTTATGACGTCTCTAAGTCGATACGATCCAAATTTAATGAACTGCTAAACAACCGGCAATCAGTTCCATGCGAAATCCGTTCGTAATCCGACAGCAGGCATATTACGAGGGGAAAGACGTCGAAAGCACGCACGTCGAGTTAACATTAACATTATTTCTTATTTAAATGTAACGCTAAATTCGGTACGAAATAAAAGTGAGAGTGTCGGTTCGTTGGAGTTCGATGTCTTTTAGTATCCGACAGTGTAAATGGGACAGTTTAGAAACGTATGGTACATGCGATAGTACAACAGTTGTAATTATGGCGATTCAATTGCTGGTCTTTAGCTCTTTAAGCCTGCAATAGTCAATCAGATTTTGGTTTAACTAATTAACAAACTAATTTTGTTGTGTTACATGTTTTGTCGGGTACCTCTCAGTTTCCTCATACTACAACCATTGCTGATAAGTAGATTGACGTGGATGTCGTTGATTATCCATCGCCGAAGTTTACCATGGCCCTGAAGAGAATCGCCTTTGTGGCCCCCGACGTCTCTTTTCAAGGTACTGTTGGTATGGTATACGACACTGTGCAGAGTACCTACAGAGAATCTACAAGGGCCAACAAGAAAGGGAGAGATTTGGTGTTGTGATGTAGCTAATCATATTCCGGAAAAATTTTACGTTCGTGATTTATGACAATATTTCCTCGGAAATTTTCCACGATGTCCACGATGTCGTCCAGCACCTTCTTCGTAAAGCGGGCCATGTTAATATCTAGTCGGTGCTGGTCACAAATGAAGATTCCCAATATTAAACCATGAAACTAATTTAGAATCTTATTAGCTCATCTGGAGAACTCATTCTGAACAAAAGCTAGCAAGAACTACAAGTAAGTTGCCAAACAAAGAAGACAAACACGTCCTGGAATACACCGTAATCTACAATTAATGTTTGTACTTATGAGAGGGATTCGATTATGAATTCTCCCATTATGTACGTATTACGCATTTTAGCAGCTATTTCTTTCTATAGAAGTGGACGGATGGCCAAACTAGAACAAAGTTTCGTAATTTGCAATCTACAATGTAAACAAGGAAAGGTGATTTCTTCATTAAATGTGGCTACTGATCCTAAGTATTTCAAATTTTGTTTAATTACCAAAACGTTCCGGTAAGAATTCTCATTAAGATTAAAAACTTTCCCGTCCCATCTTAGGTAAAAAATATAAACCAACATTTATAACATGCCTCTTGTTATCCTAGCACAATTCGTATCTTATACACACCCGCCAGGCGTACATATTTTTTCTTCCTTCCACTGATGTATTATTGTCAAGCGAAATGACCCGAAAGACCGTGCGGGACAGTTTAGGGAAGAGCGGACTTTCGTGAAAAACATATTTTAGGAAATCTAAGGATCCCCGGGGCCCGGACGGAACGCAAAAGAAGAAAAAGAGGAGAGGTAAAATGTTTTCGTTTGCTACCGGTCGGCGGCCCCCGCAGTTCTTCAGACGACGACGAAATATTGATACTCACTCGACTTCATCGATATGATATGAAACTTTTCCTTCCTTCCGATTACATCGGGTATTAATTGAGTGGGCGAAGTTAATACGAGCTCTTCGGAAGTTTTATGTTTGTACAATTTTGAGTTTGATCGCCTTCCAGTTTCTGAAGTATTTCGGGTAGTGTTTCATTTAATCGACTTTCCGTATATTGTTTCAAAGCGATTTGCAAATCATTCAGTTGTTTGCTTGTCGTTAGATTTTACTTTTATCCAAAAGTAAGTGCTGGGTCACTTTAACGAGAAGTTTCAAGAAAGCAAACGATTTATTCGCTTCTTTTAATACAGAATAGAACGTGGAATGGAAATGATAGGAAATTCCTTTGGATCTATCAATATTTTCTTATTCGGTGTAAGTTAACACTTACAGATACAGTGCTAGTCAAAAGTCCCCTCCCCCATCGTATCTTTTGAGCGGTTATCCTTATAACAATGAAATTTGGAGAGTGGAAATAAGCGGATGTAGGCTTCTCACCTAGTCAAAACAGGTGACGTAATAGTCATGGATGATATCATAGGGTCACTCTGACCAATAATTTTAAATGGAACCTTATGGCAAGTGACATTTCCTTTGAAAGGTATTGAAAATACCTATTCAGTCATACTAATTTTGTTTGGGTTTAGGCTGACTAAACTATTAAACCAATAAATTAAATAAATACTAAAATTATAGTTTCGCATTTAATTAATAAAGTTTCTAAGGACCGCCTCTGTTTCATTGTCGAAAAGGTTGATGTTTTTTAATTCTCTGTTTGTTTTTACTTGGCTAGTTTTTACAATTTTAATTATTGTTTAACGAGACGTTTAAGTATTTAGATAGGCAAAATAGTACGTGCTGTAGTCAGGAAAATAGCAGCTGTCTTACTAATTGGTGAATATAGAAACAATTTCCATGCAGCAGAACGTCCTTTTAGTGAGAGGAACCGCCATCGTGCTATATCGAGGACTTATTTGAGGGCGCCTCCTCGGAAGTTTGAAGAAACAGGTCGTGTTCAAGATGCCAAGCGATCTGGTTGACCGCTAATTAATGATGACGAAAAAATTAAGATACTTACAGAAATAGTAGTAAACCCTGCTTCTTCTGCAGACCAAGTCGCGTTTATCTGTGAAGTCAGTCAAAGAACAGAACATAGGGTGTTGGGTAAAACCAAATTACATCCATACAATTTAAAAAATGCTGCCCCAACTTTCAGATGATGATCCCGATCGAAGGTTAGAATTCTGTGAAAATATGTTGAATCAAATTAACCAGCAACCAGACTACAGAAAAAGAATTTGTTTTAGTAGTTTCTCTCCCAATGGAAATGATAACACACAAAATTTGAGGTATTGAATAGACACCAATCCTGATATCTTTCAAGAAAATAAACACAATCAAGTAAATGTTTAGGCAGGTATTTTGGGAAATCACATAGTTGGGGCTTTTTCTCTCAATGCTCACTTACCCGGTGAATTGTATCTGGAGATGTTACAAATTGATACGATGTAGTCTGTATATTGCAGAAGCCTTTAAAGTCTGCAATTCCAACGATGTGAATAAAGCAAGGACTGTTTCGCCTCGTTGTCCTTGTTAGAAGCTTTAAGTCTAATGGACCGTACCATAAGTAGTTACGTACACTAATTACAACACCCACCGTCTTTATAGCACTACCACATGCCGAAGAATACTTTTATTTACTGTTATTATATATTGTTTAATCGTTCACAAGGCCGAACTATAATTTTATAGCTCATTACCTGCGTTTTATGTTTTTAACAAGGTAAACCAGCTTGGTTTTGTTAACTTCCGTCCGTTACCGCGCCGTAAAATTATATTAGTCGGAAATACTAATGGGTAACCAATATTTATATTGCTACCACCCGTTAAGTTACAAAGAACCATGTTTGCAAATAAAATCAGATTTTATTGCCTTGACATTCGTCCTTCACATCTATTTTTTCCCATAAATACAATCCAATTTATCTTTTCAATATGCTCTTTACTATTTGCCGCTTCTGACTGTAAAGGAGTTAATTACCAATTAAGACAGCGTAAAGTAATGACATAATGCGCTGATTTAATCTGGGCAAAAAAACATTAGGTTTAATTCATATTCTGAATTTATCCTTGCTGTTTTGCCCATAAATCTTCCTTAATTATCTTCTCAAGAAACATAGAGTTCGCAATTAATTATATTGTCCTGTTTATGATGCCAACAATCTGAATTTATTACTAAACCGAGCTGTCAGCGGTGGATGTAAATCTATGCATTTCATTAAGGAAATCAGTTACCTCAAGTTACTGATCATATCTCCGCCTTATACCGAGGCATAGACGTCCACGTACGTTCGAGCATTGACTCTTTCATGCACAAAGCGGCGACAACATTACTATATAAACGTAATTTCATCGGGATTTACTCCTTCGAAGCTAGCACGTGTAAAATTTCCATAAAATCCTAAAATAGACCCGTGTACAACATACGTGAAGACATATCGCTAGCTTCGGCCGATATTATTCCACACAAGACCGACGGACCGAGGCGATGTCCGTTTATTACTAGTACTAAATTATTTTTGCATTTGCATGTAGGAATTCAACACACACAATTCACACAAATTAACCGGAATCGCAATTTAACTTCTAAAGGCAGAAGAAGCGAATTTTTCGGAAATCTGCACTTAAGCGTAATTACGCGGAACTTTCGAAGATTTTAATAGCCGCTAATAAAACGTTCCAACTACCTAACCATCGCTCGTTTTTGAGTTTATGATTATCACGTATGTACATAAAGGTGGTATAATAATGGGTTCGGTCTAGTAGTTAATGGTAAAAGGTTGTAGCTTGAATGAAAACCGATAGTTCCGGCTGACGTTTTGCTGTTCGTTAAATTACATTGTTTCTAATGCTAGCACGAAGTCAGGTGCGAATTCCATAATTAATTTTCGTGATATTTGTTATGAGAGACTTCTACAAACATAAAGTAAAAGATCTGTAATCATAATGATTCAGGATTCCAAGACGCTGACAGTTTCTATGAAGTACTAGCTCATTAAAAAAACATAAAGGAGAAAACATGCTGCATTCCTAGATTTTGAGGAAGCCCTCGACCGCGTATCACAAATGGAAGTGTAGAAGAGCCTAGAACGAAGAGGGTGCAGGCTCAAAGTAATTAAGGGGTAAGACCACCATGCGCTTCGATATTAAAGGACAATCAAATCAATCGAAATCTGTCGAATTGTCTCATAGAGTACCTCATGAAGTGTCTTTATAAGTACAAGAAAATATTTTTCTTCCGTTTTCCACTGAAAAATGGCTGCTCCGGGATCCGGTTTCTAAGATGAGTTTCCTTGGAGATCCAAAAAACGGGCGAACCGACTGTACCCCCAAATGTGAACCTAGAACGAAAATCCGAGAGTTTTCCTTTAATACATATCATAAACTAACAGACCACGTAGGGGATTTTGAAAATATCGATTTTCCGAAAAATGGTCAGCCTATGAATAGAAAATTCACTTTTTCGCGTAAAAATGACATACTCGATTGTTCATTGGTGTGCTTACCCCTTAAAGCAGTACAAAATCTATACAAGAAAAACAGTCAAAACAAAGTCTTTAAACTCATCTGCATCCTTGGACAATTTGAGGTGATTTAGAAGGAAATATTGTCGTTTTAAATCGGTTAGGGCGTTTGGCGGTCAAAGCGATGACCTGCGTTCAGAACTTGGTAGAAATTTTCCTCGTCATCCACCATACAAACATATGAAGAGTTTATTGTAGTATATTCCGGACAGCATTCGCAACATAGATTTGACAATTTTTCTTGTTTTTCTGTAGGAACCGGTTTGATTTTTCTAGTCTTAAGTTGCACATCCATAGATGCCAAATCATCATCATCATCATCAAGCCTCTCAGCCCGTTGGGCTATGGCTAACGTCTTATGACGTTTTTGAAGTTCTTTTGATGAGGTGAACTGCTCCTCTTGCTCCCTGTGTTTTAAAGCTTGCTATGAGTCCTGGTGGCCTGTGTTATTTTCCTCCATTCTTTTCCTGTCCCTTGCTTTTGATCTCCAATCGGTTATCTTCATCACTTTTACATCTTCCTCCACGGCATCTCTCCATATCTTCCTTGGTCGTCCCTTACCTCTGGGCCATATCGGAATCCACTGGGTTATCCTTCTTATCATATCCGTTGGTGCCCTTCTCATGATGTGGCCTGCCTATTGGAGCCGTTGAGCTTTAGTGTATCTTATAATATTGTCTCCCCCAAGTTGATCCTCTATTTCTTTGTTAGTTTTCGGTCTTATTACTCCCTGTTCTGTGACGTGCGGCCCTAATATTGCTCTTAAAACTTTTCTTTCTACTATCTTTAGGTCTTCTTGTTCTTTTTTAGTGATTGCTGTAGTCTCTATTGCATACGTGATGACCGGCCTTATTAAAGTCTTGTAAATCTTGATCTTGGTTTTCTTCGTTAGTGTTTTGTTTTTCAGTAGTGACCTATTTCGTCCAAACGCTTGTAGTCCTTTTAATATTCTTTGTCTCACCCTCTCTTTCCCATTCCTGTCCATTATTACACCTAAGTAGTTGAACGATGAAACTTCCTCAAATTTGTGGTTCTGTGTTCTCACGTAGCCTCGCGTATTGGTTTCAGTTCTTCCTATCCTCATATATTTTGTGTTAGCTTCATTGATTTCCATACCCAGTTTTCGTGCTTCCCTCTCCAGACGTTCCAGGGCTAGATGCCAAATACGTTTTTATAATGTCTTCATTGCAAACTTCAGGAGTAACAACGTGTTAGACTGTCGGGGAGGTCAAGGTGAAAAGACCTAAATTTTCTGCTAGCAGGAATAAACGATATTATCAAAATTTAGGTCTTCACACCTTGACCTCCCCGAGAGTCTAACACGTTGTTACTACTGAACTTTTGCAAGTCACGTTGTACTCGTTACTTCTGCCTGAATATTTTCATTCGCTTTATATTTTATTTCTAATCGCCGGCCGGTAAGATTTTTCACTCGGACGTACTGTATCTGCTTTCAGCCGGGGGCGATCTTTGCTGTCCCGTACAGCACATTTTTTGCCCAAACCCTATTTCCTTTTTATGCTCTTCTTATTTCTAAATATTTGAATTATATTATATATGTATATGGTCGATTTTTCATATCCCATGTCTCCAAAACAGCGAAAAATGTCATTTTTGCTTTTATTGGGGCTGTCCTTACAAAATTTGCATATGACTTTTTGACGTTGCAAAACGTTTAAAGACATTTTTACGACAAAACGTACAACGATTGCGTTAATCTTATGACACGTGAACAGCAATATGTCCCGGTACTTTTCCGCACTAAAAGTTCTTGTTGCAAGCTTAGCAGTACATTTATTTTGTGCTAAACGTATTTGCCCAGATTCACCATACGTTAAGCCAGTCTCGCATGATTATTGCAGTATCTTCAACAGTACACGACGATTGGAGTCGCTCGTTAGAGGAGCCAAATTTGAGAAAGCAGCGGACCTGCTGAAAGGACTCTGTCAACTTAATAAACACAACAATTCAACAGGAATAATGGAGAATCCTATCTGCGGGAGGTAAAGGGGGTAATAGAAACTTCGCAACATGTCCTTTATGAATGCCAGGGTCGTACCAGTGGTACACTACAACACTTTGGATCTCGCCCCCTGCAGCCGAAAGAGGTAAAAGCAATCCCCATTAGTAAGGTGGTAGGGTGGTATAAGGACACTGATTAAATAGTGTAAATATATAAGGGACACAATAAGCCTGTAGGCTTCAGTGCGGTTGGTTATGAACGACGTCCTTAAGAAGAAAATAAAATATCTTTGCAATATAATGTTTAGGGTCTGTCCATGCCTGAACAAAGTCCAGTGAATATTTTTATGGTTGCCAGTTTAACGATGAGGGGCCGGAGAGTGCGTAGAATGTGACCTCGCTGTTGTCACGGCAATAGCAATTCTTTCCCATTGCTCGCCTACTCAGTCAGGGGCTCCACGATTGTCAAAAGGCTCCTCCTGGACGTCAGCTTTTGATTTGCAGCCTTACCACCGTACATGGCACGCTTTTCGTTACTAAGCTATTAAGTGCTTACACTTGCTTCCGGTAGTTTTCGCCGAATATTCGGCGGCGTAAGGTCTGAGGAAGGGTATCGGTAATCGACTTGTGTGGGTCTACGTAATTAGTAATAAGACTAGATGGTTTTCGCGTCGAGCGCTATCGAGCTTCTCAGCGTGAAAGGGATATTTCCACAATGAACTAGCATATTTTGCAGTAGGAAAGCAAGATAGTAGCAAGGCTGCTCTATCTGCACATTGGCCCTCCAGATGTAAGATGATATTTCCAGAGTGAACTAGCATATTTTGCAGTAGGATAACCAGTGTGATTAGTCCCGCTGTACTAAGAATAAAAGTTCAATATCGTCTTGCAATAACATATACCGTTAACATTTACAGCGTTCCTGGTCTTTTTGAATAATTGCGAGATTTTATATAGGTACTTCAATTTAAATAATTTTCTAATTGAAGTGCACATAATAATGGTTCAGTTCCAAACTCTGGTCAATGGAATTTTGAAGGAATGTAGATGGATACTTTTTGTCAAAATTAGCCGTATGGTGAAAGTCCATTAGCCGCCGTCATTTTGTGTTAAGTTTAGGGGTTTCGGGGCACTCCATTATACTATGAATTAGCAAATAACAATTATTTATTTGTAAATGTAAGTAATACCAATTAAATTATTTGTTAAGTTGCACAAATTTGAAGTTTTATCACATTCATTTTACAGCAACGCTGTTTCCAATTGAGCAACTAATAACAAGATCTGTGGTTTACAACTAAACGTGTTTGCCCAACATTTTCAACCAATTGTTTCACATTCGTGTCATGTGGTTTCGGACATAATTTTGGCAGATCTTGGACAAAACATTCTGCACACTCGTACTTGGTCACTCCATCATTCTGTATGTATTATTAATCGACGAAATTAAACCAAATTAAGAAATATGAGTGTAGAATCGAACGGAGTAAGAATGCTATGTTAATTTTGAAACATCCTGTATAATCCTGTATGAAGCAACGGAAAGTTCAAAAATACATCAGCTGGAAGTGCAGTCTCAAAATGAATTTATCCGACAATGATATTCTACAACAATCGAAACACGAACCAGTTAATAAGTTACACCCGCAATCATCGTTCAAGAGGCAGAAACGCCACAGTGATTCATGTATTGTCTGAAATGCTGCACCAGCACACGCTCCTCGACTTCCAAACCTTTCGACGTCGATACCGACCTCGATGCTATTATAGGAGAAGAAAGAAAAAGAGTCGGTAGTGGTTACATGTATGGCGGAGTAGATAAAGTACTACATAACCGGTCAAGCACCCGCATTCGCGACCGCAAGGACGTCACTTTTTGCCGCTATAGAAGAGGGAAGAAGACCCATCACTAGTTAGCGAAGAGTGTAACAAGGCTGTCGCTCTGTTGGCATTACATTCTATCTCGACCAATAGCACTGACGACGACGTCGTAAAGGAAACAAAAAGAACGGTCTTACGCGAGTATTTTAAAATTCTTTTATTCTGTTAAGGTTCTTTTTATGTTTGTATCGACGATAGGTGAATTTTAGCAGCGGGAAAGCACTTTTTCGCCTTAAATGTTCCGTTCCTGTAAAATTGTCGATGTATTATTGCGCCAACTTTATAATCGAATTTAAAAGTACCGTACGGATTTATTATTTATTGTTCGGTTATGCGAATATTGCAGGAATCAAGTGTGAAATTGGAAATTTATATTGCGATCGAGGTTCTTGTCCATAGTAAACTGTAATTAAGCCGTTGCGAAATTTGAAAGTCGACAACTTTAAGTCAACTAGAGCTTTGGCAAGTCACGGTTGTAATTGTATGAGTTGCGTCCGCGAGCCCTATTCTCTTTAAGAAGATGTGAATCCTCTCTGACCCAAGACGTCTGTCCCCTAAGTATATAATCCTAATGTTATCTAGAGTGTCGCAACGACAACGGCTGTCCTCAATAGTTTCATCTACTTCGTTAAAGAATCTGCATTTAAGCTCAGCACTGAGCCTGATGATATTCAGATCATAGCTGACGCTCTAGTCATGGTCTTGAATTGATTTTAGTTTTATAAGATTCACAGTCTTATTGCAGCTCAGGAAGCATTTCTACGAAGATCCTAGATTGCTTGACCGTTACCCGTTGTTGCCAATTTGATCCGAAAATGGTCTTCAGATCAGCTCGGTATCCACGCCCTTACAGTGGATTCGGCAATCCTAAGAGAGTGTTGCGTTTCGAGTCAATTTGTCTGCTTTCTCGTTACTTGCGATATCTTAATCAGCTGGTACCCAAACTGGGCGAACCCTATTTAACTCACAAAGCCCTTCGAGGATTCAATTACAAACGATAGTTGTTGCCGAAACGACAGTGGTTGTTTACGGTGTCAATATGACCGTTTCCACTGTCAGTATATACGAAGGAAGCCTTACGAGAATTAGGAAAGAACAATTTCTTTGAGCACACTGTTTTATTGTTTTTTCAAAATTCTGGCCTGGAAGATTTATACACTTTTAGACGATTTCAAATCAATTCCCGAAATTTTTTTCCACTCTGAAGTTGATATTTCTCAAACATGGTTTTTAAAGGTTACGACAACTTCTTGAGGTGCTAATAATTATTGTCCGCACAATTTTTGTTTACCATTCAGGAAAAGCAAAAATCATTAAATTATAAATAAAAAATAAATGACGTGCTGTGTGCATTACCATGATGCAGATTGATGCGACGTTTGTGCTTGATTTTCCTGATTTCTTCGATGACTTTACGCAAACAAATTATATACCATGTTGCATCAACTGGTCTTCGATCCCCTAAAGAGTCCAAAGGAATGATTGCGATATGTCCAATACAACTGAAGGAACGGGCGATCGTTTTCGTGGAACAGCTTCGTGAAAGAACAACTTTTGTGTGATTCAGTTCATCTTGGAACGCCCAGCCAGTGGATCGTTGCTCAGTTTCCGGTTTATATATATCCAAGTTTTGTCATCTGTTACGATGTTGTATATGGATTCTTCACTTCGTCGATCGACTTTTTGAGCATTTCCTTGCATCAACTAACATGAGGCTCTTTTTTCAAGCTTGGGTCAAAGTATGCGAAATCCATCGCGAACAGATCTTCTTCACAATTACGTTCATGAAAAGTTGAATGTATTACAGTGCTGAAGAATGCTTTTATGTCGCTGTAAGTTACATGCCGATCTTCTTCAGTCATGTTGCGGACGGCACCAACTCATCAATGACTGCAATCCCGCTTTAAACTGATATTGCTTCGTTACCGAAAGTTGAACGAAGCGACTCTATGCATTGTTGTGGAGTTAGGCCTTTGGTAGAATCGTGAAATATTATCCAACGGAAACGTTCACGTTTCCTTTGAACGATTCTTTCACAAAATTGTTTTCTCTAAACGTTCACGTTTTGCAAACCACTCCGCCAATTAATGATCGTTTGTAAAAACATAAAAGGCGCTCCTAATTCACTTACCTGGGGCTTGCTCGCTTTCCTTCTTTGTTGCCGAGGAGGTAAGAAGGGGGAATTTCCGTTAACCATCCTTCTTAAACTCATTAGTAATTCTACAGTTTTATTACTACTATTTTCCTAGTTTCCAACACCTCTATCAGTCTGTTTATCGATACGGCATTAACATCTCACATCAACTTCCCGGATGGAAATCGGACGCTGACAAAGCATCCACAAGCAGCGTCTTATGCGCAAGTTTGTGTTACGTAATGGAACTGTCTGTGACAATATATTTATTAGAGTAGTATCGGTTGAGATTCTTTTGACTACAAACCGTAATAGGAAGTTTCTCGACGCTGCAGATCGCGGGGTAACGGCCAAAGTTATTCTTGTCCTCGACAATCCTCAATGGATCCGTGAACAGCCAACTCTGAACCAAGCGATTCCCATGTCTTGGGAAAGGATGGGTTAGGAGTTAAACTATTGGCTCTCGTGGGAAACAATGACCCTGTGGATCTTTGAAGGCCTAACAACGGCAGGGATTCTTTCTGTCTTTTAAGAGAGAAGGTTTTCACCCAATCATTTTCAGGCAGGCCCGAGTATGGCAGCAAGTCCACTTTCTGCTGTCCCCCCTATTCCACTTATTTAGACGAGTAAAGCTTTCCCATGCCTTAGCCGTCACCAGCAAATGCGGAGTGCTCTCCGGAATGGTGTTCAGGACTAGTGCAGGTGTTGTTCTGAAGATATTGCTATACAAACTAGTCTCTGTTACTCATTGAGTTGCCTCTCGATTGACGATAAGGCGTCTGGCCAGCAAAGAAGAATATCATATGTACTCCTATCGCCAATACGCTATTCGGAGCTCTTGGGTGCCAGATATGTCGAAAGAACCATCAAAGACTTCTTACTGTGGTACGACAATATATTTCAACATATTCCGATTGGGTCAGTCTGACGTCTATAAGCACCCACAGATATTTCATCGACCTGAAGGGATGAACTCGGAACCAGATAGGATGACCCCTGATCCACCTCCTTCACATGTTTCCTCCCATTTTAAACAGGTAAATGTTCTTTGAAAATCAATAATAAAGTATAAGCAATAATCAGTACTCGAACCTAACTCGCTCGCAGCTGTCCGTTATGCTATTTTCATTGATACTAATGCCATAGTATCAAGTCTCAGCATTTGAAATCGAACAAGTAATTTTATAAATGTTAGTCCTTGTACTAACTGCTAGGTAGCAATAATCGCGATGTTTATTTTTCTTTCTATAAATTTTAGCCGTGCGCGAAAAATGCGTTACCCTAAACCTCATAATCAAACAATCATCCGGCTTATGTAACTATGGTACAGGGCAAAATGGATACCTGTCGGTATAGGTAAATACCGGCCGGATAACATCACATAAATGTGCGGAATTCATACTCTACTGGGTTAGAAAATTGATTAATTTTACTTTCGTACTGGACTAACAATAAGTCCGAGCAACGTAAATTCTCGAGCATAGTTTTAGATGTAAGTACACGATACGGTCAAATTACCCCGCGTTTGTACGTGTGTAGGTACGTATGTGTGTGAACGGTTTGCACCGGTGTATCAACGACAATAGCCTGGGATCCTAAAATTATTCTACAGTTATCTCATTAAATGTTCGGCGAGCGGTAAACCGTTACCATACCGCTTGAGCATTGGATCGGGTGGGCGTACGATTTAATATATTGTTGTATATGGACTTTGTGTCGATCGGTAGATGGACAGTGATGAACCTTAACCATACGTGGCAGTTTTTAGTTAGTGCGTATCAATGTAGGTAACTATTTGGTAATGTCATACAACTGGTATTTTCATACAATCGGTTACATATCCTTCATTTATTAATAGTAACTTTCGTGTCTGTTCTGGTACTTCCAATTGAGTTTACTAAAAGTATTCTCCCGCGTGTTTTGATTAATTCTTCAAGTGCAAAGAAGATGGTAAGCCCATGATCATTTTTCTATTCCTTAATTGAGGTTAAATTCAGCAGCAACAAGACATTTACAAAAAAGCTTGATAATAAGTCGTAGCTATCGTAACGAATACACGGTATGCAACATTTCGAGTGCGTGAATTTACCGGTTCTTCACTTATGATGGAAATAGAAATAGAAGCTCTCAACATTGTAAAAGACTAGTATTTTATTGTTACATACACTACTTTTAAAGGTCAGATATACAATTTTCAAAATAGTTTTGGAACCAATTAAAAAAATTAGTCTAATCGATTTTGAGAAAAAGTACCGAGCACCCTTAAAAAGCCAAATTAGTAGCTCCAGTGTAGCCCCAATACTGAGGATGTACTCCTTTACGCCTAATTACTGCATTTACACGTCTCAGCATGCTAGAGATTAAATTACGAATAATTTCTTGAGGAATATTCTCTCATTCTCCAACTAGGGCTTTCACTTTCTTTAAGGAAATTGTATGTGCTCAATTGGATTTACGTCTCAACTGTTAGATGGACACTCAAAAACCACTGGAATATTAACATCATTTAAGCAGTCATCAACTTCCTTGGTTACGTGCGAACGGGCACTATCTTGCATGAATACAAAATTAGGTCCTATGAATGGAACAAGTGGCATTGCATGCCCAACCACGATGTCTTTCAAGTAATAAACCGCATTCATCGACCTCGTTCGTATAGGGACCAACTCTGTACGGGCGTCGAAACAAATTCCTCCCCAAAACCTATTCTTGGAGAAATGGTATAACTTGGAAATCGTTCTCTTGGCCTTCACGAAATACACTCACCTCCAGCAGAAGTTTTTAAACTAACCCTCGTCTCATCAGAGAATGAAACCTTCTTTCAATCGTCAATCGTCGGGTGTTCATGATTCCTGGAAAACCGCAATCTTTGAATTTTGTGCTTTCTGGTGATCAATGATTTTTACCGTCCTTCTACTACTTCATCCAGCCGCTTTTGCACGCCTTCTTACAGTTCGAGACGATATATGTAGCAACATTGCGAACCGCGAGCTATTTATTTCTTAATACACTACCAGTAATTTTCTTGTTTCTTAGAGTGGATTGTCTAAGAAAAAGGTTATCCCATGCATTTGTACAGCATTTTTCCCCTGACCTCGGCCTCGTTAAATCTTCTGATCAATCGACTTATGCTGAAATGCGATCTCACGAACATACGAGCAACATGGCACATGGTGTATCCCTCTTCCAGTTCTACCGATAAAATCGTTTGACGATTCATTTTCTACTTCTTAAGACATGCTAATAACTGTAATAATACCCATATGGTAAATGTGATATCGAAAAATTTAATGCCTAATGTAAAGTGGACATTACTAGACTAATTCAACATAAAAATAAATCACTTTGCATAAAAAGTCTTTTGGAGAATTGTTACTTTATAACAAAAGATGCCTTGATAAGAATAACATTCAATATTAAAGGAGATCCAAAGCATACCTGTAAGAACATTAGTAACATCAGAAATAATTCGATCTTTGATTTAAATAAGAATGCAATAAACAGAGTACGAAGAAATAAATCGTCACATCCGCCCTTCAAGATGCACTTAACCACATCATGATTGAAGCTTAGATATGAATGATCATATATAATAACCACTTCTTCATTCATATTTAACTTTGTGCTACGTATGCTGCACATGCACATTTTAATCCTTTCTTATTTCGAAATTCCCTTCGAAGTAGCTCTTATGTAAATTACCACCCACTACAGAGCACCAGTTTCAATTAAGTCAACTCGTTCCTACCGCGATAATTACTAACATTTTCCTGTCCCACTGCTACTCCCAACCAGATAACATCTGGCTGGCTAAAACTTGTCCTTCCTCTAGATATGGCGACGGTCGAGTTCCCCGATGAAGAGCACGTCGACTTGTCCATAACTCCTTCGCTTTTTATTTAATTACTTCTTGCGTATCGGTGTTGCAGTAACGAAGGAAGTAATGGACGGCGCAACGTATTCGCCGGCGTATAAGTACCAACCGTTAAATTAAAAATTACACCGTAGGTGTTGATTTGCGAACAACGCATCGCGTACGGTAAAGGGAAGCGAGTAATTGTTATTCCTGCATATCTAATGGTCAGGATGGGTGTTGATGATTATTATGCATATGCATATGTGTATGTGGCTGCGTACGACGATAGGGCTTTTATTACGCGAGGATTCGTTTTTATTTCCACAATAAATGCACGAGCACGCAGAAAGGAGCAATATTCTCACGATATCCTGCAGATATAAAGTTAATGAGGTAAGATTGCTCTGGTCATATAGCGAAAACCATTTGCAAGGTTGTAAATAAATTAGAAGCCGGGTATCATCAACGTAGCTGTCGGAATAAGTGTAGGTGAATATTTTTAGTTATGAACGGAAACTGGAGTATTGGCAAGAATTCAAACGAGCAATTAGCTCTTAAGAACTACATATCGTTGCCGGCGCCAAAGACTTGCATGGCATAAAGTCAACCACATTTTCCTTCCTCTTTCGCTTTATTCTCCTTCTTGTTTCAAAATTCCACCAGGCAACTCTCGGCGCTTCGTTTAATGTTACAGAAGACTTCCTCGGGTAAACTGTTCTCCATTGAGTCTGGTCTTGGAGGTCTTCATCATCTTCATCTGTACCCATCACCAAAGACCATTAGTAACTCTGATCAGATTCGACGGTCACTTTTTAAGCGTGCTTAAGATAGAATAAGAATAATCTATTAAATTCTTTCCTCTTCTAAAGTTCCAACTTCTACGTTTTGCGGTCTAAATAAAACGAACGAACGAAATCGCACTCTGACTAAATAAACGGACGCTTCGCTTTCCAGTCGTAATACGCCGCCAAAGATATCGTTTTATATGCGGCGATGCTGCCAGATGCAGATTAGGTTAGATGCACGCGTATTTATTTCTGATGGGACTCATATCTCAGCCTGGGCGCAGTGTATCTAAATAACAGTCTTCGCATGAACCGTCCCATTATGCATGTATTTTACTCACTTTATTATGTAAAGTTTATGTGGCTGCCGCACATCCTTCTTCCATTACATCCACTCGCTTTTTGAACATCGTCGGCGGCGATAAATAGAACGCGAATGCGCCTAACGAAAATAAAAACTATCGGGAAAAGTTGAGAAATTGATGTTGGCTGGCTTGAAAGTATTCGAAACGGATGAAGTTTAGTTCGATGTATGTATGTACACATATATTTACACACGCTTATTTATAAATGAGATGTGTTTGTCTGTTTGCACTTGAGTGTGTAAGGATATATGTACATAAGTACATGGTAGTAAGAAATCGCAATAATTTATTCCCGGTGTTCTTCGTTTTAAGCTCGAACGAAATAGTTTCTTTGTCCTTAACACACCGATTTGATTATCTTCAGACAGTTTCGACCTATCAGGTTATCATCGCCAATTGACGGAATACAAACAAAAAACGTGTTGCCTCTGAATTTTGGTACAGTACAGTACTTTCAAACGAGCACACATCACCAACTCAGAGTGGACACAGTATCTTCTAGTGTGAAGCAAATTCCACGATTATGCATTTACACCTAAGACCAGATTATGTGCTTCAGTCTAGAGGGATATTTCGTGGTTAGTAGGTCTTAAACTTGCAAGACACATTTCACACCTGAGAAGATGTGGCGTATTGCTGCAGCTATTTATCGTGAAAGTAATTGAAAATGGTTACTTTGATAGTAATTAAAAACAAACGAATCATTTAATAAGTAGGGAGAAGCAAAGAAGAAAGTATCGGCGAGAAATTGGTTAGAAACTTTGAAAAAATTCGGAGTGGAAAGGAGCATGCTACAATTTGATAGCAGAAGGAATGATAGAAATGAAGGAAAAGAGAGCTTTTCTCTCTGTTTCTTCTTTATTTCGAGACGAAAGTAGTTAAATAAACGGAAACGTTTCGTGAATCTGATGAACGAGATTGTACTAAAAAGCAAAAGGATACCGAAGAAATTATAGGAAAAAGATGATAACAACGTCATCAAGAGAATGGAACCCAAGCGAAGATATGCACAGAAAACGAAGCAGTTACATGAAAGATAATAATAATAATAATAATAATAATTCTTTACTGCCCAATAGTACATTCCAATTACAAGACAATTTTAAATATTACATAAAATAATCACTATATATGTGTGTATAAATATATAAATAAATTAATAAACTGAACTGATAATTATAAGTAAATAATGAATATGTATGAATATGGAGAGAATATGAAGAAACACAGAAGAGCGCTCATATAACTTCGTTGAAAATGTCTTCCACACGCATGAATGCCAGTGGTGAACTATGCAATTTAAAAGTAAGGGAGCAAGGAAGTAGAGGAAACAAGCGAAGAGATTCATAAAAGAAGGAAAATCATTAGAAAATTAAAAGAAAAAATAAATATTGGAAGGAAATGCAGTGGAAAATACAGAATGAATCAGAGCTCGACAAGGGAAATTAAATACGGAAAGATTTAGGAGAAATGCAGAACAGAACGGAAATAGGCGAAGCAAGTACAACGACAGAATAAAACGATAAGATAGCCGTAGAAAATGAGGCAATTACAGAAAAGAATAAACACTTTAAAAAGTAGAAACCGAGTTTGATGGTTTAATAAAAGAAATAGGAACAAAAGAAAGATAATTCGAAATTAAGGAAAAATACGAAAGAGATGTAGGAGGAAAAGGAAGATGAGAAAGTAAAGAAGACAGTATAGGAGTGAAATGACACAACAGAAAGAGAACGATAGACTGTTTGATGAAAGAAAGGATTAAAGAAATGCAGAGAGGAAAAAGTAAGACACGAAAGCAATAAAGAAGGATAGCAAGAAAACGAAGTAAATATGACATTAACCTTCCTATACTCACGTCAAAATGAAAGACGTATACTATACTATATAAGTCGGTCTCACAGACCGTATGCGTGAGTATAGGAAGGTTAATACAAGAAAGACAAGAGATACGAAATAATATGTTAAGGAAAGGAAGAAAACTAATACAAACTCTTGCTGTTTCTGGATTTCTCCTCAATATTTTTCCTTTATGCTTTTCAGCGTCTTCATTATTTTCCTTCCTCCAAATTCGTTTTTTTTTAAAATAATATATCTTAATACAAACAAGAAATTGCAGAGAAATTAACTAACAAGTTTAACAAAGAAGAAAAACTATGAGGAACCCTGCCTGTGTCTTGAATTCTTCTCAATACGTTTCCTTTGTGCACTGTTTTCATTATTTTTCTTCCTCCGAATTTGCCCTTTTCATAATTGATCTTGCCTTTCCTTGGGTTTTCCGATTCCTTTCCTTCTCCTTTCTTTCTAACACATCTACTGCTTATTATTTATTTGTTTCCATCGCCACTTTCTGTTCAGTTTTCTTTCTTTTCCACATTCTTTCTTACTCCCCTATTTGTTAATTTATCGCCATTCTGGTTAATTTTCTTCCTAGCATTTTATTTTTATGCGTTATTGTACATTATTGTACATTATCTACATTTTCTCATGGCCCGTTTTCTATCTGCCTTCTCCGATTATACCTTTGCCTGCTTTCCTCTCCTATCTCTTGCTTGATTTCGTTTCCTTTTTTCTTGTACTCTTTATTTCTTTTTTCACTTTTTATTACTTTTGTTGCTCCAGATTTGGCTTTTTTATAACGGATCTTGCCGTTCCTTGGATTTTCGGACTCCTTCCTTCGTACGTTTCTTTCCAACGCGCCTACTATTTACCATTTATTTGTTTCCACCGCCATTCCCCTTCTTTGTTCTTCTTTGTTCCATGTGATTCATTTCTCTTTTCCACGATTTTCTTCTTTGCAATTTTAGTATATCTATCACCATTTCAAACATCCGCTTTCTCCTACTTCCGGTTTTTCTTCTTGTTTATCCACTCCATGGATTTGTGCTTATCTCTAGATTTCTTCTTTGTCCGTTTTCTATCTGCCTCCTGGCATTATTCCTTTGCCTGCTTTCGCCTCCTATCTCCTTCTGGGTTTCGTTTCCCTTCTTCTTGCTACTTGCAATTGCACTCATCAGTGTTTTTATTATTTTTGTTCCTCCGGATTTCGCTTTTTATAATTGATCTTGCCATTCCTTGGATGTCGTGATTCCCGTCTTCCTACCTTCCTTTCTAACATGCCTACATCATTTATTCGTCTCCACCGTTATTCTCTGCTCTGTTTTCTTTCTCTATCATATTCTTTCTTACTACCCTATATTGTTAATATATCGCCTTCCCTATTTTCTGCTTTTGGTCCTTGTAATTCATTTCTCTTTTCTTTCGATTTTCTTCCTAGCCTGTCACCATTTCGAAGTTTCGTTTTCCTCCATTTCTGTTTGTCCTATCTCTTGCTTGTCATCGTTTCTGTTTGCTTAGCATTTTCTTTGTTTCTACCTATATTTCCTTATGACATCATTTCTATTTTTGCTTTTGGGTTTCCCTCTTCCTTCCCTACTGTATCCTGCATTTTCTCTTCTTTGTCTTTTCGTATATTTTCTTCTTATCCAAACCCGATTTCTATTAACTATTTATTTTCCTATTCAATTTGGTATCTTGTAGAAGGGGCTAAAGTATGGTAGTGGCAGAAAATAGCCAATACAGCAAAAGATACTTTCACTTCCATAAACCTAGACTTTTCCAGATGCAGAATAAATTATGGAATTATCGCTGTGGTATTCCATTGTGTACTAGAAATATAATTCCAGTAGTAACACACAGGATCACATATTCAACGAATGTTAGTGTAGATACTTTATATTTCTTTAAGATGAAGTAATTCTCGTTTATTTTCTTCCTAAACTGCTGATACTCGTAATTTATATAACTTGTTAACTGTTGTATAACTCTCCTATAACAACTGTCGTGTTTAACGATTGAGGATTCCAAGAAATTTCAGTACGGACAGGGAAACGACGGTTATCGAATGAGAAACCAGGAACAGCATCTTTAATCAATGTTAATTCCCATTTAAGTCGCTTTCTGTTGCACATACTCCGCTACTCGCGCAGTCCGGATGCTGCATTACAATCAGGTATTGCGTAGATTTTCAATTAACTCGCCTAACACGCACTTGACGCATTAAATTCGAACGTCGGCGTTAACATTGCTCGCTTATCACTAGCGCGTCCGGATTCTTAAATTTTTCATTTGTGTTCTACATCGGAAAGCAAGCCTCATTAACAACGTTACAGTTATCTCATTAGTTATTTTTTCCAATTTCACGTTGCGTTTATCCAACTGTTGAGCGTATGCGCATACCTACATATCTGCCATTGCACTCTGTTCCCGCAATTTTTCTTTCTTAAGTCGTAGAAATTCTCGTACCGAATGAATCGGAATTAATACCTTATCCAGGTCCGAAGGAGTTCCCACAGAACCGTGCTCCTCATCCGTATGAAATCAGTGCGTGGTAGGCAGAATGTCTTGCGATCTTGATCGAGTACATTAGCTAAAATAAAGGATTAATCGAGGAATACGCTTCGTGTCCGTGCATACATACACACAGCACGAGGAAGTAGGCATAGATTATGTACATTTAATTACGGCAGATATGGCTCGAGGGTATCGTTTAGCGGAAAACTAGTTTGGCTTGTACGGCGTAGGCCGATACTTACTGGCATTTTAACTCTTTTTCTTTCAAGAAACGTAATAGTATACGAATAGATACATTGTAGCAGGCAGAAAAACGCAATTGCACATTCGTCTAAAGTGGGTCGCGATAGAATATTCGTGACTGTGCTCGAGGTTGTGAAAATAGCAGATGTGTATACGTTTTTCTTTTAGGTGTATGACATTCTGGTTTATTACTCCTTATCTTCTCACGTTTAAGTATCCCGATGCAACATCATTTCTCACGTTAGTTTAATTTAATGATTCACACTAGTATTCGATCAAGCAAAAGACGGGACATCATAATTACTAGCGCTTACCTACCTGCAGCTTCGAATATAAAAGAGCAGACGACAACCTGGAATTACTTCATCACCAAGGCCACCATCGTAGAAATCTTCTATCGGTGCTTTGAGACCAAGTCCCAGATTTCCAAACTGTGACTTGAATCGTCTACGGCACTAATAACAGTGTAACAAGCTCGATGTAGATTTTGTTAAGATTCTATGTCATCGAGTGCCCCAACAAGAGCGGACATTTCAAAATTTTATAAGTCAGTGTTTTTTTTTTTTGAGAAACTACCGAAATTTTGATTTAATTATAAAGTGGAATGTAAAGATTACTTTCTTAATGGGAGAAAGGGCGCCTCGGCTTTGCAGTCACATTTGCGCTCTTTTGACGAAATGTTCAATCACGGTTTGGCATAAGTGTGAGTGGATTGCGGTGATGCGGCGTCTAATCTCCTCCTTCAAAGCTTAGGTGGTTGTGGGCTTATTGACATAAAGTCTTGACTTCGGAATACCTCAGAGAAAGAAGTTCAAAGGCCTTAAATCGTACGATCTGGGTGTACAGTTCTGGTCGCCAAAACGGGAAATTACACGATCAGGGAATGTATCGTGCAATTCATATTTTGCCATTTTCTCACGCGATGTGTGGCAAATAGTACCAATACTATTAGAACCACATGTCTTCAAGATCCATACTATATATTCGAGATACAAGAAGCTAGCTTATTATGTCCCGATACCGTTTCTCATTGAGCGTCTGTTCCTTCCCGATAGCGTCCTTGGAGAAAAATGGCCAAACAATGCCCATGGTCCAAAAATCAACACCAAACAGTGACGTGTTTGGTATGGATTTCCTTCGCATGAAACATGTCTTGGTTGTTCCTTGTTCCTTGTTTATGAAGCCGACAACATGAAACTGGGCCTCGCCGATGATAAATCATCATCATTTTTGGAAAACTCATCGTTCATTTGTTGTTGCTAAAAGAACCGATTGACAAACTCTCGTCTCTGTGTATGATCTATAGACTTGCGTTGTTGCTTCAAGTGCATTTTGTAGGCGTGAAGACGCAATTTTTTCGTGAGAATACCCTGTATAGTGCTTTTTGAAATATTCGATTATTGAGCGTGATGCCCAAAGAATATTCTCGGACTTTCGACCACAGTATAACGAACATCCGTGAGTTTCTCTCCTAATCGATCCAGCCTCCTCAAACTTGTCGATAATTCTCTTCAGAGATGATGATGCATTGAAACATTCCGATCACCAAAAAGTGAACGCAATTTGCGAATGGTGGCAGTCAAACTTTTACCATATTTTAAATAAAGTATAACAATAAGAATGCGTTGTTGTGTTGAATAGGGATTAATTTTTGATATTGATGGACTGTCTACCACCGAACTGTTATAATGGTACGACTGTCAAAGCAGAAGAGCAAAAATCAATTAACATCAAAGAACAAATATAACATGCGTAAATTAATTTTAAATGTTTAATATTACATAATAAATAGTACACAACTTGACAATGACATCTAGCGAGCATGATGGTGATTCTAGAAAGATCTAGTATTGTATTGTCCTTTCTTGAACATGCTAAAAGGTCCGGAAAATAACAAAGGGTTTTTGATCATAGATGGCGCACGCAAGAAAAGCATTTCCTATTTTGAATTTGATTGTGTGTGTTGTGGTTTTATTTTCTACAAATAGAATCTTGTACGGTAGAAAAAGAAGGCTGCTAACAAGATTTTTAGCAAAACGGGGTCGCATTTTAAAGATCTTTGAGAAACAGTGTTGTATAAGAAGTAATGGTCTACATTGCTCACACCTATTTTGCATACATTTATGTTCGTTCATCATCGAAAAAGCAAAAACCTTCTTCAGCCGCCACAAAAGAGAGCTTGAAATTAACAATTAGCCCCGCATTCTCTCAGATACCCTCCGGCAAAGTCACCTCCTAGGTGTCATCTGCTGGGCGCCATGTCTAGCCTTAAGGGGTCTACCCTGATTAGACGCGAAAGAAAATGACTATTTTGAAGAATTTCTTTTTATGGGTTTATATTATAAATATTGATATATAAGGTGTTACCTCATAAATATACTATTAAAATACACAAAAAAATTTTTTTTCAATTTATTATAGTCAGTTTTTGTACAGAAAAGTAGCGGGAAAAAAGGTCCAAAAAAAGATGGATGTGCGCTGTTGAAATCTCTGGAATTGATGATCGAAAAAAAAATTAAATGGTTTTAGATTCAGTAGGTTAATAGCTATAGCGCATATCATACGATTTTTGATTTTTTCAAAAATGATCAAATGGCGGCCATTTTTCGAAAAAATACGAAAAATCACGTTTGTTTCATCGTTTTTTGCGAAAAAAATACTTCAACTCAAAATTTTAAAAATCGTATGATATGCACTATAGCTATAGTCATAAAGAACATGTGGTAAAATTTTGGTAAGTATCGGTTCAATAGTCTCGAAGATTTTATCAACAAGCCGTCCAAAAACGTCATTTTGTACCAGCTACTCATGTACATATACAAAGGCAGATAGGCGGTACCCCGCCGAGCGGTGCATATTAGCGCGCTCAGATAGCTAAGCAAACGTCGCTCAAAAGTACACTTAGACTGCTCAGATCTTTATAAAATTTTAGTATGATACTTTTAAATATGTATACTTTCGAAAAATGCCGTAAAAAACGATTTTTGAAAATTATAATTAGGGTAGACCCCTTAACCTAGAGGTAAATGCACTCACTGGTGGTTCTTGATGCCCTGTAACAATTAGAAAATGACAGTGAAGACAGACATGAAATCCAAAACGAGAGAAAATCAGAGAATTTCAGGAAAGGTTTAAGAACCACGAACAAGCAGCAATGCCGCGGGTAGCAAGCAAACTAAACGGGGTTAAAGGGGCTGCAAACTAAGCTACTTAAATTATAGGAAAAGGGAGTCGTAATTATTAGACTAGCAATAATTGGGGTTTGATAAAACAGTGGATGACGTGTTATCATTAACCGGAGTGACGCCCTTGCTTCTCCAAATTTTAGTGTCACTCCTTGCACGTAAATGGAGACAAAGACCGGTTTACACTACTTAATGATAACAGGTCATCCACTCTTTTATCAAACCTTCATAATAATGTCTGATGGTGAAGGTTTTCGAAACATTTTCGATCCAAAATTGATGAAATCTATCGTATATTATCTTGAAGTGAATTTAACTTATTGTTAGAGGAGTAGATAGTTGGTGTAAGACATATTATGCCAACTTCATTTCTCATACCTTTACGTCCAAGACAAACATGAGCAAATACATAAGTGCGTATTAGGCTGTCAAGTGACTCGGAATAAATTGCGTTACCTCTGCAATAAGTAAAAATATTATGTAAGCATGTCACTTTATTACTGAAAAGTGCAAGCAATAATGAATTGTTCAATTGACTGCGATGCATAAATTATAATTTTTCTAATTGCGTAAAGGTGGAAAAGTAAAAGAAAAAGGCGCGGCCGGCGCGAGTCTCTTTTTCTTCTCCTTCGCATTCGATTCAATTAATTCAGTGTCAGACGAACGCACAAACTTGAAATTAATAACCGTGACTAAGCTCATTTTGATCTAGTCTAGGAGTGTATTTAAATCACTCGCACTTACGGCAAATAAATAACGCGCGCCGGAGCGAATTATTTTATTGAAGTCCATCGCGTATGACGGGCGCACGCAGGAGTTATGCGAGCAACTCATTGTTCCTGACACCTCGTCAAAATATAGTGCGAGAGCGCGTTTAGCGTATCCGACGTCGTTCGTCGTGCCTCTCGGCTAATAAATCCGGGATCCGTATAAAATCGCATCATTGTCGCTATTTAAACGCTCGACAATTCAAAACCGTATCAATCTGATACGGCGTTCGATTATCGAACGGATTCGAATTGCGTTTACGTTTGCGTCGCGCGAACAAAACTGAAACGACCAATTACGCCAATTGCGTCGGTACCGCTTCTCGGTACGCCGTAAATAGTAAGGTAATACAAAGTGTTTGTCTGCCTGTCACGAGCATGACTCTCTCGAACTGTGGCCGCTTTAAATTAAGACAAATAACTCACGACGTCTTATTGACAGACAATCAGTCTGGATATCGCTTGACAAAGAAACGTACTTACTATACGACGACAAGTACGGTGCTGAAATCCGACGCTTTCATGTAAGCCATTGTTACCGTTCCTCTCGTAAGCGTAATTGTTATTCGGAACAATCCGTATACGTTTGCGATACGAACGGAGCAATCTATAGATATGATGATATAAAAACTATTATACCAAGATCTTACAATCTAGTTAGAACTAATATGCTCATGACTTCTGTACCCGACCGGGTATTGCTTTTCTTAGCTCCTTTGCAAAGTCGAGAAGTCGAAAAGACAACGCTGGAAAAGCCTAGATTGAGCATTCTTTTTCGAAGTATGTTGTTTCACTCCTTAAAATTTATGAAAGAAATAGTCGGCAGGGCGACTTCCTCTTAAGACTGCAACATAACTTGCTACACCCTTGCACTCATAGTCTAAGTTTGTTTGACTTTTAAGGTTGACTAAGTTGGCTTGGAGTAAATTTTAATGAAATAGAATTGATATTGAAGGTGGTTTAAAATAGTCGAAGTCGGGCTTGAAGAAGTGAAGAGGGTAGCGTGGTCAGGTGAGTTTTGGTCATTCAAATGTTCGAAATAGGGTGTCATGGGCGCCACCGTAGTTTAGATTGTTAATTCAAATCGAACTAATTCGACCACTACCAGTGATTGCGTTAAAAAAAAAAACATCTTCAAAAACGATTTAACATTTAACCCTTCGTGGGTACCTCGTGTCCCAACTAAAACTGTTTCAGTTAATAATTTTCAAGGAAGTGAAAGGAGACTCTCGCTATCTCCGCCTAAAAACCGTTGTGTAGGGAGGGGAATGTCAAGCTTCAAAGAGCCAGTCGTTTTTGAGTGGCGGTAGTGAGCACTTCAAATTTCTAGAGACCACAACTGACCCACCTGTACGGACGGTGTGTAACAAAAATGCAGGCAAAATTATTAAATTCAGAAACTAATAAAAACATGTATTGAAAATGTTGCAACGATTGCACAGACGACAAAGACAAAGTGAAAAAAACACACTACACTGCTTCGTGAAATGTTCTAAACCAATTTGCGATAATCATCGAGCAATGTATTGTGCAAATTACGGACAATAGAGCCGCTATTTTTAATATTAAAATAATGATTTATTCCCATATTTACCTTCCAAACTTAAGCATTTAATTTTTTAAAAATAAATCGGAACATTTGTTTGTTCGAAAAGCTCTATTCTTAACCTTCCATTTGCCGTTTTTTAAAGTTAAAAATCTTAATCTGTATTAAAGTTACGATTTCTTGAGTAAATCACAAAATTTTCGGGAAGTTGCTCCAATTGTTAAACAGAAAATACGAAAAAAGAAATTTTTTATCAGTATTTAAGTTGATATATCAAAGTGAAGGTTCTTAACATTAGCACGAACTAATTCAAAATTTTAGGACGAATGGAAGCGGGAAAGACGGATGGCCGGAGTGTCCCAGGACAGATGGAAAGTGCCGGAAAAACGTTTACAGACGAAGGGCTAATACAATAATAATGATAATAATATTACGATGGAAAAATCTTTCTAGCAAACTGAACGGCATAATGAATGTATGCTCAAATACTAAGAAAGTAATAATAGTTTTACCTTAGACTAAGTCCGGAAAATAGGTGTACAGCAATGCCATGGTGTTTTCCGAAGCCGTTGGAAATTCCGTAGCATTCTTATTTAGTACGCGAGGTTGACGAATTGGCTCAAATCACTTTAAATAAGATTTAGTAAGCTCTGTACAACTAAAATTTATCAGATTCTCAAAAAGAAAAGTACTGCACTGTAGGAACGATCAACCGAAAATGCCTCTAAAAATTTGATACACGAAAACTACGTAACAATCAAAGGGATACCAATGGTTTTTGTAAAATATAGAAGGGCTTCAAATTTATGTGAGAATTGCGATTTTAACCTTTAAGGTACACACGGTGTGCACGAGTACGAGTACGTACCTCAGCCAGTTTTCATTTCAAATTATTTTTGCCGCTTTTTTGAAAATGTTACTTGTAGTGCCTTCTGGGTAGTTGTTTATGACACTCTCTTCAAGTCAAAATGATAAGCCAGGCTTAAAGTATATTATTCCCCACTGTGTATTCACGTAAAGTGGATCATCTGATTTCTTAGGGTGTACCTTACGTAACTTTAGCTTCAATAAACAATTTAAATTTTCAATTATTGATTGTTGAGTGTTTTGTGTCATTTTTACAAGGTAAGTATGAGCTTAAACGCAGAAGAAATTGCATTTTTGCTACGATCTCTGTCCACAAGCAAAAGATAAAAGAAGTGAAACAAAATGCTCCTCTTGCCTTCGTATTATGTGCAATGAACACCGTACGAAGTTATATGTGGATTGTGGTGGTGAGCAGTAAATGTTTGTGTTATTGTACTTTTCAATACTTATTCAATAGATATTAGTAGAGTTGTTCCATTTGCACCAACAGTACTATCATAAACGACTATACAAAAATAGCAACATTGCCCTATACGAATACAGATGGCTTCATAATATACATTGACACTATTATATATTATGTATTCTTATAGGTCAATGTTGGTATTCCAGTACAGTCATTTATGATAGTTGTAGTATTATTGGCGCAAACTGAGCAACTCTAGATGTTGGAATCTAGTCTACCGTAACGTAATATCCCTTTTCATCACTTCATACCTCATAATAAATACCTTTTTTTTCGAGCGCACACTAATCAGGATATTTTTACCTTAAAAGGTACTATTTTATGAGTTAAACCCCGCAAGTAACCCTTGAAAATCTTTAGGATCTCGTAAGATATGATTTTGTTGCCGAAAAAGATCATTAATTGATATTTTTTTAGAGCTTGAAGATTATACCGAAACTTTTTTAGGCCGAAATTATAAATACCTAAAAAATGGCAGCCGTTTAAAGTTGTTTTAGTGCTGGGCAGTAGTGTACTTAACGTAATTTTTCTGACGTGTGTGTTCCGTAAGGTTAAAGGTCACGAAAATATGCAGAATGTATACAGAAACGATAACGAAAGTGGCCTGAACTATACCTAAACAACCGATAAACGGTCATAGTTTCTTGCAGGGCGCAATTTATAGGTGAAACGTAAAATAATGTTAAGTTGTCAACAGTAACAGAATGTATGAATGTAGTAGGTAAAAGATGACACTAGAGATGAGTTTCTTTAAAACAAATACGGAGAATATTTTTATATATATATATTTAATTTTTGAAACGTAACAAACTTGGACCCGGACATTTTGGGGAGGAAATGTATATGTAACGAAATAACAAACCAGAGAGACAAGTCCTGCTATTTTTTTTTGATAAGCTATTGTCACATTTAAATCTTCCTTACTCATCGGGTAGACTAGCTTAGTTGTAGGCCAGAACACGTCCTCCTTTAGCCTTCTTACCTTGATTTTCGTTATGATTCCAAAATAGAATTCGAGACATACATAATAATGTAAACATAAAATTACAGGGTGCAATCACTTCAATGCCAGTGGTCCCCACCATTTCAAGTTCTAACATTTTTACACATCATTCGTAAATATACTGAAACTGAACTGGTGAACATCAGGCTATTTATTGTGGAATTACTTTCAAGAAATTGCAACGCGTCAGCACTTCTACTGCTGGTTTCTTGAAAGTCTATATTTTAGGATCGAAGAACGCTTATGCCATCCACATCATTTCCATTTAAATCGCGAACTACGTATACAGTGGCAGTTACATACTGAATAAGTCGTTAACTAACTCGACGGCATTGGGACAGATCTGGTTGTATATGTACGTCGGTCGAATGGCGTGCGAATGTTAATACAGTCACATACTCCTTTACTAATAGCAAAAGCCGCGATAAATTCATTACGAACCAGTTGTGGGAAGTGGCGTTCTACCGTCGCCAGTGACCGCGCCGTTCATAAATTCATCAGCACTGACACGGAAGCAAATGCATAAATCATAGTTAGTTGTGAATTTCATAGTGCTAGGTGTCCCCTGTCCTCTTCATTTTTCATTTTCCCCGACTAGTTTCGCTTAGACGATTCGTGCGATTTGCGACGATCCTTCCGTATTAACATCAGAAATGTTACCCGCTATTTCCAGCATCGTTTCTCGCTAATGGTAAGGTGATTTTTCTTCGTTCCGATGTTGAATTGCTTTGTCAGACGTCTGTTTTAAATGTTCGTATTCCAGGAATGTTGCCTCTGAAGGAGTCAGGAGTAATGCATACAATAGCGAAGCTTCTAATGATGCTTTTATACACATTGATCGTAGATTAAGCTATGAATAGGCGTCAAAGAACTAAATAAAACCATTTTTACGTATTATATTCATTACTTTCAGTCTAGCAACTGAGCTAAAGTTCGCAAACTGTACAATTAGAAGCTTCGGGTCGAATAAGGAGATAAAGGCGGAGTGAAATGAAATCTACTCGTTAAGATCCAGAACGGACTGAAGTTTGGGCATAATTGAGCAATGTGGAATTTTCGCGTTAAATTCATCCTGTAAGTCCATGAATATCCATAACAATTATCATTATTATGTAAAATTGTCAATATGATTTGACTATACAATTGGAATTCAGCCAGAATTTCAAGAAAGATTCTCGCCCTTGATATTTTGAACTCGAAATTTCGACAATCAACGGCACTAGAAAATTTCGAATTTAATGTAAACTTTCGCCTAGAACATTAACTATAACCAAGAAACTGATGATAAAAATTGAAATTGACATAAAATTATCGGTTTGTTTGAAATTAGCTCGTAATTTAAAAACCATCAAAGATCTAGGGCTGAAAGTATTTGTTCAGGAATCTATAGATTAATGGCTTTCAATTGAAGTAGAGCACATTTGTAAAAGTTCCGAGGTGTTAGGATTTGAGACGAACGCTACGGCAATATTCGAAAATTTCCAGATTTGATGCTAACACTTCGTCTTGAAGCATTGTCGGAGGTAAAGAATCCGCCTTCTTTAATTCTGGACCAGACTTTGGTACAATATTTATTATTCGCTCTGTATCGAGCCATAACTTTGTACCCAGCAAGGATTTGTTACTAAACGTAATTTTGAAGTAATCCGTCCACTATGCGAGTTTATTCGACAGAAAAGGCGACTCACTTTCACATCTGTGGATTTTTCGTAGAAGTTAAATTCAAAGGAATTTCTGCTAAAACTTGAACGTGCTCGGATTTTAATGAAATTTCTTCCCTGAAGTATTTAAGTGGGCGCAGAATCCTGTTGTGAAGTTTTTATCGATTCGATTGGACTGGGGTTAACCAATAATTTTTTAATGAACTACGATTTGAGATGACAGTCTCAAGTTCCCCGCTCAAATTAGTTAATACTCCAAAAATTCTTTTCAAATTTTGGTAACGCCCAAACGTGACATGAACTTTGTCTTAGAGCATTATCTTCTGGACTGTAGAATTACACTCTCTAATCCAAGTTGGTATAATATTACCAATTATATTGTATAAAAGGGAAACAAAATCATACATATTCATCGACACATCCTTCACTTCTGAACTCGCATAAAGATCATGTTTGGAACTGATGACATGGAGAGTTTCCCTGCTTCACTCATCGTGTGCAGTATCCGTTATTAGGTATCCAGTTTGAGATTCATACATCACTTTCTGCAAATATTTACGATTTGATTTTAACTTCGTCTTGAAGCAATATTGAAGGTGTAGGAACCGGCTCTGACGTAACGATTGGCATTGCATCATCGATTCGAGTGGTAGTCACCTGTAAATTCTGAACCAGCTGGAATTTGAGAGGCGAATACTGCTCTAACGATCCAAGAACTTCGTTAAAGAACTTCGCATATGTCACACTTCCAGACAGGTTCACTTTTCGAAAATATTCAAAAGGATAATTCTGAAAAATTTTTGATTGAAATACAGAAGCAACCGGATTTGATTCAAACTCCATCTCGCTACATTTTTGAAGAGGCAGCATGATCGTTAGTATAACCGAAATTCGCTCATAATCTTCAAACTAGCAGGAAATTGATGCCAATTGAGGTTTCTCAATGATCTACACACTTGGAGCTTTAGTTTTGAAGGTACAATGGATTAGCCTTGGACAGTTTTGCAACAGACTCCAATCAGTTTAATCCAAACTTCTTTCTGAATTCAGCGCATATAATTCTGAAGTCCACGTTGGAGTATCATTATCGGTTTGATTAGCAATAGCTTCTGATAACATTGTTTTGAACAAGGTGACTTTTTGCGAACGCTCAGAAGGATTAAGTTTTGAGCAATTTTACGTCAAAGTTCGAACGCGTTCCAATCTGGATTGTACTCCGTCTCGAAGCGTAGAACACGATTTTGAAGCTCAAATTGCAGTAACTTTATCAGTACGAGCACAATTCGCTTCAAACTTTTGCTTGAGTCATAACACGACAGAAGATGGAGCGTAATTTGATTGTTTAAACGGACGATCCTTTGAGAAATTCTACTCGGATCTGATCCAAGCTCAAATTTATTATATTAGGAAGAGCGTAGAATCTGATTTTGAAGTTCAAATAAGCGTACCGTTGTTGGCTCGATGGGAATTTGGTCATAATTTTGATAACTGGCAAAAATGTATTGCTCGAAGTAATTTTTCGGAAATCGGCGCGCCGATTTTAAATCCTATTTCCACCGCGATATTCATCCAATATAGAAGACTAGAACAAATCGATAGAATAAGGAGTGGGGCGATAAGAAGAGGATTAAAGGTAAGAGAAATAACAGAGGAGATAGAAGTAGAACTGGTAGGTTGGTTTGGTCACTTACTCGGAATGAGCGATGCACAGAAAAGTGATGGTAGTATAAGAGACAAGGGCGGAACCGAAGATATTAGGGGCAGGCCTAAAACCAGGAATGCAAGTATAGAAGAAATCTCTAAACGAAGAAGGACTAATCTGGACTCGATGGACAGACAAGGATGACGTAGGACCATCGCCTCTACATCCAAAGTACAAGAGGTTGTGGATTAGTAAGAAAGTAGAGCAGTAAAAATTAGGTATGTAAAATACACTCGCCCAAAAACTACATGCCAACATTTCTAGAAAATCGTCTGAACGTCATGCAAATAATTAGCGTTCGATAGAAAATAAAGGTGGAAGAAATCTATACCGGTGCTTAGCCCGTTTCTGGTCATAAGAAGAAGTAGAAGGAATGAAATTTTAACGAAAGTTTTGAAAACCACGATTCCAAATTATCCAAATTCCCCAGATATTGACATCTCATCAAACCTAATACATATAACGGAACTAGTAACGAACTAACGGGATTTGATGCTTAAAACTGCGATGCACTGAAATTTGCTCGTCTGTAGCTTATAATTATCAGCAAAGGTAGTCATCTTTCCGCATAACAGTAAGATTCGCCGCATTTTAATTTCGAACGAGAAACGGACCTCATTTAGATTCCTAAAATTTTATTTTACTACCCGGCATCCGTATCACCGCCTTGATTGGATGCCTTATGTGTCCACTGGTAACGAATTCTTCCGAAATGATTACGTACAAGCCGGTAACCAATGCGTTTCGACATGCACATTGTATCGTCGTAATTATCATCACCTTGCAAATATCGACTTTGCTCTTTTTCGCAAAAACACGGTGGGATAATGACTGAGTGTCTGATTTAATTGATAGGTATGTGTACAGTTAATGAATAAAATTCGTAGAGTAAAAACACTTCACTGTAGTGGAGTATTTTTACTCCACGAGTTATATTCATTACTATTATTCCTCACCAAATAAAAGCCAGTTCTATTCAATATGTGTACAGTTTATTGTGACGTTGCGAATGAATTACAGGTTGTACACGTTCTTAACTGCTGGGTGTCGTCCTCTGTTGGATGCTGGATTGATGTTCATCACGTATCTGCACCTGAATGGGGCTGGGTTTAATTAAAATAAATTGATTGATTTTTACGTTTGTAGTGCCCCCTGGTTATTACTTGTCTTCTTTTCAATTAATTTAATTTGTCCGTGTCCAAGCCCATTGTTTGTTAGTACTAGTTGGGTAATATGTGCTTGGTTAAGTTTACTGTTGTGTGTACGTATTTGCTATACTGCCTTCTCGAAAGTATCATAAGACTTCCAGCAAGACATAAGGTGAGAAGCACTTAAAGGAAATTTGGTCGTTATTTTGATCTGTCTGAATTTGTGTGGTTAAGTCATTCCCGATTGACAGCTTGTAAATCCTGTACCGTTACTCCTTACAAGTAAATCCCACATGTTTCCGTGGAGGTGGAAAAAGAATAATTGTACCGCCGGCGAAATTACCGTTGAGTAAGCGCTGGTTTCGCGATGAAACCGTTAAAATAACCCGTCATCGAGAACAACAGCACTTTCCCTCTCGTTCTCTGTTTTCACTATCTCATACGATCATATCATCGGCATCTAGCGCTTTCGATATTCTCATGAATTACAAATACACCGACGCGGACACCAAGTAAGCGGACTATGGTAAATGTGGGCAGTCGGCGTTGAACATTCAGCAGCCGACATCATCACGTTCACAAACAAAAGTTTTCTCCCGCGCTGTATACTTTGCACATTTTTAATCTCGTCCAACGCCTCGGATCTAATTCGTATAAATATGTAGATACATAAGGAAGAGGAGTCCGCGCATAGCTCGTTGATACGATCCTTCGAAGTGTTACGAATATCCATCGAATTACTCTGTAATTACCGTTTACAGAAGATATGCGTGACCGCACCCGTGCATATGATTCGATAGTTTCGACGATGGAAAAACGCGTTTCGTTGAATATTTTGCCCGATGGTGTACGATCCGCTACCTCTGCGTGAACGCTTCGCGGCATATCAGGAAGTATCCTAACAGACCGCAAACCGATGCCGGCGTAAGAACGGGAAAAAACGCGCAACAACGAATGTAAGAGATGAAATAATTACATGTAATAATGTTTATCACGGGGCGATCGCCGTACCTGACGTGATAATTTCGTTGATGTTTCTACTTAGTCGCCGTCGGTTACACCTTCGCACTTCTCCACTACCCAGTTTCGTTCCACCACTTGTGTGTTCTTCGCGGTGAAATTATATCATCATTATACTTCGTTGAAACTATTAAATTTAGTTATCGGGTATTCGCTGTATGCACTACCGGAAGGTACCCCGAAGTGTAATGATGTCCGCGTTCCTTGAAAACTTATAAAGCGGTTACCTATCATACCATTATGGTTGATGACCTATTACGTTTGCTTCTACGAGACGAGAATAAATTCGCTTAACCTACACCAACCGACGTTAAAAGTTCAAAGTGCTCGGTCACTTCCTTTTTGGAAATAACTGGCAGTCGCGACCAACAACAGCAGTTCTCAGGACACAAAAAAGTCGCCACATTTCACAACTGATACTTACTCGATATTTACCCTAGTAGTGTACAACAATGCCTGATTGATTTTTTTAGTTATTCTTATATTTTAAATATTGCCCTGCAGGCTATATAGGTCTTTAGATTTTAATAATATTTACATGTTTTCTTTACGTATAATAGTGTCATGATCTCAGTCTTATAGTCACAAATTCAGGAGTGTCTTTTACTATTCTTCTCCAGCTATCTCGGTCCATTGCCCTCTCCCTCCAAGTATTAATATTTAGTTTTCTCAAATCCTCTTGGACACAATTTAACCATCTCATCCAATCATGGTCTCTTTTGTTTTACCCGATTGTCTTCCTATACAGCACCACTTTAGTCACTCTATAGTTCTCCAGCCTCTGCACGTGTTCGAACCATTTAATTCGTTAGGCTTTGGCTATTGTTGTTGCTTTTGGCTTCTTGTATAGTCCTTCTTTTTCTCCGGTCTTCTTCTGTACTAACCCTTCCATGACAACATAATTGCCGACGAACTAGCCAAGGAAGACTCTAAATGAAACTTCCACAGGACCGGAACTTTTATGCGGATTATTACAGGACTCTGTGAGACAACAAATCCGACTTTGACTAAAAAGAAATGGAAATTGACTGAAGGTCAAAGCAGAAGAAGCAAAAAGATATAAACATCATTACCAGTGCAGTAATTGGACATGGCCTCTTGAAAAAGCATTTATACAACATGGGAATAGTGGGCGAACCGTGGTGCTGAAGATATGAACAACAAGAGGAAACCAGTATGAATATTTCCAGTGCTTGTGAGGAACTGAAGAAACTCAGGCGGAAGCATTTCCATAAGGATCTATTCTTAAGGAAGATAGGGGTCTTTATGGAGGACACAGAATCGTTTGAACGGAAGTGAGAGTGTGATTGGGGAACGGTACAAAGAATATAATGCTCAACTACCTAGTCTATTCGTGACCAATCCTAAAGGAGTGGATGATTGAATGGATAAACCATCCTAGTACATTTCTTTTCCATCGTTCCAGTCTCACCTCTTTCACTTTATTGAACACCCGGGTAGATTGCTGTGGCTCTAATTACTGTCCTATATATACTTTCCTTAGGTCTTCTTGACACGATTTAATTAGCGATCTCAACATATTTTCGATTTCCCTTCCTTATTCCTGTTTCTACTTCTCGTGCTTCATAACAATTTTCTTCTATTTTCACGCCGAAATACGTGCACTTTTTCGAAGCTGTGTGTTGGTTATGCTTTGTCATCTACGTAGGGAACGTAAAATTTCAAAAGATCAAACTTACACTTCTTTCCTGGTGTTAATTCCGCAATGCTTATTATATCAATTCATTGGTATTAGACTGACAGATTTCCCTGTACCAAATATAATTCGATAAGGTCGAGCTCGCAAGGAATACCGTCAAGTGCCCCAGGAATTGTTGCTCGTGTCAGATATTTTCTGGGAATCTGGTACGCATGTTATGATACAGGCTGATGATAGAGTTACGCATAGAACTAGCAGACGTGAGGATCTGGCGTATAAACGCATTCAACAAAGTTGCAAACAGTCTCTAAAATTGCGCGTAAGAATAAAAAATAAGAGAATAAACGAGTTACTACCTCACCGCTCGTAAGAGAAATCGTTGCTGGATGCTCCCTTTCATGACAGCTTTACAAAAGGGGAAGTAAACGGTAAAAGAAAGTTTTTGAAGACTCCCAGAACATTTATTAAGATGACATGAAAAGTGTCAGGAAACAAGCCACTTGTCAAATTATCTCCTGCAAATAATATGTTAACGGCAGAAATCGCTCAGCTAAGCTCAGCGTGAGGATGTGAGTCAAGGATTAAGTTCTGAAATGTGTTTTGAAAACTTCGTTAATCGTTCGCTAATGGTCGCTGATCTAGTCTAAGCGTCTGCAAGTAATTCTACTACATCGTACTGAGTTACATGTTTTTCTTCATCTTGCCTTGTGCCTGAACGTTGTAAATCTCAAGATACCGAGAAAACGCAACATTCAGGTATGTTGTATAGCTGGGGAATTGCAATATAATAATCCCATTATCCCTTGCAGATACCAATGTCTCTAAATTTTGGCTGTGGGTGGAATGTCCACCTGAGAATAATATAACTGGCTCTCCTTTTGAACATACCACACTTTCTTTTAATGGCAAGGCCATTGTCCAAAGAGTTCACTTGTGATGTATTCCGAACCAGAAATTGTCACTTCGCTTCCTGTTGAGGCTCCCTTTGTTAATTCTGGATCAAATCGTTTTCGGTTGAAGATAAATGTAGCCGAGATATAGGAGACTGAAGCGCTTACACAAGATACTATAGTGGTAGTTATTCTCCGTTCACCGCTACTTACTGCTTGAATCTGGTGTATTTCCTTTCAAGCCAACTATCTTCCGGGATTTTTTTACAGTAGTGAAGCCAGTTTCGTCCACATACATTTTTCTCCCAGGAATTTTATACTTATCTGCTAGTTCTTGTAACATCTTGGAAGATGTCCTCAATCTGTCTCTTTACTGAAGCTCCTCATTTTAGCAAGAAATGTTGCTTCCGGCTGCCTTAGTGATAAGCTGGGGTTTCTTTTCATGAACTTATGGAAACATTTTTTTCTCCTGCGAAGTCACTTTCAAAGTTAAAATAATGTAGAATACCGTGTATTTGTGCACACATCAAAGGCGAGTTTTCTTACATCTTTTATAGTTAAGCCGAATAAACTTTCTTGAAATTGAAGAATATATGCACTAACTCTTTCTCAATGTTTTTCTGTAAAAACAGGTCGTCGCTCGGAACGTTTGCAGCATATGGCGCCTTCCCTTTAGTTTCGTAGCTATCGTTTTAGTGTAGTTTGTGGTACATCATATCTGATGAGCTGCTTCTTTTACGCCAGCGTTTTCGTGACGAACTGCATTGACAGCTAATGTCAAATCTTCTTTGGACCACTCACCATACTCGTGTCTATTTGACACAGACACTGATATCTAAAAAGAATAAATAGAGTCTACTCTAGGTTGTTTCTTGGATAGATAATATTTAACAAATATCAAAACTGCGATCGTTTCCTAAATTTGACCGGTTCAAGATCGGCTCCCATTAACGGTCCAATTTAGGAAACAACGGCGTTTTGTGAACAATATAATATCGTACAAAGCTCGTCAAAGATAACTAAGCCATTTATGCACAAAAATTTTACTGACGAGCTTAACTATATCTGAAAATTATTGAATTTACCTACCTTTGTCACTTACGAACAGCTGGTTTATTAGAACATCCAAACTATTACTATACGGGATGAAAAGTGTAAGTAACCTTTCTTGTACAATACTACTGTTTGCTGACCAAGATGATCCTCTTTATTATTAACATTCCGAGTAATACTATAATTTTACAACAGGATAGCAGCTCTGGTGCTGATCGATATGCGTGAAATATCGCTGGTCTATCTTAGGAGTTGGTCCAATATAGGCAAGAACAGCCGAAATTGATTGATTGGCAAATCAAGCAGGTGTACGTTCTTTGAGGCGGTTGTTCATTCCTCTGTATCACATTTATTTACAGAAAATCTACAATAATCTTCGCATGGAGATGGACTGTTAGACCCTCATCGGGATAGTTATCTGATCACGATCTCCAATTTACTGTCTCCTTGGCCTTAAATAATTTCGTTAAGTCATTAGTGAAAGCAAACAAAGCAAACTATCATTCCCATCACTCCCCGTTCTTGCTCATACGATCGACGATACGCATGCACGCATTGAATTGTTACACACGTCGTCCGCTCCCCCTCAGTCAGCGTCCTCATCGAACAAAAGAGCCGGATTAATTGAGGCGTAATGAATTTAATTAACAATAATATATGGCAATTGCTACGCGATCCGGATTGCCGCTTTATATTAGGTTTTATTTTCGTCGGGCGTTCGCGAAGCCCACACATCGAACGCGGCGACCGCGTGCCCGTGTAACGCAAATTTATCGCGTTCATTAGCGTTTCGCGCAAAGAACGGCCCGAGCAAAATTTGCGTCGCTCTCCCTCTACCGCCCGAGAGAAACGAATTAGATATGGTCCGTTATTGTTGAGGGAGATTTGGACGAAATACACGAAAACAATTTTGATTGGTTCGAATTTTTATTTTACGAAATACCAAAAAAGAGGACTTTTATGTCGTGTAAAGTGTATCATCTTTTGGGAATAATGTTTTGCCGATTTGCACCTGAACCAGGAAATAAAATTTCTCGTTTCGGCAGACTCAACGATCACCTTTCTGGGATAAGAATATGAATGGTATGAAACTTTGGAACCAATATGCAAATTTGTAAGTATGCTCGGTTAATGAATCCCATTACCCTCTATCACATTCTATGTCCTATGATAGGGGTGGAGCATTCTTTCTGAGCTACTTTGTCCTGCCGACTTACAATTATGCCACAGGATGTTGTTTAAGGATCATCCAAATGGCAACGTTGTCTCTCCGAGTGGATGGTTAACATGAGGACTTCAGATATGAACCCAACCTTCACTTGCTCTTACATGCTGACCTCTAGAGCCGATCTAACCTACATATGTCAAAGTATTTGAACTCTGTTTTTACAAGGCGATTTACCCCCAGATAAAATCTCTGATTTCTATTGATCCATAAAAAAACATAAAAGGATCACTTACGGACTCCTAAAGATAGAAAAAGAAGGAAGCCAATTAAACGTGCAAAAATACCCATAAAATTGGGTGAAAAATCGCGTTGCAATCGTGTTCGCTCTGATTCAATTTGCACACCTTATCATTTCGGAATACGATTGAGTCACCTGGAAACTGCGAAAATTAACAGCTACGTAAAATTTATCCTAAAAGCACAAACCTTTAGAGTAGCGTGTCCCAATCGGCCGAGTTTTCAAATTCGTCGTCTTCAAGCTTTGCAACCGTTAAGTTAGTATTGCAATAATTGTCTAAAAGGAGCTTTCCTGTATCGGTTCTGGAATACACATATCAGAATAAAGATGAAATAAAGATTGATAAACCCTCTGTTTGTTTTATACTAACCCGTACTGAAGGATTCTTTCTCCTTCAGTTTTCTTTACGATATTAACACTGCAGATGGTGGTAACTGGAAAAGGGATTTCAGCAATGCCGACGGTCGTTGAACTAAAGCTTATTATAACCGGGTTCAAATTGTATTTGGCGTAGATGTTGTTGATGAAATAGACGACCGATCGCTGTTAAGAGCGCCAATAACCAGAAAATGCTATTAAATGGAAATGATGAAAATTAAGACTTTGGAAATTAATTTAAGGAAAATGGATAAAGCTATTACCTATTACCTTACCAATCGAAGATATTATGTAATATACATAGGCCACATTTCCAAGAACTTTTCTCCGACATCAGGCGTGCCCCAAGGAACTAATCTGGGTCTCGTTATATTTTTAATACATATACATGACTTACATTCTATACTTGATGGCCCTAGCTTACTTTTTGCTGAGCCGTAAAATTGTATGTTACTATCAACAACATTGACAATTGTATATCGTTTCAAAATCGGGTGAATGCAGTGTAGATAATGGTTTAAGTATGAAAGATCTAAATGTGGAGTAGTGAGCTTCTTATGGAGAGTTCAAATGGTGTTTATGATTACCACTTTAATAATACTACTTTAAAGCGCAGTGAAACTATGAATGACCCGGGTCTATATTTAATGACCACATCAATAGCACATCTTGTTCAGCTTTAAGAAGGCGGGGTTTTATTATAAGAATCGCACAGAATTGCACATCTACTGACCCGATTTTGTCTTTATATTTTTCTTTCTTGCGCTCATTCTGTTCTTGTTGTGGCTACCGCAATTATCAATTGAGATGCAGACTTTCTCCTTGACAGTTAAATATTTTCGCAATGCAAACGATAGCGCAAAGCCTATTTCATTGCCCCCTATGACTGTGATTGATTCATTCCATAAGACCATTGTATCATTGTTAGCAATATGACTGCCGAAGTTGTAGTAAGACAGCTGTCAGCTCTACTCTACTGTAAAACATATCTGAATGCGTCAGTGTGGGGCTAGATATAACTTGTTACAAATCCGTAGAAAATGCCATACTATTGCTACTGGGTTGATGCGATTCAACACTTCTGCACGGCTTTTCTGGGACTTTCTGCTTTCCGTTAGCACAAATTTAATTTCATGGAAAGGTCTCAGCTGTGGCCATTCCTTGATTATATTTCACTGGTAACAGATGCAGTAGTTAGACCGACAGTTTCAATATTAACAGCCTCTGAATCTTGGAGATTGCGCCATCGTTTAAGCGAAACGAAAAAGTCTGCATACACGGCCAACTCAACCCCAGCTAGCCGTAGTAGATCCAACAGGAATAACTCCGGGCCCAAGAGGAAGGCTTGAGCAACGCAACGATCGCAAGGTGAAAAGTTGATCCTCAATCTTCACGGAAGATAATCTCCTTATCAGATATGACGCGGCCAATCTGACCAATCTGCCCGGAGCATTTTGCGGATTAATTCGTCTTGTCACGCAGAATCAAAAGCGTTGGGCAGATCAAGGAACACAACTCCAGTTGACTGCCGTTTCTGAATGACATTGCTGATGATTTTAGTTACACGGCAAATTGGGAAGTTCGTGCAAGAGCCTGCCCTTAAATCGAGTTCTTCCTCCAGTGCGATGTTGTGGTCAATCACCTCCACTTAATGTTATAGATTCTGCGAGAATTCTTCGAGAGTCCTCATAGCAAGCTAATGCGGCGATAGTTCTAGGAATCTTTCTTGGTTTCCTTTCAAGTTTATGGGAAGACACCCGGAGTAGGGTTGGCGTTCATTATAGATCTTGGCAATCTCTTTGGTGAGTTAAATATTCTGTCACGACCCGAATGAAGGGGAAAACTTCTTCCTCGGTACCTTCATGTCTTCATCTGAAGCAATACCCCCTTGACCGCTCTAAATGTCGTGTAATTGGTCCGCAAAGATCTCACCCTTTCTTAAATCGTCGTAGATCATGCCCGCTGAAAACACGACTACAAATACGTCAAATTCAGTTAACCATGCAATAATGTAGTAAATCTCTTTTATGAAATGTCAAGGAAACCTCTTAATTAAATTTATTAAATCTGTAATTAAATTTTTAGTTCTTAAATTCTCATTAATCACACAGGCAGATTACGTAAATATAATTTTCTCTTTGACGATTTGCAACCGTTGAAATGATCTCCAAATACGATAGAAATTTCGACGTTTATTTTATTTTATGCATTCGCATATAATACAGTTCCACATCATTTGTTTGATTCGGTCTTTATCGAAATTCGAATAATCAGTCGTATTTTCGCTAGCCATGGAAATTTATATTTGCACACGCGTGTATATTTATCCAGATTTATATTGTTCGTAATATAACGTTCATTATTGGTAAACAAATTGTCCAACGCGAATACCGAAATATTTTCTATTTTGCGAAAATCATAAAGCCGATATGTATTTTTGTTTAGTCCCCGTTATTTCGTTGCCGAACATCAAAGCTATATATTTCGTTGTATTAGTCCCGCACAATTAATTGCCGTAATTCTCAAAGTTAATTCCAATTTGAAACGGTTAACAGGAAATGCGTAGGTTTTAATTTTCGATACTCATATATAATTAACCGCAACGTTAAATTTATCGAACTGTAAATGGACGTAATATTTCACCCACGGTCCTCCTTACCTCGAAAACGATCTGAGAATATCGTTTTTCCATCAACTGCAGATACGCTAAATACACATGCATAATTTATACTCTTAGTAAATGCAATATCGCAGACGAAGTAGTACGTAACCGAGCTTTGAATATTTATACTGTGGTTCATCTACGTATATTAAAATGACTGGAATTAGTTATCGACTGGTACTGAGAGATACTCAAATGATTATTTCGATCGGTTCTCTTTGATCGCTGTGTTCGAAATGCGTACATAACATAGGTTTGATTTAATCAACATGGGAAGAAGGCCGAGAGCTGTTAGATCGGTTCGTGTCTAGGTTTTAGATGTGAAATTTATTAGTGATATTTCATTTAGTTCGTTAGGTTTATGCACGTACGTGCATATACACATATGTACATCACGAGTGTGTACTATACAACAGGCGATATTTTTACGAACATACTCTAATACGAATTATGAATATAATGGTCGGAAAATGTTTGTACCTATTCTACCTTGCGGTGCAAGATGATTCCCAAATAAGTCAAAATTGCAGAAGGATATGCTACTAGTTCTTCAATAGTTTTAAAACTGCAATGATAATGCTGAACTATAATTGAAATAGATGTCTTCCTGTTAAACACGCACTGTTTTAGCATCTGAGTCAATTTCAAGACTGTGAGACCCTTCGCATCACCGAAATGGCCGAAATTTTTCCAAAGCTTAGATGCTTGTGCATTTTTAGCTTTTATCACTCTGCGGAGCTTCCTTGCACGAATATAACTTCACTTGTCATACGCCGAGGATCACGTGTTTTAAAAAGATGTTCCCCGACTTGGAGGATATTCTGTTGATACGTGGATTTGGCATACCCCCAGTAATTGCCTACTTTTCTAATGCTGCAACGGGTAATTCTCGCCTATAAAACAACTATCATCTGGTCAGGAAAAGGACGATGAAGGCAGCTACTCATGTAGTCCGAGTCCGAGACTGTTGGCAACGGCAGCCATGTTCCTTGAAGTACTTCAAGCAGTCGAATGAAATTACAAAATCGGATATGACGTCAGCCGTTAGCCATCTCGTCAGATAGAGGATGATGAAAACAACTCATCCTGTAGTCGGATAGATGGCGATGATGGTTCTTAGCAACGGCAGCCATGTTCCTTGAACTATTTCATGCAGTCCAATTACAAAATCGGATGTGAAGCCAGCCGTTAAACGTCTCGTCAGATAAAAGATGATGAAAACAGCTTATCCTGTACTCGGATAGATGACGATGGTGGTTGTTAGGAGCAGCAGCTGATTTTTTGTTGAAATACTTCATATAGTCCAATAGACTACAAATGTGACTGGAAGAATTTAATCCGATAGATGGCCCAGATTCCTGGGTTAGTAGCGACGGCCATTTTTGTTGAACTACATTAATCGAAACTGCCCCTTTAATTTCGTCTTCACCAACTCGAGGAACACGTTATAATGTGCCACAACCGCCACGTTACATGTGGCGGTTGATCCAATGTATTAAACTTGAATTTATTGAAAATTTCACCAAATGTCATTGTGAATAGTAGTATCCAGATTGACATCATGTTTGTAATAAAAGTTGACAAGCCATCCATCAACAAATAAATGGCACCTGTGGCAGTGGAATTAAGCTTCTAATTCGGAGCAGACAATCGAAGATTGTTGATGAAAAGCATTTTGTTGTTGCTGAAATTATTGTTGAAATCCTTTAGGATTTCAATTGCAAGATAGAATATCAGCCTGCCCGTAATTTTGATCCCACCTCTGCAGATTTTCACCCATTCGGTCGAATCAAGGAAACCATTCTGGAGTTGTCGATTCACGTCCAACCTAGAACTGAAGAATGTGGTGTGTGGCTATCTGGCTGCTCGTCTAGAACTTTCTGTTTCTGTTGGCATAAAGGGGCTTGTACAATAATGGGAGAAATACGTTGAAAAGTGTTATCATAATCTATATTTCATTGCCCAACTTTCAACTATCATTGCCACAAAATTAGTAGTTGTTTGGTTGGTCATTTCTAGCGATAGTTATTTTTTATGTTCCACGTTAGAGAAGCAGTCCTATCACTTTTCAATGCTCCGTTCACTCTGCAACCAATGAACTATTAAAGCATATACGACACAAGCACAACATGCATAGAGCAAGAACGTGCTCGGGCGTTAAACAACTATTTACAACTATTTTATTGTAAGTTTGTCAATACTCGCTTTTGTACGTACATATTTTTCAAAAATAAGTGATTAATGAAACTGGAAACAACGCTGTGAATAGGTAAAAACAGGAAATACGAGAGATGACAATTAAATAAGAAAACTGCTTATACTTTAGGCGTTAGGCTTTATGAGGCGATGTGGCGATGGAACGTAGATGACCTTGGTCTTTGATGTTTAGATAAGCTAACGATAAACCAGAAGTATTACATCGAAATCCTGACCAAGCTAAACAAAGGGAAATGGAGAAAACACCAGATCTATGGTTTCTACACAATTAGCCCTCTGTGAAACAGTTGTTGACGAGGAAAGTGCTCGACCGTCCAACGTATTCACCAGATCTTTTCTATTTGTCTTCTATGTGTTCTCAAAAGTGAAAAGCGCATTAAAGGGAACGCATTTTCAGTCTGCAGAAGAGACCAAGGCAAAAACGGTAGACTTACTTAAGAGGTTGACACTTGTGGACCTACAGCGCTGCTTTGGACAATGAAAAGCACATTAATATCTGTTATGTATACGTGGTAGGGCTGGAAAATATATTGAAGGTGATTAATAGCTACTTGTAATAAACTTTTAGTGTATAGTAAGCATAGTTTTTCGGACCAATCTCGCTATTTAATTGTCACATCTTATAGATGGAATTGAAATTATTCGGAAACAGCACTTAACCGGAATTACGCTAACCGGCCAGGTAAATTTGTGAGAGCAAGAACATTTTTCTCCCGGATATTTTCCCTTGGATATTTTCTGACTCACCCTCCCACACTATGTTGTATACCCAGAATATAGTACAATAATCGTACTCTTCATCATAACCGCGATAAGTACACCCGAATATGTAAGGATTCTGGTTTAAAACGATTCGAACGAAACCAAACGTAATGAAAACATCGTAGACTGAGGGGGAGAGCATAACTCCTGAAAGAGTTCCCTTCCTCGACTATTGGGAATACGTTTACTGCCTGCCGCGCAACGCCCGCCGCCGCCGTACTACAAAATGAATATTCATGTTTTACTTCTGGCAATACTTCTAGTTATATACGACCGGACCGTGGTTAGCGGATCCGAACTACTAAAATGTTTAGTATGAACTTTCCGATATGAAAGCTGTAATTTAGAGCGCGATGCGGAAACGAACGCGTGATTATCATTTTCTTTTTGTCAAACGAAGCGTTTTGTTTAAATAAAGTACGGCGCAATTGCATATCTACTAAAGGATTTTTAAAGCATATTTTACCAGGAGGAGGGAGGATAAAGTGTGGCATGTTTCCTAAACTACGCTTAATGATTGCTGACATTTTTTAGTATACCGCCCTTTTCACAATTTACGTGTCCAATTAAAACAATTGAAAGTTCAAACAAGATAAAACAAAATTTGTAAAAAAAGACAACTTTCTTATTGTCATAGGGAAGCCGTGATTAATTTGTTAAAGTATCAAAGTTTTATACGACGAATTTTGGGTACTCCTGCTCATAACCTTAAGTAGGATACCGTTTATACGTAGAGAAATAAGCACTAAAGCGATAATATTATGATAGCCGCATCGAAGACAGAGAGTTTATTCAACTTGGAGTCCTTTGCTGTAAATGACTCCCAATGTTTTTCTGTTTAGACAAACAAATGTAAACGTCAAAATCGAGTCATATGTGCAGCAGGGTCAAGGGTGTTTAAAGGCTCGAATCGTTTGAGCGACCGAGAGTGGTGTTCTGGAAATATTTCAGAACGTGCCTACTTCACGCACAGAGTTCATTGAAGGTTAAAGTTTAAATAAAATCGGCGATGGCCTTTTTGTATTTGATATTTATTAACTTACTTTTACCTCATGTTATCTTACACATCCTATTAGTTTCAGTCGTGCTATGTAACACTTTACTCAGCATTAAGGTAATGTAGATGATCTAATTTCACAAAAATGTTAAATACGTATGTACTATGTTTGTTATTGAAGTTTCCGAATTTTATCAACATTTCTATTGTTATAATCGAAAAATTTCTCCAAACCATCACGCTTATCTATCGACAAAAAAGGAGAAAAATATTTGCTCTTAGATTTGCTACTATCGATTCCAATATCGTCGCATTAAGGAAACCAATTCGATGGGACGGCATTCGAAACTCGATTTTCTACCGAATTTGAGGGGAACGTCGGATTAACTGACATTCAAACGTTATTAAAACTTCAATGACAAGTATTTAAAGTTTCGCAATTTTCGCTAATCCCTTATAGAGTGAGAGAGAGAGAGAGAGAGAGGAAGTTTATTCCGCATTTGCGCCAAAAGTTATATATCCGAATGTTGCCAAACTTCCGGATTGAATTTCTAAGATCCCCTTTATTGCATTAACAGAAATTATAACGATATTATAGACGGAAAATCTTTTATCCCCGCTTTTCCTTCAATCTTACTCTTTGTCTTTGGACGTTGTGATTTTGGATTTCGAAAGAAATTTTAAATTCAATTTTATTTTAAGCGATGTCCGCTGGAGACATCTGAAGCACCATGAAAATGTGTCGTAACGAATTCGTTAAGTTACTTTTGAAGATATTGGCCTCATCCTCACTGAAACACGTGTCCCCAGGGTTGTTCATACAATTTTGTCGATTCTTATTTAACATGATATTGACAGCAGTATCCATGAATTCAAAGATGCAGTGGTAACCTTGCCAGAAGACAATACAGCTAATATATGGTTGGTGCCATGACACCGGAACATGCAAAAGAAATGATGAGTCTAACTTCCTTACGTGGAAGCTTATGGGGCCTGAATCTACATGTGCATTCCTTATCAAACCGATTGAGAACTTGCTGAAGGAACAGCACGATATACACTGGAGGACCATTCGGGGACTAGAACAGTTTCCACTGTCCAATACTCGGAATTCCTAAACTTTCAGGACAAAGTATAAGTCTTCAGAGAAGAACAATATTTCATCTTGGAATATTTCAGAATCTATAGTTATCACCTGTGGTCTCTCCTGTGATCTTCAGGTGGTATCTCAATTGATAGTAACTGATAAGGCTCATAACTACTTTTAGACCTGTCTTCGAAGATTTTTTGGCTTTTCTTGACAGAAAAGGTGGCAAATCTTTTTGTCTGTCTTACTGTGGAATAATCCTCCCAAACGAGGTCTTTGCGTCTTCTCCAGATTTATGTATGTCCTCTATAATATCGTATTTGTTTATGCCATTAAGGAGTTTTGTTTTTCAAACGAGCCCACAGATTCCTCTTTAGCGAAGCTATCGGCAATGTTGTTGACTTTAATCCCTTCATGCCCTGGCATTCACGTTCGGATAACTTCGTGGTCGTTGGTACATCTGGAATTATTCAACTTTTGATATATTTTTTCTTTTCAAATTTGGGGCAGATTAAGAAGACTGATTTCGAGATATCCTAGTGTCTATATTGAAGTTACCTTGTTGCCGTTGACCAATTCGGGGTTACTTAACTTTTTCAATTTGTTTATAATGTGTAGCAGATTAAGTAAATTTATTGGCACCTGACAAAAGAGCGAAGTAATTAGAAAATGTATCAGTATCATAAATTCCTTCGATAATGAAGTAACTCAAATTCGCACCTATTACTTCTCCCCTTTTTTCATTAGCGAAAGACAGTAGAAAGGAGAGAAAAATGTTAATCAATTCCGACATTCCTTCTTTCGAAGCAGACGACGGTTCGGCAAGAAATATTTCTCTCCCTCGGAGATATAAAATTATTGTCGTTTGATTATTTTCGGATTCCTTTAAAAATCGACGACAATTTGAACAAATTCGCCGATTTCTCAACCGGAATGATGGGAAAGGGCATTCGAGGAAAAAATGGCATCGCACGACGTCACGGATCGCACGCCATTGCTCCGGACTCCCTTCCGGAATGGGTAACGTTTTAAATCACAGTTCACGCCATCTGTACGTGCCCGATTTGGAACGAACGAGGCGGTGGCGGTGGCGGCGTCGACGGCGACGATGCGAGCTTCGGGGGCGAACCGAAACGTGTGCCCCGTCGTGATGGCGGCGGCGGCAGATGAGTAGGTGGAGGAGGAAGAAGACCTCGATAGACTGGATGTTTCCAATCTTTGCGGATGATCTCCCTTGTCTGTTGACTTGTCAGCAGAATGTCGAATCGTTCGAGGATCTTGAGGTCATAGACGCGACACCTTATCATGTTTACGAATAATACTGTTTTACTATAATTTATCGTTCACGTATGCACGTGTGTTTTGCTTCAGAAGGGATTCCAATCTGGGAAAAGTGACATTTCAAAGGTGCCTTATTTTGTTTCAGCACACGCTCACCGGTCATTCCGGGAAAGTCATGGCGGCGAAATTCCTCGGAGAACCATCCAAAGTCGTTACGGGTAGTCACGATAGGACGCTGAAGATATGGGATCTCAGAAGCAGGGCGTGTAAGTAATGTGAATTCTATGAAAATGAAAGGTTCATTGCTTTGGGAAAAATTCGAATTTTAAATATAAAAAAATAGTTGTCGTGATTCAAATCTGATATTACAGCTTGCTGGTTCGCCTCATGAACTTATACGAAAAGAACTTGACCAGCAAGCGCATAAACGATGTTTCCTTTTATTTTTAATTTGTCGCATATTCCTAGTGCATGTTATCATACGAACAGGGGGTAAAATCTTGCGAGATGGTCAAATAGGAAAGATGATCAAGAAGCAGACTTTAAGTAAATAAACGCTTAATGCACATTAAGATAATATTTTGTGTGGAAAGTATTAGAATTGCCTTCATTTTGTTAGGATTTTAACCTAAGCTTGGTTTAAGTTGTGTTTCGTGGTGAGCACGGCTATTGCCAAATTTGTCACTTTAGCTGGATGTACCATATTTAACTAACTAACATAACCTATAATAGCGAACAAATTGTACAACTAGGTTTATCTTCGTAGATTGATTGTCTTTTCCTAGCTTCTGGTTCAGACGATCAACTGGTCTGTGGGTTATGATGACAAGCTTTGATATATCAATATCACTACTATAGAATCTGCAATTTTGCGGTTAGTTTAAATAAGTAACGGAAAAAGTGGACAAACAGGTTTATCCTGGCGAAAGAGTCTAGCAAACGTAAAGAACCTGCTCATATTAAACCCAAAATAAGACGCATGACGCAGCTATGAAAGGTAACTAACAGCCATGACAGTAGATATGGGGAAATCCAGTAGAAGTTACTAAAATGCTAACTTGGAAGTAAATATTGATGTGAGAACTATGGAAAGTAGTGTAGGATCAGGACAATTATTAAAAATCTCACTGTACTACTAACATACATAATAAATTGCACATTGAAACAATAATAATAGTTCTTGACTTCAATGTTTGAAGAGTACGAAATTTCATTTCTAACATTCTCGCTAAAAAAGGATAATTTTATTTGATTCCAGTTGCTGGTTGCCTTTAATTTCTCTCCCAGATCTTATTCTGCGGGAGAGTAGAAATTTCCCCAGATAATTTCATAATAAAGATCATCTCTAATTGCCGCCTGGAAGTTGTTTTGGAGAAATTGCAACTTATGCATTAACATCGACCGTTTGTTTTCTTCTTCTTCTCCATCTTTTTCTTCTTCTTCTTCTTCTTCTTCTCCTTCTTCCCCATCTTCTCCATCTAGTTCTCCTTCTTCTTCTTCTTCTTCTTTTTCTTTGTCTTCTTCTTCTTCTCCTGCTTCTTCTGTTCATACAGTTTCCATATAGGTAGGGCATTGCTGTGGACAATCCAAAGAAGTCTCTTCCGACGACGATGTCGAGCATTATTTCCTACCCTTTGATGGTCTTTATCGTGTCCTTCTTCCCACTGGTGGGATTGTCTTCGATTCTGTCTACATGTTTACCCCCGAACCACCTTCTTCATCAAGGCCATTTGCCGATATCTTCCATTCTTCTCTGATTCTATCACATAGTGTCTTCCTTTGGATGGTTCTTTAATTTCTACCGCCCGTATCATTTGCATGGTCTTCGTGAAGTCTGCCCTCTTAGAAATACCTTCTTTATGGTAAAATAGGACATACAAGTGCATTTCTTGAGTGATTGTCGAATCTCTGAGGTTAGTGTCCAAGATTTACGATTTAAATCAACAGACAGTGCTAAGAGTATTTATAATTTTTAGACTGCACCAATGGGTTTATTGTTGTTTATAAACGGTACTAAATTGGTAATGATTGCAAACATTCTTAAGCAGTATTACTATACTAGATACTTATCTATTAATTCTGAAAAACACATGTTGCGCTAGTAAAGAGGCTAGCATCTTTAACCGTATTTTATTGAAAATGTCGGTCTGCAATCTAAACTGCAATTCCGTAGAGTTTGAGATGAAATTAAGATTATGTGAATTCATTGTAATATTACAGACTTATTAGTAGTATTATGTACATAGTTGCCATTATTGATATTTGGTAATTAATTCTCATGCTTATTACGAAGAAATGAGGAAGGACTTCGAAGAAAGGAGCGAGCTAATATCTTTCGTCGTTAATCCGTACTAAATGAAAATCCTCATATAAGCTCGACATTAAGCTGATAATAAATACTATACCCATTTACGCCACGGATGTATCTAAGAACAAAACCGACGGTAAAGTCGAAAGAGGCTTGTCGATCCCGTCGACGAAAAGGTGTAAAAGGAATAATTCAATTCCCCACCATAATAAAGATTTATTTCGAGGCGTCATATTGAAAATATAAAACCATTAATTCAGCGCATGAGTCGGGTTTTCGGCATTCTTTTCGAACCTTGTCACCATCTTCGTCGAACACGCACATACACACGTCTACCTCCGTCCGTGCATGGACGAAAGTTGGGTGAGAAAATGACGAAGTGTCAAAAGGTACGGGTTCAAGGGGTTGGTTCCTTTTAAGGGGAACGAGGAAGGGCGCTGCGCGACGGTTAAGAAAGAACGGAAGGATCGACGACATGCAGCATACAGATAAGTGTTGAAAAATGTCGGGCTCATAATTTAATTTAAAATCAATTTAGCGAAGTCTGGTGACGTTGAAAGTTGGTGACAAGAAAATTTGTGACTTGACATCGATTCTACGGGACAGGATCGCGGAATGGAGCGGCTATACGACGGGGACTGAAAGACACGTACAGAAACTACAATAACGTGCCGAAGCTCTAGGCGCGCACGGAAAGTCTTGAATGATTGCGTCTCCGTTTCCGCTCTACCTCTCGTCGTTCTTGCTCCTTCGACGTCGCACCGGGTCCGTCTTTGTCTTTCGCTACACGCCGCTATTCTCCATCCACTAACTTTTAATCTTCTGTCGAATAAGGTGGAATGAAGTGCCCCATAAATTGTTAACGGCTTTTTTACTACAACACCCTTAATATAAATTCGACGTTCCTCTGCGCCTGGTATCTGTTTCCGGGACATTAATGAGGCGTAAAATTCGAGACACTTCGCCGCCAGGACCACGGATACCCGTGTTATAACACTAGACACTATATACCAACGCGCCATCATGTCTCCTCCGCTACACTAATTGAGAAAATGTAATTTCTCCTCGATGGTACTCGTCGATGTATTGATACTGAATTTCGTCCGCGGTGCTTACTTTCATGAGTTTTTAATTCCGCACTTATCGTTAGAGCTGGGTTATATAGGTGTACTTGCTGATATTTTTCATCTAAATAACTTTGAGTAAGTTTTCCTTCGCGCTATTTCCTCAGACCAAACATGTACAGGAATTATTAAATGCAAAGGAAAGCTGCTCTTGTTAAAGGAATTGAGCAAATATAATCCTTCATTGAAACCCATATACGAGTATATATTAATTACCATAAGTTGTATAAAGATTATCTTCAAGAAATTCAAGTCTTTCAACGATTGAAGGGTGTTCGGTACTTTCTTTGAAGATCGGTTAAACTCAATTTTTTTTATTGGTTCCAAAACTATTTTGAACATGGTATATTTGACCTTTAAACGTTGTGTGTGCAACGATAGAATACCAGTTTTTTACAATATTAAGAGCTTCTACCGCTTTAATTCTTTTTTCAATCATAAGTGAAGAACCAGTAAGTTTACAGGCTAGAAATTTTGCCTACCGTGTATTCGTTACAATAGCTACGTCTTATCGGTGAGCTTTTTTGTAAATTCCTTCGTTATCGTTGCCTTTTTGAAGTCCAAAAATGACGGTAAGCTATTGGTCATTTTTCTATTCCTTAACCTTCCGTGTACGAGGTGACTAAATCGCACATGCCATACGAGTGGGGGTTTGTCATACCCCCAAAAACCAAAATGAAATCAACAAATTAACACTTATGAGAGTTCTTGATATAAAATTTATTTCAGTAACTAATAATAAATATGTTTAAGTGAAACGAAACACATATTAATTTATACATTTTAATGGACTATTAAACAAAAACAAAAATTCAAATATTTCTTCAATTTATAAACTATCAGGTCATTTCTTGAGACGTAGAGCTGTTAGAATGACATTTTTTAAAATTTATAAAAGTGTAGTACATCTTCGTATAGCCTATGAACAATTTATAGGAGAAAACAAAAATATTATTCCACGTCTTCCTCTAGGGGAAGGGAAGGGGAAGGGCTCTTAGTATTTGCGACTCTATTAATCCAGACACGTTTACATGAAATTATTACCTGCAAATATAATTAAAATTATTTTTCTGCGTAAAATACATAAATGTATATGGGAATGAATATGGAAGCAAATATAGTCAAACATTAATTTATATCCACGTGCAATACGAGGTGGGGTTTGTGATACCCCATGTGTCATGTGCTTTGATGGTGATGTCGGACTGTATAAATTACACTTATCGAAAAGGCAATGTCGCATTTGCAGCTACTGAGAAAACGAAGTCGGCTGCTTTTACTATATTTGAACTAACTACTAAAATTTTTAACTGCTGGTGTGTGTTATACCCCACCTCGTACACGGAAGGTTAATTGAGGTTAAATTCAGCAACAAAAGGTCAGATAAACAATTTTCAAAATAGTTTTGGAACCAGTAAAAAAAAAGTACCGAATGCCCTTAAATATTGCGAATTCAACTAATAAGAACAAAAAAGGGAGATCGCAGTAACTTAACGAATTACCAGCCAATGACTACTACGAAGTGTTTTCTCAAAAATTGACGAGAGTGTGGTGAATTCTAAACTGCTACAATATTTTCAAAGACACAATTTATTTAGCACTAATCAGCACGCTTTTTTGTCCAGTATCATTTGTATAGTAATACTGACACAGCTTTAAACAATATTGTGAAATATATTTACGCATGTTTAGATGATTCTTGCCTGTGTTTGACTCTGTCGATTGACTTGATGAAGGCGTCGACCAAAGAATCTTATTATGTAAATTACAAAAATACGCGATAGGAGGAGTTGCAAATGAGCGGTTCAGGCGAGTCGAAGTAGTTTCGGTTCAAGGCTAGAACCAAGCATTGTTTTTAGTCTACATCAACTATCTGCCCGCATGTTTGGCTGCAAACGATGTGGTATTGTATTCCTATGACATCAATATAATGCTTGCGTTGGATAATGTTTTCAGTCTTCTCGAGAAAGCTGTCACTGTTTCGATCGGTTATAAACTGGACAAAAAGCTATCGACTCGTTGTTAACGAAAGTAAGACTACAATCTCGTCTTTTCAAAATAGATCCAACGCACTTTCATATCTAAACAGTATTCAAGTGGATAATTATCTTTTGCCCTTAAGTAGTAAAGCAAAAATTTCAGGAATCTGTTTTGATAAAAATTTGAAATTGTCTGATCACATTGATTACGTCTGCAATAACCTAGCAATGACTTGGCCATGCGCTTAGACACCTTCGGCAAAGCTGTAGTTCGGAAATTGTATACTATACTACTCTGAATTTTATTCAGAGGTTAAATACGGTATTATATATTGGGGATCATCTAGCATGTCTCAAAAAGTATTTATGCTTCAGAAATATATCCTGCGCGTCATTTATAATTTAGGAGTAAGAGAGTTGTGTAGACCTTTATTTTGAAAGACAAGATATTTACCTTTTCCGATATATATATATTTTCGAAGCTTCTACGTTTTTACGTAGAAACGTTCATACTTTCTTGAACCCTGCACATCATCCACTCGACGCTAGAATGGCTTGTCACTTACTTCCACCGGCTCATAGAAAAGCCTTTTTCCAAAACGGTCTAGAATACGTTGGCTGTAAACTCTAAAATACGTTCCCAAACGATGTTAAATCTATAAAACACCATAGACTATTTAGAACTTCCGTTAAAAATTTACTATTAATCAAACACTGTAGTGGTGTGAATGGTTTCATTAACTTGAGTCTTTTGTAATTTACAACTATATGTTTTAGCATTTTCATGTCTATGTGTTATATGTATCTATATCTGTATTTGACATATGGTATATTATGGTATATTGTTATTATTATAATTATTACTAATACATGAAGTTAGCCCAGCTATTAGTTTTAAATATCTTGAGATGCTTCTTAAAAAGCCAAAGCCAAAAATATTGTAGTTGAGATATGTGAGGTGGATTGTGATGAAAAGTAAAGTCCAAGTTCTTCTCTCTACCAGACCAATTCAACTACTTCGAAATGCGTATTTCGACAACAAAGTTACCATACTCGATGGAAAAAGAACGGATCTAATCCGTAAACTTTTGTTAATGCTAGCCAAAATAATGGAGGCTGATGCTTTCTCCAATGAAGATGACAATCCACTGGTCGAAATGCGTGCTTGAAGATTGGTTGGACAGCTGCACAAAAGAGCGCGAGCTCAAACATGTATATCGTAACAGCCTTTTTTCGTATAATGTATTATCAACGCATGATATCCCAACTTATCTGAACTTATGTTATTGCGATTAAACAATTTCGCTGCGTTGTACTTACAATTTCATACTAAAAGAATCGAAGGCGTGAGAACAATATTGGTCGAAAATACTCGAGGGCGTCTTTAGCACTGAAAAAATAATGAAACTTTCTCTCCCCCAGCTGAGTAAGCTTTGTAATATTCCCTCCGGAGACGACCCACACCCTTCTATTTAACGCGCGGCGCAAACGTTCGATTCTTTTCATCAAACATTCATCAGAGAAGTTCGACTTGGAAGTAAGGCGAAACTCCGAAGCGTCTAATGAGCCTCTAAGTATAGCTTCTTTTCCGACACTTGCAACGAAGCGAAAAATCTACCTACCTATCTACCTACAAATAAAGTAAAGAAATTAAAAGGCGATATCTTGTTTTGCTTTCAGGCCGTACGTCGGTCGATCGTCGACGTCCTCGTCCTTATTCGTGCGTCGTCCGCGAACGATTTCTTCTTCTTCGTCGTCGTCGTCGTTTTCTTCTGCGATTTCGTTTTCGACATGAATGAAAGTCATTTTTAGACGGCCGCGGGGCTCTCATCTACCACATGTTAAATAACAGACTACGGTTAGGCTAGCTGTTAGGTACCTTTACCATTATTGGCATATTCAAATCTGAAATAGCGGTACTTCATTATGATTGCTCGAGCATTACAAATAGCAGGTAGTTTTGTACTATCACGTACTTAAGTATGGAATCGCCGCTTCTTCATGAAACTCGTTACACATTAATAACTTTTGCACCAAGTAACGTACCGGAACTGAAATAAAATCTAATAATCAATTTGACCAAAATGGTATAGACGCATTTGACAAGTCACAAGAAAGAGGATTATCGGATACGACAAAATTAAAAATTGTACGGAGGATAGCGGGCAAAACTTTAATGCGCAGAGAAAGAAGCAATTATTAGCAGTTGTACAAAACAAAAATAAGGTTATTAGCTATTTGTTGAATTAACAGTCATCAGGATAACAACGGCAAGTCACCAATGGGACAAACAAGTTTTGCAAATCCTCGTAAATGTTGAACAGTCAACCTTCTGCAGAAATAGGCCAAAAAGATGGAGAAGAAATAGGCAGTTTCTGCCTACATAAAAGAAGCGAAGGTTCTTTTTCACGTTATCCATTTCCTCTTGATTAGGACCTGGTCCACATTTTAAACCTCAATCGTCGCCATCCGATTTTTCGCCTAGCCAGTCACCAAAAATTAAGAAAGTACCCGCGGCGATGTTGCGGTCATAGGAAACAGGAGGTTGGTTGATGCGTCATATTCAACACCTCAGCGTGTACTATTTCTGCGTGGCTTGGTACACGATGATTGGGTGTGAAAGCAGAGATATGAATTCATAACGACCCGCTTTGCAAACTCTGCAGGCCATTCTTTCTAACGGGATGTTGGTGCGGTGTTTTGTTTAATATTACAAATAGCACATCTAATTCAACGTCATTCAACGAAGTCTTCGAATGAGGTTTCACCACCGACCTTACCACTAGAAATGGTACAAAACAAGCACTGCAAATTGGAAGTTTGACCTTTTCTCCAGCTTATGTGGTGTTGCTGATAGCTCTTTAGCACAATTGGCCTCTAATGGTATTTCGTAGAAGCTTTTCCCCGTAACTTGAACAATGCAGTACCGATGGTGAGGCTCAACGTAACTGTGTGCCTCACAATTCTGGCTTCCTCATTGGGGATCGAATCTAATGGCGATAAAGATAAGAGCGAAATGATGCAAGACTAATATCACGTCTGGAAGCGAGGAGCCGGGGGTCAATAGTGCAAATACGTTGTTGGTTGCTAACGTTCGTATTTTTCTGAACAAAGGACGAAATTCGGGTGCGGGTTGAAGATACTATCAACTTTTTGCGGAGAATAACTTGTCTGAGAATAATAAGTGGGAATAGGTGTTACTTGCGACACCCACGATAGCCATGAAGATGCTATTCCGTCCACTTCTCCTACATCTGGTGATCGAAAAGTAGATTAAGAAAACAGCCAACAGAACAAATATTGACGAGGAATTCCAATTGGAGAAAGGGCATAGACCGGTACGATAGAAACCGCACCCTACAAAGGTGATTCGGCAAGACCCCAAGATATTCGTAGTTTGAATTGTAAAGGCCATCCAAAGGAAATAGTATTGTCTGGTGTAGTGAGGGGTCCGAGATGGATACTGGAACGGGAAAGTTTATCTTTACTTTTACCATTTGTGTGGTGAATCTTTGACTTAACTTGAGCATCAATTGTCGGTTTGATTTGGGCTCGTACGTACATCCAGGTTCCTGTTACGATATTGTATACATCTTTAAAAGAACAACAACCTCTCTTTAATCATCGATCAAACAGTGTGAAATCCACCTACTATAAGACCTCTTTACAGTTCCACTCTTACTAATGCCCAAAGTTACTTCTTATTTGCTTTCGACCGCTTTAAACTACGGTGCATACACCATCATTCGTGTTTGAAACAACGACGTTGCAACTACGGCCTGCGGAAAATTCGTCACTGTCAGTTTCACGATTGCGTTTGTATTTTCAAAACTACTACCAACAGGAAGGCTTGTATCACCAAAAGAAAAACAAGGTCGGTTCATGTATTTGGTTTTATTTAAACCACATCCAGAGGAAATCTTCCATTACTTTTGCTAAACTAAGAAACGAAGCTGTTACGTGCGATTCGATTTGTTAATGCTTGCCTCTTATTGTTACTACAAGAAATGCCAAATTTTATTACTACGAAATCTAGCAACATCCATCGAATTCAAATGAATCACAGTTTTGAAAGCAAACTACCCACGTTCAAGTCGATACACAAGTGTGTGATGGCACACATGTTGTACGTGGTCGTCCATGCGTACCGCGTGAGTATCCATAACTACTTACGCTTTCCAATAATAAGCGACATTCATTGGCCACTCATAAGAACATTAACATCTTCAGACGTTCACAAAGTTTCATTTCGATACAATGTAACTTTTCCATTTGCCATTGTCGCGTAACCGATCTCGCGTCCGTTTTCATCTCTACTCGTACGACATTGAACAGTTACGAAACTTATAACGAGCTCGTAAAAACAAAACGTATGCTCGTTACGTAACTGTAAATTTGCTATCCTATAGGTATTCGACCGGTTACTATAATATTTGCCTAAGAACAACTAATAAGGGAAGTATTCTTTCGAATTTAATATCCCATTAGGCAAAGTAGTTATATGAAATTTACTACGATTTGTCCGGTTCGAAGTAATTTGCTTGAAAGTTGAGACGGTAACGAGGGAGATCGGAAAGAGTTGGCGAAGTAATAAATTTCATGTTCGATCTTCGTCCCGTTTGAGTCCAACCCTATTTATTCAAAGATAATAACTACGTGATTTATGAAGCACGCGCCCATGGTACCGCAAATCGACGACTGCGTAGATCGCAACGATCGTATCTATATAGAGTTATAATCATAATGATTAACTCAATGAATGGCTGCCCAAGACAATATGGTGCAATTGATAAAAGGTGTCTACTAAGAGCGCGAGTGGCGTCATTAGCTATTAACGCAAAAACAGGTACAAGATGTTTATCGCTTGAAAAATCACGCGAAAGGATAGGAAAAACACGATTATCCGCAAAATGGGCTATTAAGTAAGGAGTAATAACAGTAATTTGCCCCGGTTAAATTAGTAAGAAAAGAAATCAATATGCTAACACGTTGATGGAAATAGGCAATTTCAAAGTAAAATATGAATATATTCCGTAGACATTTATCAGTGATTTTTTATTCGAGATGATGGAAAATGATGGAAGATTAAGCTATATTTAAATGTAGTAGTAATCGGTTTCCAATTAGTCAAATTATATCTTGTGGAGATGCCGTGTCTATTATTAAGCTTGGGCAATTTATTCACCAAATGAAATTCTTGTTTTTATCATTTCGAACGAGAAACGCGCACGTTTTAAGAAAGAAACACCCTCCGAAATTTACGAGAACGTACATGAAGGCTGTTCTCTTTCACCTGAACGTACTAATGTGATACAAAATATATTACCAAAGCACACTTTTTGAAAATACTCCCCTTTTTAACCAACGGGAAACTAATCTCCAAAATATCTTTTCCAATCTTCTCGCGTTCAGTTGTTTACTTCATCTCCCTCGGAACTTATCCTTTACACCTGGAAATCAAGAGAAATCATTAGGTAGAAGGTGAACGCCGAATGGACAGTCATTTCAATTAAAAGGAAAAATAACTTTCGGCCGATAGCGATTACCAAATTTAGCAGAAATAATTGAGATAATAATAAAGGAAAACGAAGTGCAGGATCAAGTCAGGCAGGACGGTTTATTACAATGCCTTCAAAATCTTTAACCATATTCCGGAACATATTCGAACCACCACACCATTTGCCGGATTTAGAACCGAGCTAAAAATATATTTGCAAAAAGCTTTATTTCACTCTACGGATAAATATTTTAAAGCGCACAGCTCTTCCTGAATATATATGTCAAATATTGTTCTTTGTATTTTTCTTGTATTTTCTTTGTATTTTCCTTTTCCTTGACCTGTTGTTTGCAAAGTTATTCGTACCACAGAACAAATAAAAGTTATTATTATTATTATAACATCTAAAAATTGGATCTGGGATTCTTTTTCTTTGTATTTGTTCTTTTGTATACTTATATCTTTATTTATCTATCTATTACTTTATGTATATTATTTTAATCTTTTTTGCGGTAGATAGTAGATACATATTTTTTAAATCTACATATGTACGTATATAAAATGTTTGATGCAATAACACAAGCGACAAACATATACAACGCTCTAAATCAGACCACCTTTGGGAAGAAAGAAATAAAGACAAAAATCAAATAAAGACTATACAATTCAGTAGTACAACAATACAGCGTAATGTACTGAGAATTTAGTTAAATTTCTTAAAAATATTGCACCGGCCTAGCCCTTAATTAACGATATAAAAAGCATAAATTATAACAAATTATATTTATACATTTTAAGAAATATTTAACATATAATCAAGATAATTACCTAGTGTTGTGTGTGTTTGAGTGTAATTTCTTTTTCGAAGATGGTTCTTCCTATATCTCCTCTCTTAACTTCTGTCCTCGATGCACCTTTAGTTTCGATGGATACTTGCCCTTCTTAGATTCTTCTCCGGTATGGTGAAGTTCTTTTATTCACTGGTACTTCTTCTTAAAATCCTTTTATTCCAAATATATTTATCGAATTATTTGTTGACTTATATATCTTGTCAATTTTCTTCGTCGTTAACCAAATAAACTTTGTATTTCTTTTGGAAACCAGGACTACACTGCTTTATTTCTCCGCTGTCCACGAAACGAAAACTTTAACTCACCTTGACTCCAGTTCATCCAGGTATATCGCTGTTATAGAAACCTATATTGAATGTCGATGTATCCTTGGTTATTTCTAGTAATTTTTAATGAATTCTTCTAATGTAAAAGTGTTGTATGTATGTGTCTAAATGTTAACAATGCTTTCCTATCTATTAACCGATGCTTTTTATAATAATTAATAATGTTATTTCTAGTGACATTTGTTTCTCTCATTGAACGTATCTGGCTAGAGTTAAAATAAGCACACCCGTAGGTTAATAAAACGCTCAAAAGGTGGTGGGCGTGGTGTCGAAAAAGTATAAATAGAACCTCCAAATAAACCGTATGACAATTGAAGACCATAACCCCAACATTAACTGTTAATTTTGATGTATTGATTTGTAATAAATGATGAATTTTCTAATGGTAATTAACCATTCGAGTATTACTATACTACAATAAACTCGAAAGTAAAATAGCGGCTATTGAAATGAAGTTTTTGAGCAAGATCGCGGGATAAACTGAAATGGATAAAATAGAGAACGAACAGATTAGAAATATGACAAACCAAGAAAATATATGAAATAAAATTGAAAGATATCAACTGAATTGGTACGGGGGCATAATAAGAATGAAACAAAAGGGATCTAACAAAGAAAATAATAGAAGCTAAAAGTAGCACTAAAAGGAAAAAGGCAGGACTGATAGAATAAACGAATTGGGACGAAAGCGAAGGAAGACCGTAAAATAAATGGGAAAAATGAGTACAGACCGGACACTGTGGAATGAATAGATTAAACCGTCGCAAGATGCAGAGATAATCGGATGGCGAAAGGCATAAGGAGAAGAAGGACAAAAAGGAGAAGAAGAAAAAGAAGAGACACCAACTTTAGAGTGGATAAATGTTTCGAGAATTGGTTTGAACGCTTGCAAAAGGGTGTAAATCTTAGAGGCGAGTATTTTGGAAAGCAATAGAACAGTTTGTTTCCAAAATTCTTTTGCTCCTGCCTGATTCTTTTTTACAACTTAAAAGAAGTCCCTAAGCCCGTAAGCATCATATAAATAAGTAGAAGAAGAAATTAACAGTGGAGCTCACTACGTAAAGCATCAAAGCTTTTCATATAATTCGTACGTACGATTTTCGTAATTTGAAAGCAAGTTGCCCTAAACTGCCAGGTTATTCCGTCACGCGATCTAAATAGGATTAGGACGAAAATAGGAGACGTACCTCCCACCGATCGCTACAGATACTCGAACATCGAAAAAACCCATCAATCAAAGCTAACGTTTTCACTATCTACGGAAGAGTAAATGAATACTTCGCCCTCGTCATGGTCGATCCATCATCAAACGTGATCACTTACACTTTTGAAGAAAACCGGTCTTCTCGTACATCGGGATGATATACAGGACGGGTGTGTACGCGTGATCTTTACGTTTTACATACGTTTACGTGTCCGCAATTGTAAACTATTTCGTGAGATTCCTATCGCGATAAGGTCACGAAATCACAGATATCGGCGTGAATTGAAAGTGTTAAGTCGATCGATTATCCTCTATTTAGAGTAAAAATTTAGAAATCGCCGCGTTCGTTGCGTTGCGCGATGGTGATTACGCAAAACCTTAGGCCGCCTTGCTTTCAAAAAATTTTGCTCGATACGATTTCCTAAGCAGGTTTGCTTACCCATATTGCAAGATGCGATTATCACTTTACTACATGCATATCCGTCGCTTGAATGTGGTAATTTCCGTAATTTGCACGTACCAATATAAGTCTGAAGCTTCCCGGTACGTGAACGTATACATTCGGACACATCCGGTCTCGTATGAGCGCTTATAAAGCCATTTCGCTCTCTAATTTTAAAAAGCCGATTGTACTCAAAAAACGATCGCTGCGAACTGCTAATCTTTGCGTTGAATGCGGGTTTCCGGTGCTACGCTATCACTCGAGAATTCAACGGCGATTGCTGTAGGATTTGCACTTATCACGTTTTTAATGAGTGTCAATTGCATGCTAAACTGCACGTGCAAACACGCGTTTGCTACGAACATCTTAGAGGAACCGCGAAGAGAAAGCTGCGGTTTAAAATGGGTGCGCATTATATTAGAAAACAGGGGCTCTAACGGTAGGTAACACGGGTCAACAGAATACTAATTTTGCGTGCTTCTTTGATCAAATAGGGTCAACCTCATAGTATTTTCCCCACTGAGTTTGAATCTGCTTTTCACATTTCTGAGTCAGGCATAGTTTTTGAGTAACACGCATTGAAAATTTGGAAAAACCTGTTTTTCGCATTCCGTTTCGAGTTAATATAGTTTGGATTCCTATGTTAATGTCAGTTTAAAAGGTATTTTTACACGATTTTCTTCTGTATTTTGAACAGGATTGCATCTTTACAATCGCCAACAATAATCGACCAGCATGTTTGGGCTCAAATTTTCTTCATAACGCGATTCCATGATGGATATGTCCTAGTGGAATCGCTCACCGTACGTAACTTCTAAATGTGAATGAAGAAAATATATCTTCAGTAGCATATTGCAACCAATTGCTTATTTTGATTTATTTATTTATTTAGACCAACAGGTAAAACCTATGAAGGTCAACATGGACATAACACTCAATTAAAAAATAAAAGAAAAATACATGCATATAACAAAATCATCTAATCTTCTAAGTGTTTGAATCTATGTACAACATATCTATTACATTCATGATTGCCCTAAATGATGATATAAAAATATTAATAAATATCTAAATTGTTTGAAAGTAAATTCAGCTGTTTTGGCAATTTGATCAATAGGGGTATGGTAACCATATAAAGTCCTACGAAAACAAATCATCACATCTTGTGATTTACTAAACATTTCATTCCAAACTTAAAAGTGTCAATTCTACATGCAATAAACCATGGGCTTTTCGTGTTGAATTAATAAGATTACAAAAAATATTAGAATTTAAATTGGCGTGATTTTCAGTAAAAATCAAGGATCGTTTATAATCATCACTAATATTAGTTTTGCAAAGAGATCGTATTCTTTTAAAAGGATTGTAGACTAATGCATTGGCATGGTCACGCTTATTTTTCTTTTTGAGTAGTTCTTGGTTTCAAAAGGAAAACCAGTGTAGATAATTACTGGAGTTTTTATACAAAAAAAAAAATACAAAAATAGAATAAAATAAATCTATACTTTCATGCAAGGTTTTAGAATTCAGTAAGTTATCCCATGGAATGTCAGAAAAATAGTCATTTATTAATTCCTATGGTTATGATTATCCGGTGGAATTAGAAAAGAACTACAGTTTCTCACCTCTGTGGTAATATTAGAACAATAGACTGTAAGTCCAAGAGAATATTATTACTATTGCAAATGCAATTCAACTGATACAATCTTAGAAAACATATACAAAAAGTATCACATATCTCCAATTCCCACCCTACACCTCCACCACCAATCGGAGTCAAACCATTATCCCCCAAGTAGCAGGAAATATGTAGTAAGTTGTAATCACCAATTACACCTAAGGCTGTGTTAGGAAAATGGTTGGGCAAAAACTCCAATGAAGACACTTACTCTAAATATATGTCTTCGTTAGTGTTGGGCGATAGATAAGTGGTTGAAAAAATATATTCCTTGTCATTGAGCAGAACGGAAATCTTCACAAGATACAATACACAGCAACAAGCGTGTAGTGAAGAGATACTTGCCAAACGTGATAGACATCTTGGCCACTGACGCAATAGGAACTGCTCTAAGCCGAGAGCCTAAATCTGCTGGTCCCTACTGATTATTAAGGAGCGAATGTTCATGGGAGGGGAGGGGAGGGGGACATGCACAAAAATCCAGATTAGACATCGAGTCATGTGTAACGTTTACAACCGACACCTAATCCGTCCATTGCGGTATGCTGATCTGTGCTATTAAGCGTCTTTCCTGAGCGGCTATGTAGACCTCGATCATCCATGAACCACTTGCTATGTACTATGTATTACCGCTTATGCTTACGAAAACATCTTCATATTTTCAGGTATAGAAACAAAATTCGCTGGTTCAAGTTGCAACGACTTGGTAACTGCCGATGGTTCGGGTTTAACCATTATCAGCGGCCATTTCGATAAGAGGATACGCTTCTGGGATACTCGCTCCGAATCTAGTCCCAATGAAATAGTTCTTAACGGGAAAGTGACTTCGCTGGATCTTACTAGAGGTTAGTAAAACTTTTTTAATACAAGCATCTTAATAAGGTTAGACGGTGACAGCGAGCTCAGCGTTTGTTCCTGAAGGCTCTTGTGTCGTAACTGGTAGAAATTTGTTTATTATTATTTGTTATTGCTGTTTCGCTGCTTTTCTGGTATTAGTGGGGGATTAGGGAGCTGTTAATTAGTAAATATTCTAATTAGATCATTAGAAGACGTTAAAACAGCAGCAAATGAACGTATTTCCGCTTTTGAGAGGTTCGAATTAGTAAGAAAGTAATCGCTTTGTTTTGGGTCAGTCCATTTATAGCCACGACATGATCACTTGAAATTTAAAAAATTCTGATGGGCAAATGCTAAATTTTATTTTGAACAGTGCTTTTGTTAAATTATTTTTGAGAACCAAAATCTTAATAAAACAAAATCCGGAGGACTCTTTATTAAACGACCTAATAAATTAGGTGCCTTCATGTGCAGCTACCAACTAACGGTACAAAAGTTTACAAAGTAAGCACAATTTGCATATGTCAATAATCCTGTAGGAGAATTAAGCTTTGTCAATCGCAGACCGCAACCGCAGCCGCAGATTAATTAGTTTTGTCCTTGTTAGGACTCGTTAGTACAGCAGTGAAGATTCGGTAATCATGTATTTGCTCCTAAATTTTTTGATGACTTTATTCAGATTAGATTGGATGGGAAATGAGTTTGTAGTTTTGAGATCTCATCAACTTCCGAAGGAATGTTGGCAACGTCTTCAGAAAAATATCTATATGTTTTGCAAGAGTTGCAAATGTCTGGTGAAGATTTTTACTTTGATGGACTTACCTCTAAACGAACTGTATTGTGTATCGTCCTAATATACAGCTTTGGCCATGTTATTGGCAGCTTGTAGAATTAAGCAAATTGCAGGAATTTTCCAAGAAGGAATAGATAACAGTAAATTGCGAGAAGTGTGGTACAACTACGGTTTCTATTTTTGTGAAAACACCGTCCGTGGTCTACTCCTTCTTAGAAATTATCATGTATCCCATATGACCAAGACATACGTACATACTTTCCTACTAGTGTAGTATAATTTAATCGTGTTCTATTCTCTTACAAATTTCGACTTCTTCATCTCTCTCTATTATGACCTCTAGATATTTAGACTGACTCACTTGTTCTAGTTTTGTGTTCTCGAGTTCGACGTTGATTTTCTCCTTTGCTATTACTATCATCTTTGTTTTTATTTTGTTCAGTTTCATGCCATAACTCAACAGTGCTCATCATTCAAGACTTTTTTGTTTTCTTACATATCCTGTTCGTAGAGAAGAAAATTAAAAACAAAAAACGAAAATGAACCAAATAATTGTGACCCGTGAACATCTATGTACAATGTAGAACAGTAAGTTTTTCATTCCAGAAGGGATAGCAATACAAAATAAAGCAAACCATTAGTTTGAAGGCGCAATTTTTAAACAGGCTGTTATGTTTGTAGCCTTGTTACTCGATACGTCGCTTAAGCAACGTATTTCAGTCCTTTAGGCATTTTCACCCTTCTCCACTGCATATCACGTTTCATAAAATATCAATTTTGTTGTGAGGCGCCCGGATCGCGCTTGAAATTAGGAACCTTCAGCTTCAAAAGCTTAAAAACGATCTAAGTTGCAAACCACTATCTGTTAATTAAGAGTATTTTTCATTATATCTAATATTTCTGAGGCGATTTCTTATGAGGCCAGTGCTTGGTGAGAACATCTGGAACTAACTTTGAGCTTTCCTTTTCTAGAGTGACAAATCTTTCCCGAAGCTGATGTAGGTACTGAGTATTTTGGATCATGGGAAACCATATATTTTTGCAGTTTACAATTTGACCGTCATAATTCCTCGTTTAACGTATACGCTTGACTTAAATTTAATTTTGTTAGTTCTTTTCACTTCCTGGGAAAGAGACTAACAACATCGTTAAAAACGTTAGATATCTACCGTTGCACCAGATGCAATAACAGTCAGAAGCGTTACGACATTGACGCAAAAATTAGAAATTTGCATTTCGATTTTCCTCCAGTTTGCAATCAAGTTTTTGCTTTAATGTTAACGGAATCTCCTCGTGCAATGTCTTAATCAATATTACGCATGCATCCGATGTAATTGAATTTTGAATATGTTAGTACGAAATTAAGATGTAAATGGTACGACTAAATCCCGATCTAATCGTTCGGCTATAATGTTCGCACAATTAATTATCAACTTATCTCGGTAATTTACACCAAATTACTCGTACAGGAGATATAAATCGAATTAATTATAACGTGTGCGTATATCGGCGTGAAGATGATTCATCTGATGTTTCCTTCAAATGTTGCAATCTAATCTAATCCGGCCTGCATCGCCCAAACAAAAATTTATTCGTGGTTATCCCAGTTTTTTTTTGCGTGGCTCCAGCGATAGTGTGGCGCAATGTATTTATAATCGCCACGTCGAGTAATCGATTATGCAAAACGCATGCAAATTATATTAATTGTTACCCATTTTCGTTCGGATAGTTTTCATATTCGGTCATTTATTTTGATGCCGCCCTAATGAACGCCATACATCACTCCCGCTTCGTCTGCGCTGCGCGTATTCTACGATCTAGCGGAATGAGTTTAATGATATAATTTTACTCGCGGGTATAAGGAAAACGGATTAAGGAAACAGCGCGGCTATATTTTCACATTTTCGCCGCACCTAGATTACCTCATAAAGAACTTACATATACCTGCGGAATATAATTTGTATAGATTTACATTTGATGACGGGTACGAAGTGTGCTCGTTTTATTTCTTATCGCCACTCGATTAATTATTTCAAGTTAAAATAAACAGAGAGGTGTATACCTTACGCAATTGTATTTCAACTTTCCCCATAAAACGGACGAATAAACAAAAGCAGCGGAGCAACCCCAAGCGGGAGTTAGGCCGCGATTAAGCTGAAAACAATAACGACATTTAAATCGAATCCATTAAAAACAGTTAAACTAATTGTAGATGTAAATTTTCCTAATGGACCTAAACGCGAAGGGAAGTTTGCGAATTTATTTTTATACCTTCCGTTTTGCCACTTTCTCGTTAACTTGTTTTTTTCTTAGATTTCATTGCATTTTTATTTCTAATGAACAGTAAAACGAGGAAATGACCAATTAAGTTCGTTGTTCGGGAAAAGTGGATTTCTGGCAATCAGTCAATTCTAAAGTTGATCCTTCGTATTTTCTCTAACTTTAACTAGCAATAAGTAAATGTCTACATCTCTATATGGCAGGTAAAAATTTCTAACTGAAACGTAACACCTCTCCTCCTCTCATAATGCCCGAGTGTTACACATGAAACGTCGGATTTGAAAGTTCAACTAAAGCCGCGTACAGACCGAAATTCCAACCTAAAGCAAGACACATGTTGGTACAAATTTTTCGGGGTATTGGAATTAGTGTGTACGGTGTGACTAACGTGACCAAACAGTTTTCAATATTCACGCACTGGTCCATCAAAAAAACTGAGAATGGTTTGGATAGGATTTGTATACTGTTCAGTGCTGGTCAGATGTTATAGGGATGGAATGGATGGCTAAATTAAGTCTAAAACCGCGTCCAGATCGAAGCTTCAACAGAAACCAAGACACATGCGGTCACAAATTCGGAAGCGTTGGAATTGGTGTGTATGGCAATTCGCCATTCGCAATTCGATATTTACACAGATTGATCGAGATCTAAATATTTCGACTCTGTGGAAATATTTGGAAAATCTCTGGCCAGGTGGAAAGAGCCAATGCCAGTGACAACCATTGCGTTCCTTTGCGTGAAGACCTCTCGTCCAGCAAATTTCTTTAACATCAGCCGAGGGAACGTTCTATCTAACCATCAACTTCCTAAATAAAAAAAAGTTGTTTTGCTAATAAGAAATTTTAAAGGACATCCTTTATTCCCCATTTAGTTTACTTCATTCTTGAGTACATCACCCCCAAAACTGCGCGATTGCAGTAGTTTCTTAAATAAGATAAAGGGTCTAAGGCTTTCTGTGAAATCCTAGGCTCGAATTGAAGTGCAAGTTTAGGAAACATGGATTTTTCTCTAATTTACAAAAGTGGGAAAGTGTTGGAATCAGGCATGAAACTTTGGAAATATTTAACACTAGCAGTCACTATTATCAATTATTTCTAAAATGATAATGTGAGATGACACTTACGTACCTTCTCAGGACATAGTTATTCATCCGTGCATTTACGAAGGTACACCGAGAATGTTAAACAAACGTCAAATTATGAAGAACACAGTTATGTATTCTGTTCTTCTTCACATCAATGACTTGGTAACAACCACTAAGTTGGAATCTTGACTAACAAAAATTTCTGCTAGGAGATCTTCAAGCTATAAGCATTAAACCATCATAATAGTACCGGTATCCACATATCAAAACGAACAATATACCCACGTCTCATACCAAAAGCATCTAAGGTGCTAAATTCACCCAGCTTATTTTCTAGATATTGCAATATATAACTTACATCTGCTCAGTATCCTGAAGGTATACTTCCATAGCTGAAAATCTTGTTCACGAGACCGAATTGACTAACCGACTTTTCTATACCAATTAGGCGCATTTAGCTTGTGCAAATTTGGGAGGATTTGCAGGATAACATTAACCCTTTGCACTCCGCTGTCCCCTCTCATGGGACATCGTAATTCTAGCATATCACTCGGATGTCCCCTCTCATGGGACATTGAAGTTTATGAGTGATTACGGGGAATTAAGTTATTTCAGCCCAACTTTTTGAGACATGCATGTTTCCCTGAAGTCTTCTCTTGAAATGGCACAAGAAATCATATATATATATATATGTTCTGACAGGAAAACACCTGATGGCAAGCATCAAACAGCTTATTATTGTCAAACGTGCACAAATCGACATGCGATGCATATTAGGGAGTGTTTTATGGTTTATTACACTGTACAAGATTATAAAAATAAAATATTGATTTTCTTGAAAATATACATTTTCCAATGTTAATTCCCAATTCATATAAGGCCAATATCATTATAATACGTTACTTGGTTCCAAAACTATACTAAATAATACGAGGATCTGTAAATGCACGTTTCTGCCATAAAGTAGCGCTGAGTAGCTGATAGCCAACGTCCAGAATTGTTCGGAGTGCAAAGGGTTAATACTGCAGCAGATTGCCTTCAACACCAATACAATTTTCGTGTTAGAAAAGAATTTTATTTTTGCTCTATCTCAAGAATATACAACGTGGACCTCGTATTTCCGATCTGGAAGCCATGTACACAACCGTTGTGAAGTATCCGGATAGACCGAGTGTACGGTGCATACACCTCTCTCGTACAAACCCAGTACAACGCGGAAAATGATTGGTAGATGCCCAGAAATCATTTTGTGCGCTTATTTCCTAAGGGCTGTATAGATACCATAGATGAGTTTTTGAAACCATCAGTGTATAATTCGCCCATCTACAGTGTTAGATCTGTTATAGCTCTGTTATGTCATGCCCTGATTTTCACTGACCTAGATAAAGTACTTACCCGTGTTTGACTTATATTTATGTTTGGTATTCACACAGTAAAATAAAATTTTCATCTTGCTTTGTACCCCATATACACTTCCAAAGATATTTATAGTTAAGTGCTGACCACATTTCCAGCTTTTAGGAGTAGTTTTTTGGTATGAAATCATGGTAATCCTAAAATTAGACGTTTGGTGTGCGATCTATTGCTAGCGCGGTGTATTCTCTAATTCAATCGTTCTTGTCTTTTTGTTTCAGATACTAAATATTTGGTCGCCTGTGTTCGAGACGATACGCTTAAATTATTGGACTTACGAATGAACCAAGTGGTCTTAACCTTCAGGTAAGCTTCTAATAAATTATTGTATCTAACTTGTTAATAATTACTAACAACTGGTGATTAGTAACGTCTGATCATCAGTGAAATAAGGGACAAAGACACATTTAGAGAGACATCTTACACTGTAATCTCAATGATTGGAAAGAGTAATATCGTAAGAACAGGTGCTAGAGTTCGGAAATAACATCGTCGAATCTTTTACTAAAGTTTTTCAATGGTTGTTAGCTCATCAACTAAAATGATTATCGTCCAGACAATACGTCTAAATGTTTATGCTACGTTTAGAGCAGCGAATTGGTCGCTTTGTTTGGACGACGGGGTCATCCCATAAACCATCCTTTTCTTAATCATTAGACGCTTTTTAACCTTTCGATTTCAAAAGTGTAGTGTCATTTGTTTTTTAAGGTATCTAAGACTTCTTTTAGGCTACTAAAATATCGTCAAGGTAAAACAGCGGTATTCAAAGTGTGTTCCGTGCAACTCTAGAGTTCCTCAAACTTTTATTACTTTTATTTACTTCCTCCTAGGTCACCCATTCGTCCCGATATGTTAGGGGCGAATTCAACGACTCACGACGAGAACGAGTAGAAGCGAAACGTTCAATTAAGTTTTGTTTTCAGGAATATACAATTTAACAGATTAAACGGGGAAATTCACATTTAAATTGGGAGTAACTGTAACGATAGTGGAAAAATCAACAAATTTGTGGTCAGACTAGACGAAAAATGTTTCTTTCTGTTACCCACTTCTATTAAAATAGAAATAGTCAATTTTTAAACCGTATAAAGTGCAAATGAGGTACAAAATAAATTGCTATTTTTGGACCATTCTTCTGAAAAGAAAATCGTCGTTTAACAACAGCACTACTTTCTTGGTTGGTGTTTTGTACGATTGTATTTTTACGGGATTTTCCGCAAAAAAGACGCTCAACTGGGAAAGATTCAGATCGGACTTTGAAGTCTGAAGATCTCTACTAAAGTAAGTAAGAAATAGAGAAATGGGTAATACATTACTAGAATTATGGTTCTCTCTGTTTTTTCGGAACAGTCTGCAATCATCATATCTTTATTCGGCATTTCACATCGATAAAACTTTTTAGACGTCGTTGTAAAGGTATACAAACAGATGTATAGATACCATCATAGTCATATGTGTTAACCCTTCTTGATCTTCGAGTTGTAGGAAATAAATGAAAACTACTCGTTTCGAAGTGTTTTAACGGCAGATTCTTCTTCTTCTTCTTTTTCATCCTATTGTATTTCATGAGTGAGTCCAGGACGCCTTCATTTACGACCAGTTCTTTAAATAAGAAAAATAAATATTGCATTATACTTCAGTGTACATCGCGCTATGATTTTTTTAGATATGCCATAATACTCATGTAATTTTTCTTTTTCTTCGAGGGATTCCTCCAAAAACTTATCCAAATTTCCGCGATTATCGTATTGATGCTCATCGATGTTTTTTGTTTTTTTTTTTAATTAGACATCAGAATTAAAGTTTATTCATCTTTATATTCAATGGTATAAAATCAACAACTTAGGGATTAAGGGTATAATTAAGTGGGGGACAAGCTAATTACATAGAAATGGAGGTTAACCCTCGAATCGAATTCACTCGTCCTAATTAAATTAAAGCATCGCTTAAAATACTTTCCTTGCGATCTTCCTGCTATCCCGTCCCAACCTACTTTTTTCTCCGGTGATTCCCCGAAAAACCTTTAGAACTTTCCTTTAATATAAATGCAAATCTAATATCCCTCGAGATATTTTGATAAGGGCATTAAGTGATCTCCCCTCTAAGATATCGCGAGGGCGGTCGGTGGTGTCGGCACAGCATAAATTTGATAATCGGATACTGCTTCCTTTACCTTTACCTTTCCTAAATTATTATTATGTACGTACCCACCAATGAAATTCAATTCGAAATGATTATATTTACGTATGTACGTATGTATGTATGTATATCAACCCTCTCGCGCGCTGTGGCGACCGGGAAGCGCGCACCCTTCGGATTTTATTGGCAGAAAATCGCCCCCATCGTTTCGATGTGATAGATTTATTTTTATATCTGCCATTGAATTTTATTGGCTCGGCGGATCTGCGAAGGCATGTATCGATCAACGTACAAAAAGGGACTACACGACATAACGGGCAACGTTCAATACACACATAAATTACGTATTTCGAATGCGGACGCTGCTATACATTGTCGAAGGTGGAATATTCCTTTTTCTATGACCCAGAAGCAGTTTTGTACGAAGTTTGGAGCTACTTCGTTCTAAATCTAATTACCTAATAATTAACAGTACTCCCCGTTGAGTTTCAAGTCGAATTCCCAATTAAAGAAGATGAAGGAGTGGTACAATAAAAACTCATATCTTATATGATTGCATCCTAGGTTTCGTTCAAAAATAATATTTGACTTGCTACAGCTTCCATTTTGGCTTCTCGAAGAATCCTGTCACACAGTCAGTTCGTCAGTCAGTTCTAAATATAATTTCTCGCGCATTTCTGCGCTCGAACTCTCGCACTAGCTTTCATCAGAGTTCCATCAATTTCAAATAAAATAAATCGATAGCGAGCCAGTAAATGTTATCTCCTTTGGAGAACGATAATTGGGCGACGGCGATAAAAGAACATCTAAAAAGAAGCTTGCGCCGAGAAATACGCGGAGAAATTGATTATTATTTGTCGATAGTTATTCAAATAGGACCGGGTGTATTGAGCGATAGGGGACGGGGTGCTTGTACTACGCCAAGTTCAATGAATATTCAATTCTAATTAATTGAACTCTTCGATAAACGAGCAACGGGTACACGATTTGTAAATTAACTGGACACGGCAGTGCTTCATGTGTGTAGTTTAATAATACACCTCGCCAATGTTTCTTTTTGGTTCTGTTTCGTATTGGAGGCAAACGGCAAAATTGGCTGGCGGTAATATTCTGGTCTGAACGCGAAAAAGTTGCATTTTACATCTGAAAATTTGCGATAAAATTTAGTGTTTACGTTTCCTACCAGAATGTTCCAGTTTCATAACGAAGCAGTTCGTTATTTCTTGTTAAGTGCAAGGTAGTTTCTATCCAAACTCTCTTCAATTGGATTGTGTCCTGGTGTGATTGCGCTAAATGCGATCTTATCTTTATGACCGTTCATATTACGTGCACTACAACGGATTTCTATCTCGCTCTTTCAGTACATCCAGTGCAGTGCCTCAAGGTTCAAATTTAGGTCCACTAATTTTTAGCACATACGTAAACGATCTTTTGCTCTCTTCGGTTTGTAGGTTCCTTGCTTATGCCGACGATCTCAAAATTTATAGCAAGATTACTTCAACGTCTGATTGCCCGAATCTACAAAGAAACCTCACAGTAACTAATGATTCGTTTGTCTCTCAACAACATTCAATTGGATCTTGATAAAGGTCCAACGCTCACCTTCACCTGCTCTTCTCAGTCAGTGACATTTGACTATGTACATAGTTTGTGATGTTATAGTCCGTAGAGGGGACCAATTCAGAGATCTTGGTGTACTGTTTGATACGCAATTGTCATTTTCCTCACACTTACAAGCTATCGATTCCCCTGCTTCTGAATCATTTGGGTCTTCATTTTGAACTTACAGAATCTTTTCTGATGATGCTGCGTTAAAGGCTGTGCGTTACTTGCTTGTTTGCTGATGATGACGGAGTATGCCTCTATTCTATGGTATCTTCACTACAGTCATCATCAACTGCAGCTTGAGAGAATTCAAAAGATTTATAAAGTACCTCTCTTATAAATCAGATGTCGTGTATCTTTCCCGCGGTATTGATAATGGCAGCTTACTTCATCTTGAATCCTTGTCTCTCGCTGCGATCAACTTATTGATGGAATCTAAAACAAAGAGTCAATTGCTGCTATTGTTTGCTATGTCATGTAGATGTCTTTTCTGTAGCATTACACTGATGTTTTGAGGCGATTTCGGTTGCTTTCTATATAATCTCACTATATTCCACATAGCCGAGCTATTAATGTAACTGTCATTAAAACAAAAGCTTGTGTGATTAATTAAAGTTCGATGGTGATATTTGACTTCTTTATATGTGGCAGTTAATTCTGGACATGATTGCTATACAATATTAATGGACCCTTACTGCAGCGGTTGAAATGTTAACATTTGCATTTATCTAGGTCTTATGTTGAGTGTTACGTGTGTCTTCTACTTCTTGGAAGAAGTTTAATCCCAAACTTGGAGAGCTAGTGAATCGGATCAAAATTGCTATACCTCAGGACTTTTACATTCTATATCTTTTATGCTATCTATGGAATTGAGGTTCGTTCCTCTTCCTTTCCAGCTTGTGGATGGAAATTACCTATCTTGACTTTCTCATGAGTTTTGGTGAGTTTGTCTTCTAAGACGTTTCAGAGTTAACTTGTTTCATTAAGTTCTTCTCTTTCAGCTAATTAGTCGGTGCATAATATACATTTACATTTACAAGGTAAAGATTTTGTTCGCAATGTGGAATGTAAGTGCAATATTGATAAATAAAGGCTAGGGTGGACTGATTATAATCTCATAGAAACCTCTGCTTTTAGACGAAGCAGCGGAAATACTGTAGCTTGGACCAAGTCATCTCTCAAAGTCGCGAGTTATAGTACCCGAGTTTGTGGAGTCCCAGGTTACCAAAGTAGGTTGTGGCATACCCCAGTACAGAACACCTTCTTAAATATTGATAACATTGCACTGTGTCTGATTAAAACAAGTATACAAACCATATCCAGAATTTTTGTCTGTTAATCTAAAAACTAAAAGTAGCGTTCCCCTGTGGTTGAGTAACTATTAGATGCATCTTCAGGTGGTGAATGACCAACAAACTTTCTGGTCAGTCGATCACTGGTCACTATAAGTTGAACCGTCAGCGTAAAAATCCATCGTGGGAGACTAAGCTTGTTGCAACCAACTGGTTCGCGGCACATACCGTAAACTGTACCGTCTAGACTGGATGAGGTAGGTACCACAAACCTACTCGATAAGAACGTATTGTGCTTGAGGTAGCTGGGGTTTCTTGTGCCTTTTAGTCTTCCATACGTATCTGTAGCTCTAGATATGGTGCTGTATACTTCCCCAGTATTCTTGGGATCAATATGGATGCGAAGACAACAAAACCGACAGGCGGATTCTCTGAAAAGAGAGATCTACTGATCTTTCGACAAAAGTTCTCTCGGGCTTCCTCGGCGTAAACTGTTAATGACCTGATAAAACCTGGATTAAGAACCAAGACCATTGGCTAGGAGAAAATACCGGTGAGGCGAGTCCTAGTTGCGTAGCTATCCTATATCGAACTACCATTAACCCAGGACAGGAAATCGCTGCAGAATCAACGGAAATTGGTGGAAAGAGAGGACCCGTTCGAAAAAGAAATCAGCGATGAAGATTAGGGCAGCCGACTCCACTACATCGTATAAGGTACATATATGTGACGGATATTCGGATAGCAATTCTGTTAGAAGGATGTCCTGGTACCCTTTTAAGTAACGACTTGGCAGATTTCATCAACGAAGTACGGATCGTTGGCACCGACAAGATCGAAGAACGATCTAAATTGTCTATATTCTCCGAAAGCACTGGGAACGTATATTGTATGCATCATATGCAGGAAAATGTTAACGTTCCTTCAAATAAAAACTCCAGGGCTGTGCACACAGGTCTGAAAAGTAATGGATTAAGAGATTTCCTTTAATATACCCTCTGTCCCAAAAGTAACCGCAATAGTTCGAAATAAAGCACGCTATGTATATTATGTCCACAAAAATCATTGTATTTATTCGAAATATTCTCCATGTGCTACAATACATCGATTTGCACGGTCAACGAGTGCTTCAAACGACTTTTTCATGTCGATCTCTGGGATGGTCTTTAGGATGCCGGTCGTCGATCTTTGAATGGCGTCTACGGATGCATAACGAACTACTTTCTGCTTCAAATGAAGACGAGGGAACAGGAAATAATCGCATGGGGACAGATCAGGCGAATACGGTGGGTGCTGTATCGAATATATTTCATTTTTCGCCAAAAAGTCGGTGACAATCGTTGCTCGATGACACGGTGCGTTATCGTGCAGTAATCTCCAGCTGCCTGGCTCGCGATATTCGGGCCGAACACAACGAATGCGACCCAGCAAACGCCTCATAACATCGAGGTAATATGCACCATTAACCGTTGAGCCGTATGGAACGAACTCCTTATGGATAATTCCCTTCGAATCGTAGAATGAAATCAGCATTGACTTGATTTTCGACTTCTCCATTCGTGATTTTTTCGGATTTCCTTCTTCTGGTGACCTCCACTCTGCGCTTTGACGTTTGCTTTCTGGTTCGTATTGAAAGCACCACGTCTCGTCACCAGTCACAATCGTTTTCAAGAAGTTTTCATCTGCACGGGCTCGTGCAATAATGTCTTTGGAGTGTTCGATTCGAAGCGTTTTTTGGTCGTCGGTCAATTTGTGCGGAACAAACTTCGAATTGACTTTCTTCAAACCAAGGGTTTCAGTCAAAATGCGCTGAATAGTTGTTTTAGGGATGCCAAGCTCCATTTCCATAAATCTCACTGACGATTTCTTCGAAATTTTCACAACTTCGCGCACTTTTTCCACATTTGCCTCGGCCAAAGTTGTCGAAGGACGACCGGCTCTTTCGTCATCGTTAACATCTTCTCTGCCTTTACGAAATCGTCGATGCCACTCGAACACTTGCCTCTTCGACAAACAATCGTCGCCATAAACAATTTGCAGCATTTCATACGTCTCGGTTGCAGTTTTTCCAAGTTTAAAACAAAACTTAATATTGACTCGTTGTTCGTGACTCATTTTCTGACCGTTTACGAAAACACTCTCACAGGATGCGTGATGTATCAGCTGACTATGCACCAAATGTCATGAAAATTTGTCAGGTTGGTAAGGAAGAGTCCCACTACAATAATCAATCAACTATCAAGAGATGACGCCACTGGTTTCTGATTTATAGACGCATTGCGGTTACTTTTGGGACAGAGGGTCAAACTGGTGGATGAGTTCTTTTGGAAGAAGATTGAAGAGCTCCAAGAACGACCTTACCTAAACATAATCCAAATCTTCTTCAAAGCGTTGGGCAAAGGGATGCAGGAAGAGGAAGGGACGTATTACTCGCACATCTTCTCCTACCGAATCAGCCGAAGAGATGGAGAAGCCAACAATTGAACCTCTCGCCGCGGTTGATCAACCATGGTGTCGATTCACCATCTTTCCGAAGTACATTTCGTTGGTTCCCGATATAATTGCAGATCTTTGGATGCATTTTACAGTTCACGAGCGCATACTAATGTTTTACTTAAAGCGCCACTTAATCATACGAGCAAGAATGCGAATTGTGCGTATTCTGCTTCAAACGTATGTGTATATCGTTGGCTTCAAAACTGGAAGGCTTCGTCATTTTTTCTTTATTGTTGGACCGGTGGTGATTTGTCATAAGAATTGCATGTCTCTTGATTTCCTCCTAAATCTTTAAAATTTACCTTGCTCATTTACCTTCCATCTATATCATTGTAATGAGAGTTGGCTGCTTAGAAGCAGAATAGTCAGATCCTCATTGGCTTCTCCCTCCGGTAAATAGATTTTAGTCCAGCAATAATGTTACGGCTAAAGACGTGCGGTTTTAGACACGAACATGATCTCCCTACTTACATATCAAAAGGGAATTTGATGAGGTGCAGCAACTTGTGAGGATCTTGTGCCCAAAAGCGCTGTTCTAATAAGTATGACATCACGAGTTTCCGGGTGGAATTATATATAGTAAAATTGGAAAGAGGTCCTTCATTTTGAAAAAAAAATCAGTTACATTCTCTGTCACTATTTCATTATCGCCTTTAAAGCGAACAAAATCAATCGCGAAACTGAAGGCGCATGTCATTATTGCAAGACGAAAGACGAAAACGTCGATGGAATAATTCAACAACGCAACAGACGCAACACGCCATCGTCGTCGGTCGTCTCATTTTTTATTCAACGAGCGACGTTTCGTTTATTTCGTTTCCCTTCGAGTAAGTAAAATCATATTTTCGTTAAAATAAATGCAAATTTTTCGTTTAAATACAACCTGCGACTTTATCAAATTTCGCTAAATCAATTAGGACGCCGGAATATGAGCGGTACGCGCGAACGAAAAAGAGGGACCGTCGTCGCCGCCGCCGCCGCCAGCTTCGAAAGACGACGACGCCGACGTCGGAAAGAAAATAATTCGAGCGAAAACGGTTTAAATGAATAAGCCCGAGTGCGAAAAGGTTAATTCATTTTCCTAACGGAACGACGCGCTCCCACCGAAGTGGGCGTCTTCACGTACCCGATCGTCGTCGTCTCATCTTGCGTACATGGACACGAGAAGAAGAAGAAGAAGAAGAAAAATAAGGAAGTGAATTCGGCGGGGTAAAACGGAAGATGAGCCAACAGGTCCTCTTCGCGCGAAAAGATAAGGCACAGAAGGAAACGGGGGAGATCGGAGGGCGGTGTTGACCCTGAAGCGGGACTGATATCGCCGTAAAGTCATCGTTTTTATCTCGTATCATTAATCTTAACAATAGACAGAATCTTTGCCTAGACAAGTGTATTTTGCAAACCGCGCTTGTGATGAAGAGATAATACCCGTGACCCAGCGGATCGGTATACCAATATTGCTGGGCGAAAGAAGGAGATAAAAACGAGTTAAAGGAGATTTAAGCTGTTGCGGAAGTGTTTTCGTCTGGCTGGGGATTTATGGGGTGTGGATTTGAAGATATACCATCCACATAATTATCTACTGTTAAAGTGTAATAACTTTGGGTACAAATTGTGTTGTCCTCTGGCTGAAGTCAAAATTTCTTGAAAATTTTAGAGTAACATCTATTTTTGTATGTAAAAATTGTTAACTGTTTTCGATAATGAAGTAAAATCTGGATGACTCTCCATATAGCGATCTAATTGAAACTATGTGCGTTAATGGACAACTAGCAATATAAATCATAAGTCCCCTCTTGGATTATTGATATATGCAAATTGCGCTTATTTAGTAAGTTTTTGCACAGTTACTCGGTAGATGCCCCTTCACTTACCCTTTATATGGAGAGTCATGAAGATTTTATTCTATTAACGTATATGATAAAATTTTATATTAGAAGAATTTGGAATGGCAATGCCATTCCTAGCAGATGCTGGCTTTAAATTGATTCAACCGCCATCTACTAATTTCCGAAGTAAATTGAGAACTTGTTTAGTTCTTTAGTAATTTGGACTATTTTTGGAAAACGCAGCTTAAAGTGACGGTGTTACAAGGGCAAGCCATTAACATTACCCACTCGTGAAGCAAGCATTATTACAACTGACATGAGCTGCAAAATGGCAAAAATTTGGACCCGTAAAAACAATCCCCAGAAGCTTGGCAAGTGTTGAGTCTGAGAATGACCTCTGTAGGAAAAATCAGAGAGAATAACGTAAAATGCAGAAATTGTGAATTGTGAATCACTACGCTAAGTGTAGGGGATGTGTTATACAAAAGCCAATGTAACGAAAACTCTGCTCACACATCGGAAAACATAATAATATCCCGAATACTCAAATTCAATGTCAAGTCAGGCGTTTCGTACGTCCAGATCATTCGTCTTCTTTTCCCTCTTTTAAGGGTGCAGTTCTGAGTACAGTGCACTAAAGCTCGTTGGCTCATTATGCCCCCTTTCCCATAGCTTGTCTATGCATTTGCGTCGGTTTCCTAACCTAGTGCTTTGCAAATGGGAATCTGTCGTTTTGCTGGACAGGAGTTCTTGGTTTTCCGATTCCATTCAAGTTTTCCTCAACTTACGCCAAGCTACCTCCGAAAAGTCTTTACCTTAATAGGGATTTACCAAGATCATCGTACAAAGAGCCCCAGTAAATGCGACGAGAAAGCTATATACACAAAGGAGCTATGCTTGGTGATCGTTCTTGATTAATGTCATCCCTATATGCCAATACTGTCTTAAATTACGATGAAAAAGACAATACCAACTCCTTATAACAGAAAAACAAAATGGGAACAGTTAAGAGGAATCTAGGGCAAACGGATACAGTAAAACCTCCCTTATCCGAATTTCTGATGTGCACATGTAATAATATCCGAAGGAATCGCTTGGTGGATTTTCTACGATTGCCCTTCTGGTCAAAGAAGTTTCAACCCAAGGTGGCAAATCGCTCACTTCCCTACCCAACAAACAGCATAAAGTTAAATTACTACTGTGCTATACTGTACTATATTTACAACTGTATTTATTAGTAACGTGATTTTTAAAGCTTTTAATTCCTTAAGATGATGTAAACCTTATATTCGAAATTTGTAGTTATCCGAAATGCCCTCATTTGCCCTTTCTTATATCGTATATGGGAGGATTTACTGTAGTTTAGTACGAACATTGGCGAAAACTGACACAATAAGCTGCTTAGGAAAAGTAAGGGTGGAGGGGGACAACACCTGCAAAAAATGACAGTAAATTGTCTATCGTTCCACAAGAGAAATAGCAAAGAGAACTAAGTTGCGGAAATGATCAGACCCAACAAAATACAGTTTTTAAGGAAATTTAGCCAAAAATTACTCAAGAAATCCAAACACCCTGTCAAACCAATCAAACAACTTAAAGAGAGCACAAACGATTTATCCTTCAATGAATTGGGCTGAAATGGACTGATGGTTAGCAATTTTTTCTGTTGAACGCTTTGATAAAGCACTAGAATTGTTGCCAAGCGCAACCACCGATGAATTAAGTATTAAGAAAAAAGACAAACACAGCAAGAAACGAAGAATATTATTGGCAGCTCAATCATATAAAGGCGGTCGAATATGATCTAATCACTGATAAAATGTTATAGGAACTACCCCCAAATAGCTCCTAAACCATCACACAGAAAGAAATAATTCCTTTCCTAAGAACTGGCGTGTTATAATGATGAAACAGTTATTATTGGCGTCTGTTGAATAAACAGCACCGATTCATATGACTAATACAATCATTTTAAATGTACAAACACTATATACAAAGTAGAATGTTAACAGATACCGGCACCTCCACCATTATTGACTTCTCGCAACAAAGAGACTTCTGGAGGAAATTTTGTCAAATCTTTCAAGGCTTAGATCTCTTTAGCAGATAAACATACACAACACAATATAATTTCTTTTTTCTTTGGTGGTGGACTTCTTAAATACATATTTCATGTAGTTTTAACAAATAAATTATTATTATTAATTTTTTTATATTACAATGAAGTGTAGATAAGTTCATGATCTAAGAACATACATAAAATATGCTAATTAGTTGGCTGATTTCGAAGCCTAAAAAGTCTTTAAGTTCATGAAAACTATTTCTTATTGAAAAGAACTTTAAATTTCTGTTAAAAATGTTCGTGTGTTACTACGACATTCTTAAAGAAATTGCAATTTGATCCGACAAATATCGTATACTCCAGGATATAAAGGAATGGTAATGTAGGTATGTGATGACTTCTTCTTCTTCTTATTCCTCTACATGGATTTCTAGATCCTAAGTGAAACAAATGCGGTCAGTAAATTTCTGTGCCAGATTCTAGATAAATTTAACGTTAAGTAAATTGTACTTGATGGGAAAAAGGGGAGTCCTCGATATAGGATGAACTGGAACGTAGTACCTTTTCTATCTCAACTTTGGTCGCTTCAAAACACCCATTTCCACTACTATGCTGTCATCCTCAACGGGAATCTTACCTGGTTAGTACGAAAGTTGCGATTTTATCATATTTCTCCGTTAAGAATGGTGCAAGAGAGTTAAGTTATCCAAATTATCCAATTATCGTAGTAATTTTATTAAAGAGAAGCCGTAGTTTAGTTCAAAGCATAGGAGAAATATTAGCGCCCTATATCAAATGCGATATTTAGGTTTCGCTTCTTGCGCTTTCATTTGATGTAATCTTTTCCACGCGATCGAGCAAATACGATTGCCGAAACTCGTAAAACCGAAGTTATAGGTATATTCGTGAATTTCCACCACTTTTAATCTATAATCATGATTAGCAAACATCGACGCGGGACGATATATCAACCAACGAGAGCGCGCGTGTGTTTGCATGTGTGTGTGTATGTGTGTGTGTGTGTGTGTATACAAATCCGACTAGGGAGACCCGTCCGTGCTCGTTTCATACGGCTTTCCAATAATGTTCGGCACTAAAAGATATCGAATTTAAAAAATAAATACGTACGTACACAGGACGTACGTACTTACGTAGCATACATTCAGACATACATAGGCAGACCGGAGCGTCGCCTCCACGCCAGCGTACACATAAACAAATATGCATCGTGCTTTCCCGAACGTTTCGATCTATCCAAATGTGATGGAATAAGTTGTTTAAAAGATGTTTATTGGATTCGATCTATGCGCTCCGATGCAACGTCGAACATTACGGCGAAATAGGTGGTACATCATAAAGGCGGAAAGGAGACCGACGCGAATATACAAGACGGAGATGGCGTTCGCGAAGAGAGAAAATAGCGAACGGTTTCGAGATAACGATTCAAATTCGTCGTTATTTCGTTGTGTGTATATGCATGTATGTACCGAGAGGATTAGATTTGACGAAATAGCGAGCATTGCCGATAAGGAAACGCAAAAGAGAAAGAATTAACGAACGATAACGGAATCGAATGGCTCCGTTGGATGAATTATTGCGGTAATGGGTACCTAAAGTTAAGCTTGTGTGTCGTATGTATGCGTTATCGACGAGAAATATCAAGTAGAAGTATCCTGGAATGTTCGCTAAATGTTCCTGTTTGACAATGGATGCACTACGGCGAAGGTTTATGCGATAATCGTACAGTATTTATCGTTATATATGCGGGGATAAACTGCTTAAATAATAGTTAGATTTCATGGATGAAATCTGAACTTAAGTACATCGAATACCATGAAAAAACATACGTGGCTTGTTGACTCGAGTGCAGAACACAAGGGGTGGTATTGAAGGAGATGTTGTTCTAAGGGAAGATTTACCCTAACAGCATTAAGAATGAGAACCGCGACGGTCCGTCTAGTGTACCCCTCCCCTAAGTATTCCAGACTTTGCTGAAGGTCTGGAAATTCAGGGTATTCAAAGGAAGATATGCTCAAACGTAGACATCGAGCCTATGTCTAACCCCTTGAGAATAAAGCTTAGCAGTACAAGCGGAGAGAGGAACACGTTCAAGAAAACTATAATAATACAGCCTTCACGTTTAAGTAAGAATTTGTAACCGACTTGATTAGAGGTATCTTAGATCTAAGATAGGTCGAAGTAACTGAGAGGCATACGTTACCTCATTCATTTCTACTCCAGAGATTTCGCGTATACCAGTGACATAGACCGTTAAGGACTATAGACTGAAATGTTCCGATTCTTGTCGAGATTAACAATATTTTAAACAATCTAATTAAAAAATGTAAAACTTCTTTGTGCGGGGAATTACCACAAGACTATGATAATTATAGGCCCACTAGTTTGCTGTCGAGTTTTTCCAAAATCATTGAACATAACAATCCTTTATCCAATCATCAACATGGATTTCTTAAATACAGAAGAACTCGGACGACTGGGTGTGAGTGTCATAGTTCAATTGTTAGTGCCTTCGATCATGGAAAATTAGTTGCTGCATTGATCATAGATCTAACTCGCGCATTTGATTTGGTGGACCACAAGCTTTTAATCTCCAAACTGGAAAGATATTGTGTCCGAGATATACCTTTTGAACTGTTTGCATCGTGTTTGGATGAATGACATCAGTATGCAAAGGCATAGTGGTAAGCACGCTGTGAAGGGGGATGTTCCTCAAGGATCGGTATTGGGAACTTTGGTAATAACTTCGTAGCTCATTTGAAACGCTGCTCTCCAGATAGTGATGTTATATCCTATGCGGATGATACAAATAATTGGTCCATGCTGATGGTATGCGGTCTCCGAGTGATACCATCTCTGCTATCTATTCTAGAATTGGGCATTCAGTAGAGACAAATATCGTAATTTTACATAAAGCAAGACATTTGTTATTCCTTTTGTTGTTGTAGTAAAAAACACTGCGTTTGATATTAGTTTATGTTCATATAATAAAGCACTGTGTTGTCAGTCTCATAGGATTCTGGGGGTAGCTTTTGATAGTTCAATGAAATGGGACATTCATAACGAAAGCCTGTGCGGTAGATTACGTAAGAATTGTTATGCATTCAAATTTACATCGCAGCACTGCAGTAGACAAATATTACTGCCTATATACTATTCTACAATAGAAATTATTACGATGTGAGGTGTAAATTTCTCAATTCATTATAAGTCATTAAGTCATCTCCCAACATAAGTGTTTCTAAGAGACGATTGGAACACCATCTGATGGAAAAAATGGTTATACACTACATGAGTTCTTTGTTTCTTTGAGTTTTGTGTTTTGTGATTTTACGATTAAATGGTTTACTGTTCTTTTTGCTCTTTTGACAATATCGACATTATTTTTTATGAATGTTTGGCAATAAATATATTATTATTATTATTATTATTATTATTGTAGTATTGTAGTACTCTGCTACGTGCTTCTAGTTACAAAAGGCTGAGTCTTTTAGGGTCCTAATACACCGACCAGGTCAGGACAGCATGATCAGGAAGAAAGTAGCTCTCAATTTATCTCCTTTCCTAACTGCGGAAACTCTCCCGCTGAGCGTAGCCTGAGAGTGTGGGCTTTGAATTGAAAAGAATCCCTAAACCCTTTATTTCAACATTCCTAGTTAGAGGTTCAGATGCAACAGATTAGAGATATTCCAGCAATTTTATGCAGCCTGAGAGCAAGTTTTACATTTTATAGAGACGAGCGACAACCTGAGGATAAGTTCTACACGTATTACCAAATATTCATAACATTCTGGGAATCGGCGTTGGACATATAAAAAGGCATATCGCTTGATGAACAACAATTTGCCAAAAGATCGCCTGCCGAATCATGCTCGACAGAGAAGGGAAGACTCTGCAGAACTGAATTGCCTTTTCGAGGAAATATGCAACTGAAGCTCCACTTTATGTATCACGTCACGTCCGTATACATTGATTTCTCCACCCCAATAACCCGCTCGGTCCAATGTATTCCCGCGACAGGATGTCTTCTTTAGCGGGCGGTACAAACCCCTTGCTCTTCAGCTTCTTCTTCGCTTTATATCCCATTACGGTAAAATTATATTATATCAGATGTTTAATCGTTGAATCGTCACACAGAAAGAGGATTTTACCAGTACTTACTTGCGGTTGACTGTCTCTTCTGTCTACGGATTATCTACTAAACTACCGGTGCCTCTAGGAGACTTATTTCGCAACAATCAACAACCAAGTAATATTTAGCAAGCAAGTGCTCTGCTGAAGAACCAAAAGTATCTAACACATCCAAGAAAGATTCAAAATGTATGTACCCATAGAGACTGAACTGCATTTATCTGGATTAAATCGTAACTTTGAAAAAAATAGTTATAAAAAAGGTTATAAAATTCTGCTAAATACTAGTTACATAAATAAACAAAACGTTATCGTATCAAAGCCATTCAATGCACAGCCGAAAGACCGAATAAAACGTTAAATTACGAACAAATATGTAATTTTAGGAACAAAACTGATATCTCAGAAATAGGATAAATTAGAAAAAGGAACATCACACCCCTACAATTGATATTTACATAAATTTCTGGATAAAAGTAGTTAACCGGTTGGAGTTTGGGACTATATATCAGTCTATTTCATTCCTTGTTTTTGTGGACGAATCGATACGTAGACGTTACTCACACTATTGCGTGATTAATTGGTTGAACAGGGAAGGCATGTTGGCATCTTTGCATTGATAGGACAACACAAAATCATACTTTAGCGCTATCTATAGGGTGAGGCGTTTTTGAAACGGGTAGCACACGCAAAGGGGAGGGTGAACAGCTAAAGCCGCAAGGTCTACGTCTACAAACCTAGAAATCTGCAAAAATTGAAAGAAACCATCACAATAGAACTTAAGGCAATGACATCGACCTCTGTGAGAAGATGATGCAAAACTTTGAGGAACGACTACCTCAGTGCATTGCAGAAAATGGACATCATTCGACTGATATTATTTTCGGAAGATAATTTCACTTTTCCAATTGTTAAATGGAAACATCTAAGCTTTCATTTTAGGGTAATTGAAACTTTTTTAAAGTTGAAAGACAGCTGCTTTGTTCTCATTTCAAAACCGCCCTTCCATTTTGCCCGACCCTGTATAACAGGCGAGTGCTACGTTGAAAGTAGCTAACGTAGCAACTTGGTTTCTGGTCGCCTAGATTGGTCGGCGTTGGTCCGTTCGACGGTCAAAATTACCCGTAAGGGCTGGCGAAGAAGCAGGGTCCAAACGGCTACGCAACAATGGAGTTCTCAGAGAAAAGAGTCCTCTTTTGCTTCGGCTTTTACGTAGTCGAACTAGGCACAAACTTTATTTGCGAGTAACTAACATAGTCACCAAATCACAAATGGGCGTTGCGTAAGCCTTAAACCGAACTTAAGCTGAACTTTCGGTCAAACTAGACGAAGGGAACTCTACCCCAATTAGTCGAAAAATGATAACTTTTTCTTTCTTTCCGCGTCCCATTAACAAGGTTTAACATATGAAACGACAGGAATGGAAGTGAGACTAGGCCGATTCAAATCAATTGATAAATTCTTCCGAAATAAGATTGGAGTTGTGGCGATGACCGAAATTAACGAAATCATAATTTTAAAACAGCAATAACTCAGGTCTATCCTTAAATGAACTGATGCATAACCAACTCGCGATTGCCGCGCTCAAACTTATTTGTTCCGTTTATCTTTATATTCATGACCTAACGATAACGATTTTCTCCGATAGCACCATTAAGATAAGGTATTCCTTCAGGGCTCGAAGCGTTCCCATCCTATGGCGACTAAATCGTTAATTCCAGTTAATTATATCGAGACGCAGCTTCGCAAATATCCCGACTACGATTTCCTCGTCTTGCAACACTCAGGCCGCAGTTAAAATGATAAAACTCCGTAATGACATGCGACTCAATAATTAGAGAAAATCTGCAACGGATGTATCGGGCATTACGCCGGAGTTTGCCTCTCGCCGATACGTTGCCTTCGTTTTGCATAACATTTGATGATAGGCCTCGCGAAGACGACGGCGCGTTCTACGGCAGCCGACGCAACGAAACGCTCAATTATAATTATCGTATGACATTCTTTTGCAGCTACGAGGGATTCAAGGTGGGATGCGATTGGGCCCGAGCCACGTTTAGTCCGGACGGTCAGTACATAGCGGTCGGATCGGCCGATGGCAGCGTTTACATTTGGGGCGTCAACACGGCCAAGGTTGAGACTGTCCTCAAGGAACACACGTAAGTACACGACGTTAACCGTAAGATAGATATAAGGCGTATTAGTGAAGATTATGAGTAGTTATAACAAGCATAAGTGGCAGTCGTAGCGGTGTGGTGGTAATTGTTGTTATCGCTCCTGTCCTATGATTATCAGTCGATCGCTTTGAATTTCCCAGTTGGTAAGCATCAAGTGTCTTGGCTAGCTTATTACAAAGTCACTAACGCGTAGGCTATTTTATCATTAGTTGCATTATCGATAGACAAACAAAATCAGGAAGGAGGAAATTATTAAGATTCCCTCAATAGAAAGATTTTTGCTCCATTAACAACCTCGATAATTACGTATTTATCTTCTGCATAAAGAAGGGCACTTCACATTTCAAATGTGTCAGCCACAAGTATTTGGTCGATATTTTTGAAAATGCACTACCATTAATTGCCTTACTTGATTGATATATGAGGTCGAACACCCAAAAATGGTGCATTTTTGCAAATCAACCAACTAATGTGATTTTCAATACCCTCATTATTGATCAATATTGTCTTGGGACAATTCGCCCTGAGCAATTTGAATTTTTTCTTGAAAATGGTTCAAAGTCATGAAAAGCTGGTCACACACAAGTTGGGCTTCTTCTGGTCATGTACCATATTTAATTGTGTTGAAGTTTTACTGTTGGGGAAACCAAAACGTCCATCCCCACATTCGGGAAAAGAAGTTCTTTGTGCCCCAGAGTATGTGCCTTTGTTAAGGAGCAACATTGGATTTTGTCGACTATCATCCACCCGCGTCCTCAGTCTAACCACACTTAACGGGTTGATGTTGGACAATTAAAAAGGCAAAACATTCATCTTCACATGCGAGAAAAGAAGTTCTTTATTCTCCAAGCTATTTGCCTTTGAGCCCTACTTTGTTGAGAAGCAATACTAAATCTTTTAGATCATCATCCATCCGAGTGCAAGAAATTTGTTTTAAGAAAGCGCGATTATTTTTGGCGATAGTGCACTTTCAAACTTATTCATAAAATCAAAACGAGTGGAATATATTGATAAACAATCCATAAGCTGATATATCTTCGTATAAAGTTCGTTCAACTGCTTTCTATTGTTTCTTTGCTCTCGGTGACCCCCTCTATCCCACACGTTCGACTTTTCGGAAGGAATTGGCAACGGAACGTCTAGCACGGAGTTATAAAATAGTTTCCGCCAACTTATCATTATCGCAGCCACTTTTCTACTTCCAATCCACTCCGAAGTTGATGAGGTGTCACAACCCGACATCGTTCAACGTCACTGTCTTTGTTCGTAGGGGCAAAATCGCGCTGGATATTCGCCTACTGCCTTCTCGCGATATCCTTTTACTTTCTCTTCTCACTCGTTCCATCGATACTATCCGTCGTGTGCGTCTTTTGGCTCCACCGGCATTTTCTTCTTAACGTGAGTCAAATGATGCTCGTTCTACCCTTGTATGCATGCATCTAGAACGCACGGCATAACTGTAGGGGGTAGAATCGATAAATTTATTTTGATTTGATTTCTCTTTATTTCCGTGGTTTTAAATGTAGTCCACGGTGATTGCTAGGCGACTGTGGTAGGGTGTAACTAACACTGAATTGTAACGGTAACTAGGTACAACATAGTTGTTAATTAATTCTGGACATTTCGCGGAGCATTTGTCGCGTAGTTACCGATGCTATTTAGCGCTAGTCGGTAGTTCGAACGAAATTCTCTCAATATCGGGATCCAATTACGAAAATTCCAAAATTTACAGGCACAAAACTCGCCCTTCATCTCGGCTGTATACATACATCTAGCTATTCGTATGAATAGTAGTTTTGTGAAAGTTTCCGTAAGGCTTATTCGGCCTTCCGAACCCCTGCCGAGAAACTTTTTGACCTTATGCTAATACGATTTAATATTCCCGTAGTTTACGTGGTAAAATTAAAGATATTAGTCGAAATTATGTTGTATCGCTGTAACTTATGAGGAGAGATTATTTCCTCTGACCGGTTAGAACACCCGTGGCTTTTAATCGTGTGATTATTAAGACGATATTGCTGAAAGTTTCCGGTTTCAGGGAGCGAACAAGATAGTTTAGTATTTTGGGGGTAGTTTAAACTTGCGAATCGTTTACGGTTCGATATCTTTGAGAGGCGCAGGTAGTTGCTTCGAATTATAGATTCATATTGGAGAAGGTGAATGAAAATTGGTAATTGGAATATCAATTATTTCGTAAAAAAATAAGTGCCCTATATGAATTTTCTACCACAATTAAGTCAATTAAACAAGCGTAATTGAAATAATGGTTATATTCTCTGAACGTTTACAAACGTTTTCAGAACACCTTCAGCAATGAAAATACAACTACATGAATATATGAACAAACATTTGCCTTTTATTTGGGAGCTGTCAATAAAATAACTAATCCGTAGGATTTCTTGGTGTATAATAAAATTTTTATATTATAAATAACAGATTTAATGTGCAAACACATACATACATGCAAATGATGAAGATCCCCAAAAAAAAACCTATAGTAAGCGTTATAACTTGTTACTGTCATATAATTTATTTCTTACCTTTTATTTTATGTGTAAACTTTTATGCGCACGCCACGCCATTGGCTGTTACCGCATATTATCCCCCTTTACTTATAGGTATCATCGAATGTTGTTAGGTCTCCAGAGGTGCGCGATTGCATACTGTGCGCAGAATAATTACTACCAATTTCTCAACCTACTATAAAGTAATAAGGAAACAAAAACTAGATTGTATTTAACAAAAAAATGTAACGTTCGATTTGCTGACACATGGCTTTGTCAGAATATATCAACTACTATAATCTGACAAAGCCGCTGTGCTAACGAGACGAACGTTACATTTTTTGTTCAATATGGTGAAGCTTTTCAGTCCACGAGTTCTATTTATTATTATTATGGATCTTCACCAAGTAACAGCCAGTTCTATTCGAAGTAAGGAAATCTTCGAAGCAGCAATTATAACCATCAATTTTACTAGAGTCCGATGCAATTTAGTTGCCCAGCAAATCCCATTATGTCATCCTTCCAGTTTGAATTGTGTTTAAAACATTGTTGCTATACAATGTTAAACTACATCTAATATCGTGCATTTACATTTTTCTGGCAAAGATACAATACGAAGCAATAGAACGAAAAATTATAAACATGAATTTCATGTGATAATACTTTTAGAAGAAAGCGGTTATTTATTAGTGTCGCATTTCTAACATTACTCATTGCTAGTATGCCATCTGCATTAGAACGTCTTAAATTAATGCTAACTTTAAAGTTTAACCAGTTTTTAGGATATCAAATTGATAGATAATTTTTTAATTTTTTAGCGAGATTTCTATATTCAAAAAATACTGTGCATGTGTACATTACATCTGACATCAAGGCAGTATTCTTTTCCATGTCTTCTTCTTTCATGGGCGGTCTGTAGCTTCCGTTTTTTAGCGTTTTTGACTTATTTCTGTGGCCATAAAATAATTCTTTAACGGGAGATAGTATGTTACCCTTTTTCGCATTTTTATGAAATATTTTCCTTGCTTATAGAACCTTTATTGTATGGCAGAACTGCACAGTACAAGGTTCCTCCTTTTTATAAAGGGTTTTTCAATAAAAATAATTATATAGAAAAGACTAACATACGAAATGATATATATATGTATACAGAAAGATACTACAACTATTAATTTCAGAACCGATGTTCAGAATTTAAGTAATGTATATAGTCATTTCTAAATTCCATCTCGCCTTCGGTCGTCCTCTTTTTCTTTCTCCCCCTATGGACATTGTCATAAGTGATTCTGGCACTCTGCTGTCCGACATTCTTTTTATATATGTTCTCCGCCATAATCGTTGTGCTCTTACAATCCCCACTATATTTGTTTCTTTGTACAGTTCCTTCAGCTCCTGATTAGTACTTTTTAACCATAAGTCATTAACTTTCTTTCCTCCGTATATTTTCCTTAATAGTCTTCTCTCTCACACCTGCAGCTTTGTTTGTTCCGTTTTATTCATTGTCCATGTTTTACAAGCTTATAACACAATTGGTCTTATTACTATTTTATACAGCTGCATTTTTGCTTTCCTCAACACGGATTTACTCCTCAGAGTTCTATTAAGGGCTCCCACACATCTGTTCCCTGCCGTGATTCTGGACTCTATTTCCCTCGTAATGTTTGTTTGGCATCCACTTAGAAGTGGAGAGGGATATAAGCAGTTTGGAAATTTTCGGATGGAAGCTGAAAGCAAGGGACAGAAATACATGGAGAACAATAATTATAATTGCGCAAGCCATTGGCCAGTTAGACTCGCAGAGCTAAAATTTATTTACAGACCCTATATATCAAGAAATCCTAGTCATTAGTTAGTTTGTTGACAGTTCCTGAACAAAAGCAAATGTCAGAGAATATAAAAGGAAGCAACTGGCGGAACAAGCTAAAACTCACTCTCAGTTGTAGGTCAAAGCAAGGTTAGACTTAAGTAAAATAAAAAGATTCTATAAGAGTGGGTTCTAATGCAAGAGAAACTGTTCGATAAAAAATATAGAGATAATGTAACTAATAATAAAATAGGCGTTCTATATACACGGTACAATCTTGTTTATCCAATTAGGGCGATAACAATGCGATAATTGCTTTCTGGTTGCTTTCCATATTTCATTTTCCTCAGCATGCATGTCGTTCTTTTCTCTTTGTATTCATTGCCAGCCTTTATCTTACACACCTAATTCTTGTGCGTACGTAGTTTTGCACGCTTGTGGTTATTTTGTTGCATGCTCTGTGAAGGTCTCATGGATTCTTCTCCAGGTCCGCAGTGACAGCGACGGCTTGGCATCCGTACAGCGCCCTTCTGGTCAGCGTCGACAAGGCGAAGAAAGCGATCGTCTGGACTGATGTATGAGGAACAAATAAACAACCATCGGTGATATTTTTAATAGCCTTCAAGTTATATATATTATATGTACATCATTATATAGTACACGAGATTAAATTAAGAAAGATAATATTTACGGATAAAGTTGAAAAGGAAATTGTTAAGTATCGGTTATTTACGCAAATTTGGTTCTGGATATAGTGTTATTCGGTAAGCTTTTGTGCGGGGATGTATAGCTGGCGAAATTGTCAAAGTTAAGGGATAAGAGAAACTTTAAGCTTATGTACCGATCGGTGGATTAGTTTCATAGGCTTTTGCCTTGCTGGAAGTCTCTAAAATGCGTCTGAAAACCAAATTGTTGACGGATAGTTTTGTACATAAATACCAAAAGATAGGGCTATTTAAGCAATTTTAAACGTAGAGTTGATAGTTGCGAAGACTGTGGTACAACGTAGAAATCAAAAAGAGGAGTTTTCGTTGAAGTACAATAAATTAGAAGATATATAAGTCTACCGGAGTAGACATTGTGTTCAAGCAACATCACTTTTTCTTAAATATATAGGGTTAAAACCGAGAAATTATGTTTGTTTTCTTTTGTATGTAAAGCTAGAGTTTGAAAGACCAAAGTTTTAAACTTCTATCAGTATAAATTTATTTTTAAATAGAAATTCTTGCCGATCGATCAATCCAAATTTAATTGATTCACACCGAAATAAACTATCCAGAATCTACAATTTGAGGATCTAGTCTCGTTGATAGATCAACACACACACACACATTTCAAGTAATACGTCACATTTAAGTTTAAAATGATGCGCAAGTTGCGTTGTATTTAATTCTTAACGGATCACTAAAATACTGTAAAGATTTAGATTAACCAGATCAAGTTTTGCGATAGTTTAGAAATAAACGCGGTTTTCGAAGATATGTTGTGTTGTAAATTGTTGAACAGCGATTATAGAGGTACAAATTTTATTGAATGCAAATGTTTCCGCAAATTATTGTGTTTTGTTAAGTATTAATATCATCAAAGACTTATTGGGTTTGGGCTTAATATTCGCTTATTGGAGAGGCATGCTCGGTCAGGGGGCGCGGAAAACGGGGAAGCTTTGGGAATTTTATTCTGAAGAAGTACCGAGTCTTCAAATATGTTTATCATGTGCCCAAGATTGCACTTTGTCTTTGCCTGTACTGTTTTAGTCAAAAGTTTATTTCAATTTCGCTTATAACCCTTGAATATCATTTAACCTTCAAATATGATATTTCTTAGTGAGTCTTAAAATACCCGTCATTTACCAGTCAAGGATATCCTAAGAGGTTCTTTGTGATTGGTGGACCCCTACTGTTGCGTTTCCTCTTGTGAATTAGAAATTATAAACTAGCATCCCTCCCTCGCACTAATTGTATGTGTTACAACATCCACAAATCTGGAAATTTGGGGTAATAACTTCGGGCGTTTAAGATTTCTTATATTATATTAATTCTAACATTTTTTGTTTTATCATATTTTGACGATTATTGCGAACTCCTTAGGAAACAAGTTCACCGTTTGGAAATCACTGGGTTATGCAATCGACTTTAAAGAAGTTACTTGACTCGCCGACAATCTTAAATTTACTATATAAAACTTTTAAGCAAAAATTCCTTTCGGTTTTATTGGGTGCACCCAGTCTCTCACATAAATTTGATTAAAAATATTGCAATTTGTGCATGTGGAAACTACTTTTGGGGCGTCCTCCGGCGGTGAGCATCGTTGCTCGCTTCAGGGATCATCTCGAATCAAAAACTCAAATTTATTCCGAAAATGTCTACATATACAATAATCTAGTGGTTGAACGAAGGATTCTGCGAAGAATTGATTACAAGCGTCAAATTTCGACAAGAATTTACTCGTTTTTAAACGAAAAAATTGGAATCTTTAACATTTTGGATGCTCTTACGTTCAACCACCAGATTATATTGTCTATACCTACGAAATAAATTAGAATTTTTGATTTTAGATGGGCTTAAGCTGAACACTGATGAGTTTACTTAAGTTTTCGAAATAATACGGATTCAAGTTATAATCTAATTTTCAATTCCTCGAAAGTCAACACACTTGGTCTAACATTTCTCTGGCTTTTCGGTTTCCTCCTGGAAATGACTTTCTTCGAGTGCCCGAAAGTAATGGTTTAAAGCCTCTGTCAATTGTCTATGTCCAACCTCAGATCTGTAAATTTTTGCTGAACGATTGCACTTGAACGAGCGGGTGCATTATCGCAGTGAAACGACACTATTCTCTTAACCACTCCCGGGCGTTTTCCCTGAACTGCTGCTTTCAATTTTTTCCAAGAATGTTGTGTAATATTGGCCAGTAACAGTTTTGCTTTTTCCGAGATAACCATTTAGCAAAATTTGCGTCCCAAAGGAACCGATTCGAAAACTTTCTTCGGAACCGATTTATCGCGTAAAATCCATTGCTTTCATTGTATTTTTTGTTTCTGGTGTGATGAATCCAGGTCTCGTCTATGGCTACAAATCGTCTCTTGAAATGCGTTGGATGCTTCGTAAACACCTGCAAACAATCAACCGAGGTTCGAGCTCGAAAGCCTTTTGGCTCCGAATTGAGCAAATGCGGCACCCATCTTGCAGAAAGCCTTTTTAAAGCGAATTCATTATGTAAAACACAAACTTACTAGTTCATAAGCGATGCCCACGGGCGCCGCAATTGCACGTATTTTTATTCGGCGGTCTGTCAAAACCATGTTAATGATTTTATCCACAATTTCGGGCGTGGTAGACATTTTTGGACGTCCTGGACGTGGTTCATTACCTGCGCCCACGCTTGAATTCCATAACCCAGAAATTCACCGTGGAATATGAAGATGATGGTTCCTCAACAAGGGAATCTAATCTTGATTTGGTTACCGTTGCAGTTTATCCTTCCAAATAGAAATATTTGTTGATTGCTCGAACTTCGTTTTTGTCCATAATTGGAAACAGAAAGATATTTAAATCCTTGTCAAAACTAGCCTACTTGACAGATCGATTTAACTTGTCAATCTACCCATATCAAGTGCAGTCATTAGAACCCAGAAAGTATTTTGAAACGGTGTTTAATACTTCCCAATTGAACAATTCCCAAAACTCCTCCTATTTTCGCTCGCCTGACTGAGCATGCCTTTTTAGGAAAGCATAAATTATTAGTTAATATTATCTATCATGTATGTATTTCTAAGCAAATCGAGCGAGTTAGTTGTAGTTTAAGTAGCAATCCAGCTTATTTTAAGTAATTCAATATTTCTTGTTTTCCCGATATTTCACATTGTATTTCTATTTATAAGCGGAGGACAAAACTGAAAGGTCAAAGAAAAATTCTATCTGTACGATAAAAATTTCGTGATTTCACCGAAAATCGAACGTGGAACGAAACGATGCGGGCTCGTGGAAAGGCAAAAAAGAAACAAAAAAACGATACCACCTAAAAAGTTCGCCGAGGGTGAAGTAAAACATTCGTCGGGAATTGTTGTACGGACTCTAACCGGAAAACCTGCCTGTCCGGATTTTTCGGGGGCGGGACAGCAAATTGGACAAAAATGCAAATTGAACTTGACTCGCCTTTGAGAGATCTAGCACGACGGCGCGGCGCGGCGCGCAAAAACTTCGCACGCCGCTTTTATCAACAACCGATGGATTTATTGTAAACACATCTGTGACACTGATAAATGACGTTGTATTTATGTTTTTCTTCTTCTTACTTCGCCTCTGTCTCGCTTCTCCACCTACCTCTTTCGCTACGACTGACTGTCAGAAGTAATAAATCTTTGTGTATTGTGTAACTGATTAAATTACAGCCGGTCGATGTAATACCGCTTGTGATACTTCTTTCCCATTTCCTTCCCTCTCTTTTTCCGAACTGTTCTCATAGCAAAAAGTTTGAAGTATTTGCGATATATCAGAAATGATTGTTCGTACCTGACAAGAAATCATAGGGAGAAATATCAGTGCTAGAAGCTTGCAAACTGTTCATCCTTTAAATGGAAATTAAATGGCGTACCTTAAAAAGTACTTTACATAGCAATACCAACGCATCGTACTTTCAACCCGTTAAATCGCTTCGTATCCACGTTCTTCACTATAAATAGTGCTAGGCAATATATTATAGGGTTAATTTACTACCTGAATTATCGTCTCATCTTCGTTGATTTATCGCCAGGCTCTTTTCAAGGCTGCTTAATTATTTACAATTTATAATTAGTTAAGGTTTTCCATCACTAATTGGACGATAAAACATCACGTATCTACCTTTAAAGCGTTCAATTCTCACGAAACCCGAGGAAAACGGAATATATTTTATGCACGAACCTAACCCGGGTGTCTACATAACATTGTACATCGTATCTGATAATAAAATTTTAATTTTTTTGCTGAATTAGAGACGAAACTAATCGCGCTGTAAAGGAGGATTTCGTACGTACACAGTCTATATAACAAGACCGTAGGTGTGTTTATAAATATCTTTTGAGTTACCTCCACCACTTTCTAGTTCAAATTTACAATTTCACATTTACAGCTTATACTTATATACACTGCACCAAATGATTGTAAATGTTTTATTGAAAGAAATTAAGTGTATATATACAGTACCGGACAAAATTATATCACCTTTGGATTTTTGAGCAAAATGCTTTATAGTTTACGGTTCTTTGGCAAATCATAATAGGTTTTGATAGTAGGTATAGCTTACAGAACATACATTTTTATATTTAACAACGACAACGATAACTTATGAATAAGATTTAAAAAACCAGTGGATAATAATGCACAGCTTATTATCCACTCGGACTCACGCTGTCCCTTCTCCGGTCTCCCAAGTCCGGTTTACACTACTTAATGGTAACTTATCATGCCTTCGACGAACCTCACTTATGAAAAATAAATTTTATTTGGAATCTTCAAAATATATCAAATTTAAGAATAAACTTCAATTTACTGTAACAAGTACTAATAAATAACCAATCCATAATTTAGAAGTATAAATTATAAAATTATATAATATTTGGTAGCAAAACCTTCAGCATGCATTACAACTTGACAGCGCCTGGGCATGGAGTCGATGATCGATCATCGATTGAAATACCCTTCCTCGAATTGGGTGAACTTTTTGTTGCTCACCAAACGTACTTGTAGCTCTTCCCATAATGGTTCCAACATTTCAGAAGGCTCGGTAAGCTCTTCGTGAGTTCGTGCTTGTTTGCAACTTTTTATAATCGCTTCCTGCTGTCGATCCTCAATGTCTCGCCCACCACGAATCTTTGTTTTATTATGATGATAAATCTGACAATTAAAACTAGGTTATAACTGGGTGAAAACAATAACGGCCATACGAAAAACAAAGAAAGTACATAGCTGCGATTTGAAGAAAATTAATAAATAGGTCGAATATCATACTATATCTTGACAAATCTCATGATATTTTATATACAAGGTACACCTACCACTAGAGATGTCTTACGCAACATTTTGCTGTGATTTCATGCACTTTGTCGAAAGCTATGTTTAAAAATCTTAAAAGTGATGTAATTTTGACTTGTACTGTATATGAACGCGACCTATGCAATTCTCTGTAAAATATCCTCTCTTCTACTACTTTTAAGTCAGTTAAAGAATAAATTAAGTTAATAGCTATATTCTCAAATATTTTCAAAATACAGTTATTTACTCCCAATTTGTTCTACTACTTTTAGGTCAACTAAAATATATTATATTTGAAAATATAGCTATTTACTCCCAATCTCTTCTTTAATTGGCCTAAAAGTGGTCTAAAGGAGTGGATATTTATTGAATTGATTATATTGAAACGAATACAACAAATGTTATTAGCGTCCAATTCCTACTTTTTAAATTGAACGAACCTGATTTTATCGTGAAAGTGCTCATTTTTATTCCGTTCTATTTACGCTCTCGTTACACACTACATATGTACATGTATACATACGTACGTACTTAATTCGTCGTTTTTGCCCAAGTTTAATTTCGAAACAATTTTCGATATAAACCGTGCTTTTGTTAGGTTTTCGTATAAACCTCTCAACATCACCTGTTATGTTGCACCTTTCTATTCGATAAGTACTACTTGTATAGTAAACGTAAATATAATTAGATAGAAAATATGATAAAATATGGAAGCCTTGAAATACATTTTGTTACTATTTTTATGTATATATAGTAAGATTTTTGTATTATATCATTGCTGAAATATTTTTTAAAAAATAAACTGTAAAATTGGCAATATTTTTGTTTTTGTTTTATTTATTTACTTTCTTAAATACTTTGCAAATAGATTATAATGAGCCATACCTTTACCACAGCTCTATTTGGGTATCCAAATGTGTGTTTCGACAACTCTTAGATGGAGAACAAAAAAGGAATTTAGTGCCATTGATAATAATAGTAATAGTAATAATAACACCGTACAAGAAGAAATTCCACCCCGGCTGACTCCAACGCGAAATGATCGTAGGCCAACAGACTAACAAAATCGCCACGCGATTTGGCTTAGCTCGCATTTGTTTAATGATCACCTGAAGTTGACATGTTTTTAGGACAATTTTCGACTTTTTCCGACATTGTTCGAATGAAACAAGTGAAACTAAATATTTCAAGCTTGAGGAAATTAACATATTCTGATTTACTAGCGTTTCAATGGTTCAACTTTCTCGTCTATTATTTGGTACTTTTTCAGTATATTTTCAACACATCCAATCATCCAATTTTTGCAATGTAATTCGAATTTAATTCATTTTTCCTATGCGAAAAGTGGTTATCATTGTATTTTTGGTTTATTTCTCCAATTAATTTCATGAAAACCGGCAGGAAACACGCAGAAGAGGGGTTCAACTATGTTTAATGAGCGCGTTGATTCAGTCCAATGAATGTATGACGCATCATGTTTTGGAGATGGGTCTAACTTATTTCAATTTATTCATATCTTTTTGTTTTCCCATCAAATTATCCAGAAACAAAACTAAATCCGAATTACATTACGCTAATTGGGTCAAAATGCAAGAAATGTGTCAAAAATGGGCTAAAAGGGGCATTTCGAATCACCTTAAGGCCAATAAATTGGGATGTTTTAACTTCTTCAAGCTTTAAATATTTAATTCCACTGATTTCGTTTATACCTTTATCCATTTTATTGACTTTCGCGTCGCAAAAAGTAGAAAAATCTTCAGAAGGTCATAGAGAAATAATAAAATCCCGCGGACTTTTCGTTAGTCTGTTGGCCTTCTTTCACTTCCCATTAGAGCCGTTTGGGTTGAAAGCGATAATCCACAATTATTGCAGAGTGTAATATATCTAACGGCATACAGGATGAATTCAAGAGGGTAAATTACCCATAACAACAAACAATTATATAAAACGAAGCTATATAACTTTAATGAAATAGATATGAATACGTACCTGTTAATAATGTACGCTTTACTTCTATAATGTAAAATCATTAGTGCATTGTGAAGGAATTACTACTGAATGCGTCCGTAGTTCTCATGGCAAGTCGAGAAACGTGATAATTCAATCTTGGGAGCAGATCTGGAGCGTTAATTTGATTTTTTGACAAGCTTTCAAACGAGTAAGGTCTTCTTCGTCGCTAAGTCGTGGAATCCGTGTCTTCTTAGTAAGCCAACGTATTGAATGTTACCTTCAAGATAAGCCCCCATATAGTTTTGGAGCTTAGTTACTTAAAAAAATTACGTTGAGCTCTTTCGATCTTGTTTCCATAGATTAGTTGTAGGTGTGGTATCAAACTCTGGACACGTACTCGAGCTTACTGGCTACGTAAGCAAAGAAATGGTTATCTTTGGGAAGCTGGACTGTTGAAATATCTTGAGCTTCTCGTGATAAATCCCAGTAATTTATAAACTGAATTGGTTATGTTTTGTACATGGCCCGAAAATACCAATTTAATATCAAAGGCTACACCTAGATCTTTTATAGATCCTTTCCAAGACAAAGGAACGTTATTAATAACAATTTAGTCATTTGATTAATGATACATAACAACATTTGGGTACATTGATGATAAACTTATTTGTGGAACACCATACAAGAATTCTGCATCGGGTTATCTGCAAGCAACCAACGTCCTCACCAGCAGCAACAGCTAGGAAGATTTTAATTACAATGTCTTCTCAACACGTTGTGGGCACTGAACTGTGCATAATAGCGATTAATTACTGCACACATCACAACGTACACACGCCTACACTTCACCAAATCACTATTAATAGTGTTAGTGATAACGTTCGTTGTATGGTGTGTGATGTTCAATGGTTAGTGGTCATTGTGTGCAATCCAATGCGTAATGCTCACAGCACATTGATCAAATACGATGGCACCTAATTCCTTCTTCCTTTTACAACTGAATATGAGAGCTTAGCTGTCGAAATGTGCATTTCGTTCTCCAAATGAAGGCGTGGTAAGGGTATTATTTATTTTATCCCCAATTTCCTTCAAGTATTATTAGAATTATTATTAGAAATGCCTCATAATTTCCTTATAAAGAAGCTGACTTTGGGAAGTTGGTAAGTACTTATTCAAATTATTAGAAAATCCTACAATGTTACTGTCGAATAGACATTGAGTTGGAAGCTTATGATTAGGGTTCGATTTAAACTCGCCACCTGTTACTTTTAAAGTTGTTTGCTGTGTATGAAATCTACTTGACGATTTATAAATAATAGATGTTCCTGTTCAATCTAAATCTAATACGTACGTGCAATTGTTTCGACGCTTGTAATTACCTACGCGAATAAACAAGGGTTAATTAGGTCAAATATGGTTCCTTCTTGATTTCCTCGTTAATCAATAACCGCAACGTACGCCTCCGTTCCGACACTGAATAGAATCGAATCACAGCTATGTGCGAGCATAAAAGTCATCACGTCATCCCCTCATCATTATAATTGAAAACCCGTAGAGTCAACTTGTAATTTCAGCGTTATTTTAATGAATCGTGGCAATTCAATTTGTACCCCTCGAATTGGTCTTTATACATTTCGCACACGTGTCTCCCTTTCGGGAAAGCGGAACGCACGGGTATACCACGAAAAGGAGAGGGTTGATTAAAAATATAACCTTCGGTCTAGTTGATTAGGTGGTATGCATAAGAAGATTTAGGATTAAAATTATCGTTTATTTCCGCTTAACTGACGCGATTAAAATACGGTAATTAGCGCGTGAACTGATGATGACAAAAATTTCAAATTCATCACGAAAATATTAACGTCGATTTTTCGTCGATTATTTCGTCGATTCAGCCGCTACGAACGGACATCGAAACCCCTGCAGGCGCTCGGACGTAGGTAGCAGGTGTTACCGGTGAGGCGAATTGGTTGCAGATGTTGCGACTTTCAAAAACATTTAATTAACTACTTAGTCGTCGAAGGGTCACCCAGTCGGTAGATGGTACTAGGAGTACTATTTCACGCACGCGATGACCCTCTCTACCGATTCCCTCGATTCGCTATCGTTCGTTCCGTTCGGTGCCAGGGGATTTCGTTAATTGAGATATCTGGATATCTCTTTCGCAGTAATCTCGCTCCGTTTCAGTTTCAGACGGTGCGCGATTTACAGCGAGGCCCCTTTATTCGCAAAGTCCGTCCGTCCGCCGACAGTACGAAACGCAAGGAGTGAAGAAATTACATTTTAGGAAGTATTGGTTTTCTTTTGATGCGCTTCGCACTCCTCTGTGTCTCACTCAATCAAATTGATTCCTTTTCGGCTTTTTCGCGCGGATAAAATAGAGAGGACCGGGAGGAGTTTCCGCCGGGTATGCGTCCTAACTTCCGTTTGTTTTGTCTTTTTGTCGCCGTAGTATAGAAGGACTGGGATAAATCAATATGAAACGGCATGGTTTCAAAATAGATGAATTTAATTTAAAAAAAAATAATAAAAATAACTTTCACTATACCAAACATTCAATTATACTGTGTGTCCCCGAATTCACTACACTATAATTGGCATAAGCGATCAAAAATTTGGGTATCTCGTTTTAATGTTATGCCCTGCTCGGTCTGAAAAGAATTTCAAGCGTATTTTTACTTTTTAAAAATCAAGACAAATCGTGGCAATTGATAAAGGAAAACGTTCTCTGTTCAAGTAAAGTACCATTTTGGTCAAAAATACGGCAACATGTTCTTGAGAAAAGTTATTCAGAATATGAAATTATGTCTCTATGCCAAATTCCACCAGTATCAGAATACTTTGACTAAATTGGTATTTGCATTTGTGTTCTTGCATTGTAACGCCTTGAGCGCCTTGATTTTTAAAAGTAAAAATGTGCTTGAAATTCTTTTCTGGCCAAGCGGGGCGGCATCCCAAAACATTAAAACGAGATTCCAAAATTTCTGATCAATTATACCTATAGTGAAGTCAATCCGGAGACACATTACATTTGTGTATACGACGGATGTTTCCAAAGTTCTAGGAGTTTGGTATTTCCTTTTTGCTTTCTCAACTTTCTTCGGATTCTCTAGAATTCAGCAAGTTTTATATCATTTAACATTTCAAATCGCAAGTACTAGATTGATTCCCTCAAATTTGGGGACAAATGGACCTCACTAAGAGTTGGATCTGGCGAATAGGGTAATGGCAAACTAAAGTTTTCTTTCCCTTTCGAGTTCAGCCCTTCTCCCATCCTAAAGCATACAGTAAGACTTCCTTGCCACCATTGATCTTCACCATCGTCAGCGAACACCTAACACCCCTTTTACCCCAAAACTTTGGGAGTGGGGTTTTATAATTTTTATTCTGAAATCATAAGAGAATAACCAATACAATAAAATTAGCACTTCTGAAATCTTACCCTAAGTACTAAACTAAACTATATACAGCTCTTTTTCATAGTTTTAATCATATTAACTATTATTATCATTACAGGTGCTGCAGATCAATGATACGTCTCTAATCGACCCTAATCGCTCTCCGAGAAAATTCATCCTCAACAACAACTTTGTCAATAAACCCCTTCAAAGCCCTCACTATACTTGTCCCCTTTTTCCGTCTCCCCATTTAGACACCCCTATCCTCTAACCCAGTTTCCCGTAAAACTCACTTATAGCTTCAACTCTATTTGCTCTTGAACAAACATATAAATTATGCTCTCCCGTTTCTTCTTCTCCGCAATCACATAATCCATCCCCTTCCACCCTAAAATATCCTTGCCACGTTACCAACTGACAAGCCTTTTCAGACAACTTTTATCACACATATCAACCGTACCAAAAAACAAATATACTGGCGTCCAGTAATTCCCATATCGCACATATCTTGCCAAACCCTAATGACATCACTCAATTCTTCCTGTTGCAAAATTGTGTTATTAATTACCATATAACACCCTATGTCTACTTTTCTATATGCCTCACTGGGAATCTATTCTTATTCGCCCTACATCCACTATGACTTTTCACCCAATAAATTCGCATATTCCCTCCTCTGAGTTTAGCCCTCCATCTCATAAACTTTACTTCCGTTTGTTCTCTTGTTCTGTCCTCAAACTCCCCCATCTTTCTTTTCGTACTCATTGCATCCGTATATACCATCCCAAGACCGCCACTGCAGAAAATCTTTTCTATTGTCAACGCAACCGCCAGTTCTCCAGGTCTCTGATAGTCACAGCTGGACCTTTTCTCCAAATTCTTCGTCCCCCCATCACACCGTAGTCACCCCCACTTTATCATCCTTCCTTAATGCGTCAGTATACCACACATGGTCCTGATCCATCACCGTTACAATTTCACTAAACCCTCCATCATACTCTCCCTCTCAACTAGTCCACTGGTTTTCAGTTTGAAGTCCTTCGTAATAAATAATTTAAGTTGGATGAACGGTACCCATTCTATATTTAAAAAAGAAAACCTCCAATTTTGGTGTTTGCGTTGGAACCGCTATTTTCTCCGATGTATAAGCGCCAGGTGGATACTAACAACATAGGCGCACTGTTCACTACGCAAATATATATTTTACACACAAAACACCTTTTCATAAAATATATTTTAAATAAATATTTTCACGTCCCAAAATAAACAAGATTTATTAAAATAAAATTTATAAAACATTACCGCTCATATTTTACGCTCCTATTTGCGTACGATAATTAAAGCGAATACCTTGGTACATTTATAGCCCCTAATGCATTGCTTATTTTCTAGTGGATGACATCTGCAATTTTCCAGGTGACCGCATCAGGAGATTAAAATTGGTTTCTATAGCGATAAATGACCAGTTAAACGCGACGCAGTAACGTATAGTTGCGTCTAGGGACTGAAATGTGGAACCGAAACAGCCGATAATCGAGATTTTCCAATTTCTATCCGCGAATAGCGTGTTTATTATTAATCGGAACGGATATGATTAGCGTAAATATTATGTAATGAGGTCGATATTGACGGGAACAAGCGCCGTAATAGGTTCTAAATAGAAGGTGCTAATTTGTAAGCGAGTTCTGAGAGGAGGAGGGAATGAGGGTTTGGAAGCAAATATCCATTGATACTGTTTCGTTGAATTTGTATGCTTTGGATTAAATGCAATTTTTGTGCTCAGGAAAAACTCGTAAATCGACTTTCACCACTTAGACAAAGTGTTTACTACGTCTTTCAGTGCATGTATGAGGGATGTTTCGAATAATTTAGCAATTTCCTCTACTTCAATTGTATAAATCCTGTTTGTTGGCTATTGGTCCGATACAAGCTTTAACACCTTTTCGCGGCCATTCCGCGTGTTTCACAGAATAAATTACCCAGAAACCAAAACAAACACAGTCCTTTCGACTCCTGAAGTGACAGTAAGAAAGATTCACGGGGTTGAGGAAGAAGGTGGTTGTCAGAATAATGACACGCGGAGACGAATATGTGTAGCTACAGCGCATGGCCGTGGGGTTAATGTTCATTTCACCGATGAAACGGTGATAAACGGCAATCTGATACTACAAGAGTCTAAAAGGGCGCCACTGATTCAATGGGACAATTTGCCGTTTCCACTCCATTACGTACAGATATCAGAACGAAATTAAATTCTAGGTCAAGGTGTCCGGCCTGCAAGGAAAAGGGTTAAAACACAGTAACAAAAGAAGAAATCAAACTATAGAGGCAACTTCGATAAACTAATGGTTTATTAAATTTAGAAAATGAGCTGCAATATGGATTAGTTAATGGCGGACAAAGAACTTGAGTAACGTGGATCATTATAAACACTGCTGCACCTTCCTAAAGACGCTTACGTTGGAATAATAAAGAAAAAGTTTTAAATTTAAAAGGCAAAAGATTTGGCAATAAACTACTTACGTTGAGGTTCGGAGATTATATCTAATCTTAAGGTGACGTTTAGCAGTAGATCATTTTTACAAAAATTTTAGATTTAAATTGTTGTGTCGGAGACGAGGAATTTACACTAATGTCCAAGCGTGCAGCAGAGCAACATTAAGATTATAATTTCTTTTTCAGAGCATCTGAAAGAAAAGAAAATATAATCTTAAAAAGAATTGTCGGTTATGTGCACACAACCGACAATTCTTTTTCAGAGCATCTGAAAGAAAAAAATTATAATCTTAATGTTGCGTTGCCACACGCTTCTACATTGATGGGCTAATAAAGAAATAATAACTTCTAAAAATCAAAACAGACTTTGTGAATGTCAAAATTTTTAATAAAAGTGTCACTACAAATTTGTTTCGCCACACAGTGGCTTCATCAGCTGGATGAAAACTAAAGCTAAACGATCGATTAGTATCTACTTATATACAAAAGAATAAAAGGTAATTATAAAATTAGAAATTTAGTGGTAGGAGGGGGAATGATAAACATCTGTTTGGTCGTTTAAAACTAAGCCTAATCTATTATATCTATTAATTTCCATTGATTTCAAAATATTTAGGTTTTTCCTTTTTCTTGAAAAAACAAGAAAAACTTTGACTACCGGTATTGCCGAACATCAGAAAAGTTTTTTAGACAAAAAATCTGACTCAATATTTGCTAATCATTGTCTAGAAAATAACCATAATTTTAATAGTAATTTTGATATACTTCACATTCAAGAAAAAGAAAAAAAACTAAATATTTTGGAATCAATGGAAATTAATAGATATAATAGATTTGGCTTAGTTTTAAACGACCAAACAGATGTTTATCATTCCCCCTCCTAGCACTAAATTTCTAATTTTATAATTACCTTTTATTCTTTTGTATATAAGTAGATACTAATCGATCGTTTATCTTTAGTTTTCATCCACCTGATGAAGCCACTGTGTGGCGAAACAAATTTCTAGTGACACTTTTATTAAAAATTTTGACACTCACAAAGTCTGTTTTGATTTTTAGAAGTTATGATTATGGAGTTTCAACAAGTTATTCCCGCTTCGATTAATTACTTAATAAAGAAACATGAAGAACAGAGGGTTTGCGATGCTAGCATGCGTAAAATACGTTTGCGCACTCGCAACGAAGGATCGCACTTTCCGCAATATTATCTTCAGGCGAACGATGTTTGATGCGTTCAAGAAAGTACTGTGTGTAAAAAAATTTTTACCTTATAAATGGAATCTCATACAGTTGTCGTCGGGGAGAGTTGAGTTTTCTTTAAATGTCAACGAGGCGGAATCGTATTTAGATCCGGTTGGTCTTACAGTCTTGACAACTCTAGTAAAATGGCATCCTCCCAATGAGAAGAAACGAAACGTTGTTGTAGGTTGTTTCGGCACACTGTAAAGCAGATAAGGAAAACCTTGTCTGCGCGATTTCTTCATTTGGCTATCGGCACTTGAACTCAGATAACTGACAACATATTTAATTAACAATTACACAAAAAGAGATGCGAACAGAAGGAAGTCTGCAGAATCTAAAAATAGAGTCTGCCGATGGATCGATTATTTTAAAGCTGGTAGAAGGTCACCAGAAGACAATTCGCGCTGTGGAGATCTGTGGAGATCGAGCATCTCTGTAAATGGAAGAAACGTTGCTGTCTAGGGGAACTTACTGAAAGATGATAAGCAAATAACTATCGGCGAAATTAGTATCAGTGGAGGAATAGCTATACGACAGGTTCATGAAATTTTACACCGCCAGGACGTGAGCAAGGTTCCAGCCGACGGGGTAGCAAAGCTGTTGCGAGTGGACCAGAACACACTTCACCAACAACAAGGTCATTTAATACGTTACTACGACCAATAACTACCTCCCTTCAATTATGAAGCCAAAGATCAGTCGAAAGAATGGCGCAAACCAGAAGAAGGATATCCGATTAAAGCAGGTGTAAATCCATCGGTTGGAATTTACTGTATTTTGCAATTGACGGGGGATTATTTTTATGAATTTTCTATCGAAAGGTACTACAATTAACGCAAAATATTATTGTAATATTTTGTCTGGCCCCTTGTAGCAAGGGCATGGCAAGAAACGGCCTGGAAATTTGCGAAAGCATCTGTTATTACAACAGGGCAATGCAAAAACCCATACCGCACGAAGAACGAGGGATATTTTAAACGAATTGGGCTTGAAATTACTTTCACAAGCACCTAATTGTAGTATGCTAAAAGTCACTAAAAATAAAATTATTACTTTTTAAAAAAGCATATATTAATGGATAAGAAAGCATTGTTAACATCCAGACACATACATACAACACTTATACATTACAACAACTCATAAAAAATTACTGGAAATAACCAAGGATACAACGACATACAATACAGGTTTCCATAACAGCGATATACGTGGATGAACTGGAGTTAAGGTGAATTAAAGTTTTCGTTCCGTGGACAACTTATAAATAAAGCAGTGTAGTCCTGGTTTCCAAAAGAAATAAAAAGTTTCTTTGGAACGATGAAGAAAATTGACAAGATAGATAAGTCAAAAAAGAAGTCCATCAATATATTTGGAATAAAAGAGTTTTAAGAAGAAGTACCAGTGAATAAAGGAACCTCACCATACCGGGGAAGATGGAATCTAAGAAGGGGAAGAATCCATAGAAATTAGAATTGCATCGAGAACAGAAGTTCAGAGAGGAAATGTAGGAAGAACCATCTCTGAAAAAGAAATTTACACTCACACACACACACAACACTCGGTAATTATCTTGATTTTATGTTAAATATTTATCAAAAATTATAAATGTAATTTGTTATGATTTATGCTTTTTATATCATTAATTAAGAGCTAGGCCGGTGCAATTTTCTAAACTAAATTCCACTCACAGGTTCATCTCTATCTAACAAACAGAGCGAGAGCACTGTTAAAAATCGCTTCATTTGGTCCAATTTATAACCGTAATGGGAAACCGTAACGCGGATTTTACTTCGACGTTATCCATTGTTTGAGTGCAAATAAATGTACGTGTCGACAACGCGCCGTTTGTCGACAAAGACTCGCCAACCTCCAGGGTCAACTTCCATAAAGTCCGGTGCAGAATTATCGCTCCGGCGGTGGTCGCCAATGTGAAATATCTTAATTGGTGAAGTTTTCAGTCCGAGGCGATACCGCAAGTCTCACACTGTCTAATTTAATTTAATAAAGTTCCAAAAGAAAGAAATGTAGCAGTTAGATGGTAAGTTTTCAAATATATTTCCTCTTTTTATATATTTTTGCCTTCGACTAGGATATCTTTTAAACAAACCATTTCCAAACTCAGAAATGATAATTCACCAGGGAGATCATTTGTTATCGAATTACGATTATCTGCGAGCAACCGTAGCGAATCTCGCCCCGAAATGGGAAATCGCTGTAGATGGAATGTTTTCATTTATCATTTGTTCTAACGGTGACCATTGTTCGACTAAGTCGTAATTACGTCCCGGTTTTAATTGAGTTTCCCTCCGAAACGCCATCGTTACGTTTCCGATATCCACCGAAACGAATTAATTTCCCTCACCGAAAAGGTAGGTAGACACGCAAATACAAATACTTCCAACCTTAACGTCGTGGTCGGGCTCCCTCTCTCTCGAAGACGTAAGCTACGAAATCACAACGACGACGACGCGCGGAGGGAAACACAAAGCCCGCGTTATTGTTCTGGGGGTAGGCAAAACTCGGCGTCTTTCCTTAAATATGAAGAACGGAAGTACAAAGAATTTAAATCAAAAGAACTTTGGTGGCGGCGACGACAACAACTTTTCCAAACCTCAGAATTTCAGAAGGTCCGTCGTCGGGTCGTTGAGAATCGTAGTTTCCTCCGCTTCTAATCTAGAGAGGCGGAGTATATGACGGAAGTGAATAAAATTGAATGATGTTTATTCCCAATTAGGGGGTTATAAACGTTTATACAAGAACTTGCACACTCCATTAGTATTATAACTAAGGAAACTAGTTTGAAAACGTCATTTTTAAATTAAAGCGAATAGTGTATGTTTGAAGATAGTTTTAATGAGGTTTTGAGTATAACTTCGATAAATTCTTTTCCACGTCGGAGAAGTGATGGCAATTTTGAAAGAAAAACAACAACGTCCATGCGATGTGTCGTCTGAATTTAAAGAAGCTGCATGTACCTGAAGATACTCGTATGAAGTTTCCAGCGTTTGAGGAATTCAAGCTCCCTTTCTGGTCAAATTCTGTACTTTCAGATTGGAAATCCTTTACGAACCGCACACATCTTAGGATCCAAATCTGAGCTCGCTAGTTTTGAAATTCAGCCTGTTTTGAATCCTTAGACTAAACAAGATGAAAACAAAAGTGATGACATTGGTACAGGAAGAAGAAAGAATAGATATAGTAATTGAAAATACAAAAATAGAACAAGTAAATCAGTTCAATTACTTAGGAGGGCTGATAGACAGATAAGGAGATCAAGAACCGGGAATAAATGAGAGAATTGGAAACACAATAAAACTCTATTACGCAATGAGCAACAACTTTATAAGAAATATTAAAGAAAAACAAAAATCAATGTATACAAAGCTATCTGCCGACCAACAATTACTTATGGATGCGAGACATGGATATTGTCACAAAGACAAAAGGACAAGATACAAGCCACGAAAATGAAATATTTGGGAAAAGTTCGAGGGATGACCAAAAGAGATCGATTAACAAGCATGCAAATTAGGGAAGATCTCGAAGTGGAATCCGTCCTAAGATTTATCGGAAGGAGACATCTGGGCTGGTTGGGACACCCCGAGAGAATGGAAAGTAAAATGCAAGTTAAAAAACTATGGGAAGAAAACACAACGAAATAGATGAAGCGGGAAAGACCCAAAGAGACCCGGAATAATGTGATAAGCAACATATTGGATAAAAGAGGACCGACATGGAATGAGGTAAGAACAATAGCGCGAAATAGAAAGGACTCTAATAAATTGATACATGGTTAGAGTTAGATAAACAATTGCCTCAACACCGAAGGAGTCGAATTCTGATTCCAGCCAAATTCTTTTGCCGACGAAAGAACCTCAAGAAAACCATTCTGAAGGCCAGAACGCTTCGAATTATGATTCTCGCCAATACGCCTTCTACTTCTCTCCTTCTATATCAGATCCTTAGTGCCCTTTCAGGAGTTGGATTGGGGTTTCGGTCCATTTATTATCCAGTTCTTCCACCCTATTCTGTCCCCTACCAGTCTTTTTAGATCCTCAATGGTTTTCCTTTTTCCTTCCTATATTCTTCGACCGGGCCCACCTATTTCCTTCTAGACCTTCCTTTTCTTTTTTCACTGGGTTTTCCCATATCAAATATTTTCTTTGCCTTTGATCTTTACAACGCGCCCATACCAGACTAATTGCTTTGTTTTACCAAAACGACTTAAAGATGTAAGGAGCCTCAAAAGCATTCAAACAATCATCATTCGATATATCCAAATTTAATGTGGATAATTCCGAATTAAATGAGTTATATATTTTTGGAGATAAGCATTGATAACGTTTTGAAAAATAGAAGAGAATCCAGTTCTGATTCTTGCTGAATTATCGCTGAAATCCGAAAATTTCAGAAGAATTTAATATCGCACCCACAGTTTTACAAATTCTAAGTCACTGTTTTCCAAATTAATCGAACTGTGTGTATTAGAAGATAGTCCTGATCGTACCCACCACTAAAAATAATGGAACCCTTTTCGCAGCATTGACCTAAACCGCAGTTATTTGAGATCTAGTGCCGCGTACGTAACACTTGCACAATGGCGAACCTTTGCTTACTTCTTCTCAGTTTTGCTGAAGTTTCGATCACTTTCAATTGTATCCCCCTGCTTTTTTGTTGTTGAGATCAGTTGTTGAGTTGAGATCCAAGTAAATATTCTAGTTCTATAAAGATTTATGCAAAATTTGAGCTTCGCTTAAACGTAACTTTTGCTTACGAGATAACCTCCGAGACGAAATATACTTGTAATTTTCGAAACCCCTTGTTTATTTTTGTGTGGGCATGTGAATTTGCTTCGTAATGTTTCGTTAAATACCTACATATATTCTTAGTTACTCAATATTGACATTATTTGTTTTTCTTCAATATTTCCAGTACTTAAATTTCATTTTTAGTCAATAAACGTCTAGTTGCACAAAATTTCACGCTACAGTTTCTTATTTTGTTTTCGGGTGTTTAACACAATTCGTTCCAGACCAGGAACGCAAGCACTGATTTGGTACGGAATTGCGATGAATTTGTCCTGCGTGTTTGACGTAGCGTCACGCTTCAATCTTGATTTTATAAGTTTAAATTCGTTCGAAATTTCGTTAAAGCACCGTGTCTGTTTGACGTATTGCTGCAATATTCATTTTTATTCTTATACGCGGCGAAGTAGAAACGCTAAAATTACCCTTAAAAGCCAGTGACGCCTGTACAGAGATATCAAAGATTCCTGTCCACCACGTGACTACCAGATTAGGCCACCCAAATAACAGCAGTTGGTAATACACTATTGCTTTATGTAAAATATTGCAGAAAGTGCTGACATAAATGTTTTGTCCAACACATGGTTATTGTTTAAATTCTCACTGAACCACTAACAAAAGTGAATAGGTCCTTGACGGTCTCGCGGATGTAATTGTTGTACCACTGGCACTTTATATGGATGCATATGCAAAGTCCTCTTCAAAGTCTTTTGGCAGCTTCCATAAGAGATACCTAGAAAATAAGGTAATATCAAATTCTTTTATAATAAGTAATGAAATACGTTATCATTTCGTAGAACTTTGCTCCATTCGATGTTGGATGTCATCAACAACATTTAATTTTAATACAGTTGGCCTACCGGGAAAATGCAATGTTTGTTTTCAAAACGATCCACAGGTCTATTCTTATGGTGAGAAAATGTTTCATGTGAAATATTTTTATTTGGAAATCTTTCCACGTATAGCTCAATAGAAGACTGCAGTGAGTACGTCCAACTCTTATCTTCATTTCGAGCTTCGCCATCACAATGAATGCATCTTGTTCACTTGTAAACGTTTTATAGTTTAACCAAAAATAATTACTTTTGTTTTATGCTACATGATATTCCACTTAGCTTACCTTACGAAGAAATGCGATGAAACGGCTGTGTACTGAAAAGTACAGTTCTGTTACTTTAAATGTATGATAAAAATAATAGAGCGAAAACGTAAAGAATGACAGCAAAAATTGTGAATAAGGATTGTACGCCTATGTCAAATGCGCTAGTATGATCCTATTGATATAAGCAAATACCATGAACCTAAGAAAGAAAAAAAGATATTATAGATATTACAAAAATTATGGACAATCATTCTCGATGAGTCTGTATATTGTAAAGGAAAATGTTAAACGACACCTCACGGTACCTAACTTAATAACGCTATTGTAATTTATTTTGCGTCTATCACTGGAAAGTGTACACAGTGAATAGTTTGCGTATGTATTCGGGGACAATATTTCAGTGGAGGATTTCGAAACAGATATAAAGGCGACGAAATTACTTGATATTAAAAAGCTCGTAAAACATCTTGATCCTTTAAATTCTAAAATCAGCTTATTAGCGTGAGATACATTCTCCTGGTCTAGTCGAAATTAATTAGAGAAAACCGAAAGGTTTATAAGCGCGGCGTCTACTAAATTTACGAAACAATTAATATTCGGGGTAAATCTGGGACGGTTAGGCGAATCCGAACTGGAGCCGCTTAGGCACCGTACGGGGGAGATGGGAGGTCCGCAAAGACGTATTTCGTCATTAGTTAGACGGTTCATGAAGGCGATAGCACCTGAAAACCGCATTTTCTGCGATCCGCAACCATCCCCGTCTCGCTCTTCTTCCGTCTTTCCGCAGCCGGCGGAAACCGCCACCGTCCCCGTCTCGACTTTTAAAGATAAATGGCCGACGTCTACGTAGAATCACCATAGATCTTCATTTCGCGAATGATGCCCGACGTCGACTATGCGCCGTCCTCGAACTTACATATACTATATGGACAAATAAAAAATAGGCCTGTACGAGGCTGGAAATGGAGAATAAAAATGTGATGAGTGGGCGTCCCTTCTTGGGATTTTAAGAAATACCTTATGTACGATATAAATCCTACTTATTTCATTACAAGCATATTTGCTTTTACCTGGATATTTGTCTCTATTACGGAAATATGGGACACATTTAAGAAAACTGAGCTTTACCTGCTTAGATCATGGAGATTTAAATAGATATCTTTACTTCTGGTACAATTACCACTACAATTACGCCAAGATGAGAAATTAATGGATAACACAACCCAACACTAATTTTGGTGTTTTTAGGTGTTTCTTGGATGTAGAATTCAAAGCTACCATCAAATTTAGTCTACCAGAGCTTTTGAGGTACGCTATATTGACGTCTTTTAGAAAAGAAAAACATCCTTTTTAACTCATGTACATTTCAGATTATAAGTAGCAGTATTTGCGACGAAGGCTCATTAAAAAACTAGCAAAAAAGTTAAGGTATTTAATTCGCAAAGCAGATAAATATACATTTATGGCTTATCACTTGGAATTTTTTTTATACTGCTTTCTAGCATGGAATTTAGTACAACAGTCTCATTGCAACTCCAACAATAGTCGGCCACCATTTTTGTATCCCATCTTCCTTGATATCCTTCTTCCATCGTCTTAATGTGTTCATAAAGTCTTTTCCCCCGTTTCACTGTAATCACGTAGATTTTGGGTGTTACAATCGAGAAGTTAATTATTCAATTTAGAAAGCATATTTTCCAATAATTCTGTGTACTTCTCTGCCTTATGATTGCCATGAAATTTTTGTATTACTTTAACAAATGGCCATCAAGCATTATATTCACATAGGCAAGGTGTATAGTGCAATGAGCTCCCTCTCTCTGTCATTGTTTTCGTATGCTTCGTAAAGCTATCAGGAAGGACGTGCGTTACTATTCATACTTGAAATTTGGGGTGGCAGTAGCGAGCTGTGTCATGTAAATATTTGAATAAAAGGTAAAATTCTATAACTGAATTAACAATGTATAAAGAAAAACTATTTCATTTCGAAACCGATGGTAAATAAGTTGAAGTTTAATTTGAAGTAAATTCTAGTCCGAATAATAAGAGCCCCATCTGGTGGGGGAGACGCAAACGTGTGTCTGTGTGTGTGTGAGCAAGAAAGAACTAATGAAAGAAGGAAGATAGAAGGAAAGCGTCTATCTGACGATTTCAAGCGTCTCACTTTTTCCCACATATTTCTCGCCGCTAAACCACCCTAAAAGATATTCGCTCTAAAAAAAATTGCGAACTACGTTACGGTTAGATTTTAATTAATCTTATAGAGGCTTTATCGGAGCTTACAACATTTTAAATATCTACGCTATTTATATTTTTTATATTTAAACGTAAGAGCCTATTTGAAAACAGCATTTTTCTGCAGAATTACATCACTAGACATAAGGCTACGTACTGTTACTCTAAACGGCGATTATTTTTAATAGAGAGAGATGTATATTACACAAGTCTATATCTTTTGAACAAATTGGCTCCAGTCGTTCAACAAATTCGTGTCCTTGCCTCGTTTGAGACAGCAGTTTATGATTTACTATTGAATATAGAACTTTACAGTTTATACGAATTTACAAATAATTTATTGATTTTTCTCTAATTTGTTTGGTTGTTTTCTTTAACGTCTGCTTTGTAATGTTCCTACAAAGTCAATAACCATGATCATTATTTATATTACTCTTACTATTATTCAATTTCGTTCATTGCTGCTGTAAATTGTGGATCTCTCATAAGCCCTCTTATATGGGGGCCATTTCGTAATATGCATGCTTCCAGTTTTTCCCTGCTAATCCCAGGAAATTTACGCATTAAGTACCCAAAGCAAAGTTCATCTCGATTTAACGCCTTCACAAATTGCTTCATCAAGTCTCAGTCTCAGTCCTTGATATTCATAGGTTGAAATATGATTTTCTCTCTCCCACTTAAAAGTTCGTCGATTACGTTTTCTTTTCCTGGATATATGACGTTTCTTAGGGGCCAATTTTTCTTAATTTAATGCTGATCCTTAGGTCCCAAAGACATAAAAGAAGAGGTATTTTGTGTATCCACTTTGCTGTCCAAGGAGTAAGTTTACCATTTCTTGATCAACATAAATCACCCACTAATGTTCTTCATACCTAATTTTTTCAGGAGTAGTGATTGTCTCGTATTCTTCTTTCAGAGTGGTAGAATGACCAGTGGGTATTACACCATATCTGTTGTGATTGTTCATAGGAACTTGTTCTAAACTACGTGCTTGAGCTTTGATAAGTGTGATGTGTATCTGGATAAACCCATTACATGTACGAGTCTTCTTACATCATTATGGGATACTAGATTATTTTCCTGAGAGAAAAAGGGCAGCAGATTCTTTTCTCTTTTACGATAAAGTGTAATATTAATACCTGGATTAACCAGACTCTTTCCTTTTAATCTAGAGGCAAGTAATTGTAAAGACTCCTTTGAGAGGTTAAAAATGCCTAGCTGCATCTCAACGAATTAAAATAGAGGTTAGAGATGATCACTTTTCTTGAAAAATTTACTCGTCCTAAAACGCGAAATTTAAGAAGTACCAACACGAATTTTCCCCCAAGTTTATCAATTGGCAATAACAGCATTTCTAAAGGGTGCGGAGGCGGCAGATTCGCGCCTCGCAAACCGAAATCCCATCATCGAATTAAAATTCATTTAGTACTAAAATTAAGAAATCCCAATGGCGAAACCGGCGAGAGGCGTCGGCGCCGAAGGGGCGCGCGCGCATCGCCATAATAAATCTGGTCTCTCCCGATTTCAATTTACATCAACTTAAAGGTGACATTTCCTGCGCGAATAATATCGGCAAAGTTTGCATTCTGCTTTCCGAGCTTCCGGGGTCTCGTAATCCCGCCAAACTCTCGTCGTATAAGACATTTGCATATGAATCGCATGTTATTATCGGGGAATACGTAAAGATTGTATGTAATGTCGGAGAAATGGTACGAGTGGGACCGAGACCGACGTAGTAGATACCGAAATCACCTGATAGCGACGCCGTGAAGGTCGAAACAGGTGAAATACGACGTCGGCGTAAGGTAAACCGGTTAAGTTTAATGTAGTATTTGGCGAGATAATACCGATTTAATTAAAAGTTGGTGATTTGCGTATAGTCGGATTAAATTGAATGGTAGAAGAAATAATTAATCTTACAATGCTCCTATTACTTTTATCGCACCTATTGGTTTACAGCTCACAAAGGCGGTATTGGGAAAGTTGTAATCTCTAGACGTACCAGACCACAAAACTAGAATATCTTTTGCTACATTCGGCGTTATATGAGTTTGGCTTCTTGATAATTTGCTACGTATTTTTCGTGTGCCGGGTGTTCCAGAGGATAAAGTATCCAGAAACCGAAACAAACCGGTGTTTCAGACTCCTGAAGATGATACTAAGGAAGAAACATGGCCTTCAATATTGCAGATAATTCTGAGAATATCTCAATAATATCTGATGGAAAACAGAAACACATATGGCTAGCTGCAGGGTGTGGTTGTAAGGTTAAGATCTATTCTGCTTTGCTACTTGGTTCCTCGCGTACTGGATGTTTCAGAAGATAAAGTATCCAGAGACCAAAACAAACCTAATTCTTTCGATTCGCGAAGATGATACTAAGGAAGAAACATAGCGTTTAGAAAACAAATGGCTGTCAAAATATCTCAGTGAGATCTGGTAACAAACAGAAACTAATATGGTTAACTACAGCGTAGGGTTGCAGGCGTAAGGTTCACTTTCACGATAGAAGGTGTTAAAACGCTGCCCAATCATATAAGCATTTAAGAAAGGCCGCCACTGCTTCGTTGGGGTGAATTTAGCATTCATACTCTGGTGAGAACAAGAATCACATTATGGTTACGGCAGTGCGCCAGTGCAAACAAGGTGTTTCATAAAAAAGAACCAAACAAAACTTCTGCGAATTCTTCCCTTTTCTTTGAATGATTCTGCATAAAGGTTTTCGGCCTGCAAGAAAGGGGGTTAATACACGCAAGAGAAACAAGAAAATTTTAAGTACGATTAATAAACAGAAAGTTTATTAAATTAAGAAAGATTAAATATTGAGTAGTATGAGTGACAGACATGTTAAATCAATAAGTAACGTGACGAGGTCTCATGAATAGTCAATAATGGTAAAATAACGATACAACAGCAAATGCTCAAAATGGCGTTAGATTTAGCAAGAAAATTCGAAATCAATTGTTGAACTTAAAAGTTTATTTTATATGAAGATTTAAAGGTCAAGGTAGTCGAAAATATTGCGAACGAAATATGAGTAATAAGGCGAATTGAATTCAAAGATAAGACTTTACATTTATCTTCTCTCTAACAATAAAAGGGAGATTGAGGAAAACTCATATTAGCTTAGGATACCTAAAAAGTAACGAACAAGCTCATTTTTTGGGAAAAATAAATAATAACAAACGGTCAAGCAATTAAAGAAACAAAAACTGCACTCTTGTCGTAGCACTACCAGCTTCCAACGAATAAGGTTTGTTAAATTACCGGCGTACAAAACCGTTCCTACCTAAGGGATTTCTTACACACAGGTGGTTGTCTGTTGTGAGTGGAATCCCTTACACGTCAACACAGGGTCGAATTATCGATGTTCGGTTTGCGCTTGCAGCCTGGGCGGCCTCGAAACATATCCTCAGTGAGGAAGGGAAACGAACGTCTGCAAAAATTAAGTTTTACAAATCGAAAATGACCGGGAAAATCACCCTATACGGCTCTACTTTCTGTAGTCCACAGACTTCTACTGTATTTAATTACCGAATGAAATTCTGTTTTTAGGGTTTTAAAAGTTTCGTTCGAGTGATGCCATCCGATGTTACACGCGGAAGTTCAGATTACTTTCCGGGATTCGAATAGTTAGAAAGGTCATACGATCAGATGGCAATAAGAAAAATATATGTAGTGTTCAAAAAATGGCCAAAGGAGGAATTTCAAGTTTGGAATTTTGGAAATACGTTTTTGGCAAAAAGATCAAAGTTTCGGAACTCCCTAAGAAAATGAAGGGCAAATCCTTTAACTAATAGCATTATTTTAATGTGTTGTCAGTTTTTATCAACGCCATAATTATAAAGCTAATAGCGATCGTGTTTTCGAGAGCCAAAATTTAATAAAATATAATACAATACAATATAATATAATATAATATATTAAATGTAGAAGACTCTCTATAAACGACCTAATAATAAAAAATTAGGTTCGTTAATGGGCAGTTAACAAGTAACCGTGCAAAAGCCTACAAAGTAAGCACAATTTGCATATGCCAATAATCCTGTAGGAAATGTTCACTATGTCAATCGCAAAACGCAACTGCAGACTAATTAGTTTCGTCCTCATTAGGACTCGTCAGTACAGTATATCGTTCTGCGAGTGACACAGTGAAGATTTCCAGGTGATACGTCGAAATCTCGGCGAGATGGATACGGTCAAAAGATGGTCAAAGATGGGGTCATTATTTTGACCGTATCCATCTCGCCGAGATTTCGTCGTATCACCTGGAAATGTTCACTGTGTCACTCGCAGAACGATATACTGTACTGACGAGTCCTAATGAGGACGAAACTAATTAGTCTGCAGTTGCGTTTTGCGCTTGACATAGTCAACATTTCCTACAGGATTATTGGCATATGCAAATTGTGCTTACTTTGTAGGCTTTTGCACGGTTACTTGTTAACTGCCCATTAACGAACCTAATTTTTATTATTAGGTCGTTTATAGAGAGTCTTCTACGTTTAATATATTATATTATATTATATTGTATTGTATTATATTTTATAGAGCTAATGATACTTTTTCTATCTGTCGGTAGCAAGCCAATCCCGTTTGAAGTTTGCACCATTCAAGGAATTCGGTTTGTGTGCGTGTGACTTTCTACTGTTATAACTTATGATTAAAAATGGCTAAGTATGATCTTTTCCCTTCTTTCGGTACTTTGGTAATGAATACGATTCTGGTGTAGTAATATAAAGTGAAATATTTCAACCCGCAGTCGCTTGCCCTTCTACAACTACTATAAGGGGTGGTTGGAAGCTCTGGCAACGTTGCCAGTGAAACATATGTCCCCGGATTGATCAATAATTGGGTTCCTTGATAATAACTTTCCAGGTAAATCATATTAAAAAATTATTTAATTCTCTTATAATCGAGAATTTTCGTAGATAAAATGACGTTACCATGTCGACGAATTTCGTTTTAAATAATCCAATATCTTCGGATACCTACTGTGTGCACTGGTTTTTGCATGAAAATACACAACCAAAACTTACTACTTAACCATAAATTTAAGAGATCTATGAAGTTTCCCGAAACTAAGCCCAACTAGTTGGATACAATTGCCCATATCTGTCAGAAGGCATCATCAACTGCCACCATATATCACACAATCGGACACACATACATAACTCGACGGGCGTATACGTTTTCTTACGAGATTTCTAATGTTCCGAACATTACAAACCTCGCGTGGGTGCTCCATTTGTTTATTCAACGGAAAGGAACACAACGAAGCTTACGGCTCCTTCCCGTCAAACCCTCCTCGCGTGATAAATCGTATCGTATATATTATGATGAAGTGAAAGTAAATATTGCCTGCGGGACAAAAGCTATCAACGTGCCTTGATGAAGGTTGTCAGTTGTCATCGAGGCAGGTCAACATTGCAGAGGCGAAAATTACGTTACGTCGTCTTCCTTCCAGCGTTACGACGATGGCGTCTTACTTCTTCGGCGTAAGACATCGACCGTAGTCTAGTAACTATGGCGTGTATGCGAGCGCATTTAACAATGACAATTCCTAAACGCGGATTTAATGTAATATCTAATAAATTATCTTGGAGTGTAACGGGCATAAATCATTCGTATATATCCGTAGGGGAATGGAGTCGCATTTATATGTGGCGCGGACAGTGGAAACGAGATGAAAATCACGAACGTCCATTAAATGGAAAAATATGTATGTATGTATGTTCGCATAAGAAAGTCGCGGAAAACAATATAAATGCTAATTACTCGCGGTTCTTTGTAGTTTGATTACCGGTGGTACGTATTGTATGCAAAGTACTAGAAAAAGTTGAATGAAAAAGTAATATGTGTGTGTGTGTGTGTGTGTGGCGGTATGTGCTTTGGTGTAAAATGTGGCGGGTTAAGTGACAGATAATTCTGCTGGAAAAGCAAGTATAAGGTACAGAACTGCATTATTAGTAGATCTGCAGTTTTTTCCAATAATTTTCTAAGTATTATGCCAAAAAATGTATGTAGGCAAAGAACGAAAATGATGCGAATAGTACGTAGGCAACTCAAAATTCGGATAGAACACGGACAGAGTGAACTATAATTGCACAAAATGTTATTATTATTATTATTATTATTATTATTATTATTATTATTATTATAATAGATAGCAAATCGATGATAAAGAGCACACTGGTAGAGTAGCTAAGCAAGATGAAAATATAAAAAGAAATAAAATTACCCTTACCACACCTTTCGAAAATAATTTTAGATACGTGTTTCGGCAACTAAGTTGCCATCCTCTGGAAAATTGAGAGAATTCAGTATCACCAGCGACATTCGGCTGACGCCCAAGACGGATGCCATGAAAGCAGCACTGTAAAACTCTAAAGCACTGCTCAATGAACATCACGCACTTAACACCCGCGCAAAGCACACCAAAACAGAGTTGACACTTTTATTTCTTTTATATATTATTTTAATCATAGCCTCCTTATTCTTATTTGCGAGATGAAAATGTCAAATGGATCGTTGAAGAAAAATTTTCCTCAGTATTAAATAAGAACGAAGGTCCACTTATAATGTGCAAAGAAAATACGGAGAACCTCGCTTGCATTAGAAGGAGTCAATTCAACAAGACGCCGTATTCCTCACTAACAGCTTGAGCGTCTTCCTCCGGTAACAATAGAAAGTGTATTATAGTCGATCAAGCACTTTTTGTCGTTACCATGCAGATTTCGCATGTCACTGAATAAAGTACCGCTTTCTGAAAAACTAAAAAATTAAATTAAAATTGCATCAACAGCCACTTTTCTGTGACGTGGCAGGGGTGACAACTACTTTATTTAAATTTATTTTAAACTACATACCGGTGCATTGCTAAAGTATATCAGTCTTTATCGTCTTTTCCGCAAAATATATATAAAACATAGAAATGCCATATCCCGAAATTTAAGGAAATGAATTCTTATCATTCTCACAATTGTGATTTGGTAGTATGTAACTGTAATGATTTACAGCTGGGTAAACTCTTAAAGGTTGCACTACCGGTTAATTTCCTCTTAAAATTAACACAATTCTACAGTACAAGTTTGATGGTTTGAGTCCCTATTTCGATCAGAATTATGCCTAAATTCTTGGATCGTCTCTGTATTGTCAGCATAATATTGACGTGTAACGGCATTCCACAAAAAAGGTCAAATCGTAACATCACCGAAAACGCAAATTAAATGATTATTGAACTTGTGCGTGAAAGAACGATTGGTGGGGGCCCTGTGTGGTACGTAACGCCATTCTGCTAGAACCAAAACTCACTCAAGTTCAATTCAATTGACCGTAACTTTGTTGTTATTTTCATCTTGGAAGAAAAGTTGTCCGAGAATGCCTCTACTCCAGAAACCACACCAAAGTAGACGCTAAGAATTCAGTGACTTCTCTACAACTAGGTGTGAGTTTTCCGAAGCTGAAATACAGAAAATTTGCTCGTTGACCTCATCTCATAATCTCAGAACTTTATGCAGACTCTTCCTCAGGCTAGGACAGCTAATATTTAGCTGTTGAGATCTGTGGAAATTTGAGAATCTGGGATTTCGGCCCATACGCAAAGAAACAATATTTTCAAATGAACATACAGAACGAATATGCGTGCATAATTTAGGTTATTCCTTATCATGTGAATCTCACGAATTTTCCTCACAAACATGCGTACGTCACGTTCTGCTGGTGTATTATTTGACCGAAATTTCTTTTCGAAATATATAGTCAATAGTAACAATAAATGTGAACTTAGAAAGCGCATATTTTATCCAACTGGAGATCTTTGCCAACGATTTCACGTTTAATACGTACTTAAGATATAAGTGCGAGCAACATAGAGCGCTGATAACGAGCGAGCGTTGTGTTTAGATAAATGCGCGTGGAAAGTTTATTAAATTCCTTCAGATATGCGAGAAAACTTTTATTTTTAATAATCTCCGACCGCAGGAAAAACTTTTAACGAGATGTATATTTATCTCAACTAGCCAGGATTAATTTAAAGTGGAATAGTTAAAAAATTATAACGGAGTAAGCTTTCCAACCTTGCAGTCTCGGTATACATATATAAATATAATATTCTGTATGTTGAAAATTAATGGCGGAGGAATAAATGCTGGTTCTAACTGAGTGAGATTTTCTTCTTGGAAAATTTTACAAATTTATACGTCATCATTTATAGAAGATATATGAGCTTCGCCTTGCTGACAAAACTCGATTTTGGGAAGATATACTGAGTGGACAATTAAATAACGGATCTGGTCCGAAAAATATGCTTTTTGAAAACTTATCTTCAACATACTCCCCTCCTCCAGATATACACTGCTGCATACATGTTTTCCATTGTCCAAAGTAGTATTGCAGATCATCAAGTGCCAACGTCTTCAGCAAGTGCGTCGTTTTGATCTTGATCTTTTATACAGATTAAAAATGTGTTTCCTTTAATGCACTTTTCACTTTTTGGAACAGATAGAAGTGGCATAGAGGAATATCTGGTGAATACAGTAGATGGTCGACGTTGTCCAGAATCCAAAAACTTTTTCCACAGATCTGGTCTTTCCTTTCCCACCCTTTCTCTCAGCTTGGTCAGCACCTCAATGTACTATTTATAGTTAACCGCTAGGCTTATCATGATCACAGCACTTCGACACAAGAATATCGTTCTCAAGCAGGGATTAAAATGAAATTAAACAAGATAAAGAAACGGTAGAAGGGCGAAACCTGATAATAATTGCAAGGATTGTATGCGTGTGATGAGAAGTTTCACTGATGTGATACAAAGCCCAAAAGAATTAACACATTTCTTAGTGGCCAGTACTTAATTTAATCTCAAGTTGATTGTAAAATAAAAATTGCTTCCTAATCATCCGTTCGATTTTAACGAAGTAAAAAAGGAAACTCTAAGATAATCCCAATCGCGAAATATATCGAAAAAGTCTCCCTCTATTACCTTAAAATAAACTTTATCCTTTTACTCGCTTTCGTTAATGATACGACGCCCGCTGTGACCAAACTACGAGCACCGGGTAACATAAAAGAAGATTAATTTACTAAAAGCTGCCGTGCTACGGAGTCGTTTCCGCTTTATTGAATTTCAGATAAGGCAAAACGGACGCAAATGCAGCCTTAATTGCCTAAAATTTCGCGCATTAACGAAAAAGGTCCGAAACGGTCGCTGATCTAAAACGTAGGCGAATTGTGCAATCTAACTTTCTTTCCTTTTGTGCATATATTTACTCGTTTTCGCTTTTATAAACTGTGACACATCAGGATAAGATATTGATTTTAATCGTTCGAGGAGAAAATAAGTCCAAAGTCGAGTAAAATCGAAACTTTTGGAGTTAAAAAGTTTATTAATGGATTCGAGGAACAATGCAATTCAATGTGGTACTAATCCGGAAAAAATAGAAGAATCTATAACCAATAGGTATTTCAACAGCAAGTTCAACGTTGCATTAAATTCGGTTTAGAGCGAGAAAGCTAACGTAAAACCATCAATAGAAAAGGAAATTTTGTGAATACGTCAATTATCTACTTTCTTTCTGTCAAAGACCGTTCAGAGATTCATCTTCTTTCTCCTATGTCTAAGGTTCTATGTTACAAGTCTAACTTGCACTCTTAATTAGTTAATTTTGTTACGACGATAACTAATACCAAACCCCATCTTATCAGAGGCTTGACTGTTGGTCTTTTTATGCCACAATTTTGGCTTTCATGATTTATTACTAGATAATGAGAAACGGAAAAGTAAATACGGTTTAAACTTGGCAGTTACATTATTATTTTGCATTGTAGGAATCAAATCAATACTTTCCAGTCATATGAATGTTCATAATAATAAACAAGCATTGAACGGAATGCACTAAGTTTGAATAACATTTATTTTAAATTGTATTGTATTTTCGAATTCAATTTACTCAAATATATGCACGTCCTATTCTACTATACCTAAGGTTTGATAAAAGAGTGTTGTTAAGTAATGTAAACTGAAATTCTCCGAACTTTAATGTCGCGCCTTGCACGTAAGTGGGGACAAAGGCCGGTTTACACTACTTAATAATAACACGTCATCCATTCTTTTATTAAACCTTAACCACAACCTAAAATTTCATGACATCAAAATTTCAATTACGGGAAGTACACAGACGTAAACATCCTAACCTCTAAATAAGTAAACAGCTATCAACAGAAAACGAAAGTGTAGGGAAGTAATTTGAACTAGTAACTATGTCTACTTTCGTTTAACACATTGTAAATACTCAAACATATGTCATTGATTTGATTGATAGGAATTACATGGCCGTACCTGTTTAAAGTTTTGGCTTTGTTAGATATTGGTTAAGTCTGATTCGTTGATTGTATCGGACGTTAGTCACGTGACTCTCAAATTAGAACGAAAGTAGTATAGTTACTGGGAGTGACTGGTTGTTATCATTGTTATCACATGTCTCGTAGCTGCAAAAGCTCTAACTTAGTGTAGAAAGGACTAAATTGCGTATTCACGGACTGCGCCCTAGAAATAAGTGATACTTTCTTTGTCTGGGAAAGTGTGCAAACAAATGCTGGGCATATCAGAGGGAGCCTGGATATATAGAAGAAAGAATAGAATAGAAGAAGGCCGTTGTGAAGCCCTATTACCAGGTCACAACTGGTAGAACATTGCAAGGAAGCCTTCACTTAACTGACAGGAGATAACATTGTGTCCTTAACCTGAATGGCAGGACGCAAGGACTTTAAAAACAAGCTGACGAAAAGCCGATGAATTACCCTAGAAAGGCTTAGAGAGATCTAGATCCAGGAATGAGGAGAGAAATGGAGATTAACTGAAGGTTAATTCTACAGCAAGGACAGTATTTATATTATCTGCGCCTATGAGGAACTGAAGGGACTTAGGCGGAAGCATTTCGGCAATGATCTACTGCAGTCTACGAGTATACTCAGGCTTTCTTTGAGCAAAAAGTGGCTTTTGTCGAGGACAAGGGGTTGCTCGAACGGAAATTGGAGTGTTATTGAGAATCGATACAAAGAGCATAATTGTCAATGCCTGCTCTGTTGCTAACCAACCCCAAAAATGAATGAACGAAGGACTAAATTGCAAGAGTCCACTTTAGTATCTAATATTGGAAACTTGCGTTATATAGCATTTTATGTAACATTCGATTACTCTGTTTCCTCCGCTTACATAATCGTTTAATATTCCGGAATACCAAAAGCAAGCAGTTCCGGTAACATTCAAGTTCCAAATCCAGTAATTTATAATTGTGATTTCACGACCTAAAATACATATTTCCGGCGATAAGAGGGAAGGGAAAGTAGTGCGCCAGCACTCCGAGCGATAATTATATATTCTCGACATAATCCTAAGTCCCACGCCCCTGATGGATAATTTAGGAGCGCCTTAAATATTTAAGGAGCTTCGGGAGCCGATTTAAATTAAGGTGGAGATATTTGACGTAGCCGTTAAGTCGTTAAATTCATTAGGAAGTAACAATCAATGGCATCGGCCTAATTTCCTAACTAGGAGCGAATTCTAACTTCGATGGAGCTAGAATCTTTCATTATCCCGCCGCATTATCCGATTTAAATGAAGGTAATGAAGGACGAAAGATATGCAGTGGCGAAAGAAATAAAATATCGAAGATGATCAGCGTTAACCGGTTAACGTTTTTACCCTAATCGGATATTTGATGAACGTCATTTTTTAATTAAATCTTTCACGATTTTTATGAACTAGGAAAGCGCGACTTGCCTGTAATAATTCCACGAATTATTTCTAATTAACTTCGAAGACATAGTTTACGTGTCAATTTCAGCTTTAGGTAAATCTCAAGAGTAACTCTTGTTCGTTTAAAGGAGCAGAAAGAACGTCCTGAAAACTCCATTAATTTCTAAAACAGTCGCTTTTCCTGTTTAATAAATATTCCGCCATTAATTCAAACATCTTATTCCTTCATTATAACGTCATCCGTCCCGGAGATAATTAGAAAGATCGTATTTCCGGCAATTCTAATTTATTACTGAAGGCGAAAAAATTAAGGGAATGGTCGAGGCGTAAGCTAAAACTCCCACCGTTCCTCCCCCGTCCCGTCTTCGCGGAGAATATAATTATTCCCTACCACCGCTCCCCTTTTTGGCAGTCCTTGTCGAAATATAATACACACCTATTCGAAAAAGGACGTAACAAGGAAGTTTATGCTGCTGCAAGAATTTCTTCGGCCCTCGAGCGCCGAATAATTGCCTCGGTAGAGGAGTAATTTCGTTTGTTCTTCGCGAGCTAATTTTATTAGATTTTTAGTTAATTCAACTTTGTAGCTGTATTTAAGGCGAACGCAGAAAAAAAAAGAAGTAAAGATAAATTGGCTTTGATAAAAGACTTTAGAGGGAGAGAGATGTAAGTAAAATTACAAGAGAAGAAAAACTTTGTTCGTCTTTTTTTCTTTACTTCGACCGGGATAGCACCTCGGATAACTCGGCGAAATCGGGGGAATCGGAGGGGAGAGGTCGGCGAGCGTAGATTGATTTGAAGGTGATGGCGGTAGTGGCTGATTTCGACGAGGAAGAGGGCGTTGGTAATGAAAGGGGATCAAAGTTTAAAGTAATTTTATTACGAAATCAGGTGAACTTCATTGATTGCCCGCCTTCGCCCTAATGAGTTTAACGATCTAACGGTTCTCAGAAATGTTTTGCGCTTTCCTGATTCCATCCGGCGTGCAATCAAATATTCGATTCTCGCGGATTATCTTATACGTTTTCGGAAATGATTGCGTGAAAAGAGAATTGCAGAGAAAAATTTTTGATTTTGTTTTCCCCATCTTAAGCCATATTCCTCTTTCTTGGGAACACTTTCATTATGGCAATTTTATCTGTAGACGACTCTACTGGCTCTGGAATACGCCAGTTCTAGCCCAGAACCAAGACGTAACTACAAACAGGTCCTAAAAAGACTAATCGGGTTACCTAACTTCAATATCAGTTCACTGAGGTATTAAGGTCAACGAAAACCAGAATAGTTATTACAAATAAGAACTAGGAGACTCTGGCTGAAATATTATATATAAAATAAATAAAATTACCCTTACCACACCTTTTGGGAAAAAAAATCCAGAAACGTATTTCGGCAACTAAGTAGCAACACTAGCGAATCTAATGCCCAAGACGAACACTGTACAACACTAAAGCGCTGCGCAATGAACATAACGCACTAAACACACTTAATGTCAACAGTGCTTTTGGTGTGTTTAGGGCGTCCAATGTGTTATGCTCATTGTGCATGCTCGTCTTGGGCATTAGCCGAGTTTTCTAGTGATACCGAATTCCCCAGTTTTCCACTGAGGATGGCAAAATGATGGATGGCAAAATACGTATCTGGATTTTTGCGAAAGGTGTGGTAAGGGTAATTTTATTTATTTTATAGAATAGTTATTGATTAAATAACAACTTCAACGTGCACCAAATCTGTTATAGTAGTTTCATACCTTTTGCTGATGGTCAACTCCCTCTTTTTTGGCAAGAGGGATCGTTTTGTCCACAAATAGATATCTGAAAAGGAAGCAGAGGTGAGAATTTGTGGCGGCCCTACGAGGGCGAAAGTCGGTATATCACCTGTTTCTTACCCCATGACCTACCAATTCGAGCTAGTATGGCCTGGTGGTGAAGGGAACAAAAGCTATTCTGGTTAATATGCAGGTGTGTATAAACTGGCGGAAAGACTACACGTAACAACATCCTTCGTTCGGTTCTAATTCGAAAATAAGTGTTGTATCATGATCCGTATGTTTTTAGGAACCATTTGAAAGAAACATGCATTTGGCAACACTGCATTCGCATACTACTGTAACAGTAGGTATCGTAATATTTTCGTTATTTCATTATTAGTACAGTGAGACTTTTAATGATTGTCCTGATCCTATACTACTTTCCGCAGTTCCCCTATCAATATTTACTTCTATTAAATGCAATACTTTGCATTGGCATGGCGTCTTTTAGATAAAATATGACTTATCGTACACATCGCCTATGGAAAAACTTTCCTAAAAAAGCCATTAAAGGCAACGAGAAGTCAGATGAGTTGCGTCGAGTTGCTGACCCTGCTCTCGAAATTGCGACATCCACTGCAATGGCAACGATCAGGGGTTGATCTGAACAATCAAGGTCACACAATCCAGGCTTTTCGTCAAACTACCATTTAGTTCCAATAAAACCAAGAACCTTTACAAACTAATGAGAAGTCAACTCAAGGTCATAACTGGCGTTTCGGAAATTGGATGGCTAATTGTCGTCTGCAAAAGCTCAGGGTTACCAATCATCAAGGTATTTGAAAATTGTAAATGTCAGACGCGTTCACCCAGAAAAGATCCATTTTTTCGTTGAGAGGATATGACTATCGGGTTGATTTGCTCATGCTTCATCTTTAATTTGATTTGAGGCTTAGTTTCGATGTCGCGAAAAGATGTTAGCATATCCTAGAACTCCCTTCAAATTGGCGGTATCCAAGTATTCCATGAAACTCCCATTTTCACTTGTGAATACAAGAGTTGTTCCGTTTTATACATATTACAAGGTACGAGGGTGATTCAAACGTAAACGGTAATTTCTTTTCATACATTTATGGATTAATAATGTATACAGGCGAAACTTTCCATTTTTCTTCACATAGCTTCCTTTACGTTCTACACATTTTTTCAACGATTGGAGCGCTTGAGCATTCCTTGTTCAAAAAAAAAAGTTTGAAGGCGCTTCACCAACCAATTGCGCATACGTTCCGCGACGTCTCGATTGTGGTTCAATCATTCCCCGCAAAGCAATTCTTTCATGGGCGCATACAGAAAATAGTCACTAGGCGGACCAATCTGGACTCTAGGGAGGATTCACCGTACGTCAATTGTGAAGAAAATCAATGAGTAAAACTCTTCTATATTCAAGAAAGGAAATGACGCGAAAACCTTTTCGGCTGAAAGACGGCGTTTGGTCCCTTACTGGGTGGGCTTCATCCGTTCTTTGCTACTCCTTACTCACCATCTTTGTTACCACATGTGGTGTGACATGGGTTCATCACTACACTCCAATCCATGTCACATCACATATAATGATGTACCTCAAAAATTGCCCCCTTCTTGCCGGAATCGTTCGAGCACTAATTGTTCTAAGATCAAGATGTTTATTGATGAAGGCATGAGTAATTGCAAACGCTGATACCGACTTCTAGCGCGGTTTCTGCATTCATTTCAACAATCTGCACGACACTCGATTCTGGGACGGTATAACGTTCCCAAGCTGTCCCTTGAAACGAGTTAAAATCGCCGATGGTTTAACTCCTTCATTGGTTAAAAACTTTATAATATTACGAAGAAACTTCTTATTCACTTATGGCTGTACTGGGGACAGAACAGAGCGGAACAGCTAACAAAGCTGGTTACCTCTTCCTACCACACGGACCATCAACCCCCGACTCCACTATCCAGCTTGCAATCGCTTGCCGAGTCCACTAGCAAAATTATCGTTTATAATTGAATCGCCCTCGTATATAGCTGCAAGCGTTTGTTACATGATATCGACTAGCAAGAAATTTCTTTCTTATACTCACAATACGTGGCAAAAAACGCCGATTTAATCTTCCTTCCTTTGTAATTCCAACAAATAAGAAACGACACACACCATTTTCATATACCACACACCCAACAAGGTGGTAAACATCTCTTCAACTTGTTTGAAATTCATTTGTCCCACACCCAATTATACGTACTTACCAGTTCGATATCTCCAAATAGGTACAGCAAAAATATATAAGCTTCTTACATCCGAAGCGATACCCAGTTATTATTACCATCGTGGCGAGACCTTAAATTGCATCCCTTACTACCTAAAAAAGCTCTCACAACCACCTTTCGATTTCCAAAGCCGCTTCGTTTGTGTCCACATGTTCATTCTCATCCCTTCTTTAACGTAGACGTCGCGGTCGAGAATCGAAACAGACACTTGATACCAGAAGATAGGCGTTCACACTAACATTGTGTCACTGTCAATTTCAGAAGTTTTCCAACAGGGCGATATATTAATCATAAGCGTTTATTTCGTACGGGGCTCGTTATGTAGGGTGAGATTTCAAACGGAATCTGAACCTATAATCGGCCTAACTGTCTATTATGTTCGCATCTATTAGAGGCGTATAATAATGCGACGTGTGCATGCTAATCGGAGTTGATGACTACGCTTGAATATCTATATATTAGTGCACTGTCCCAGCCATGTTTGACGGGATAATTGTAAATTGTCTAGGAGTTAATTCCCTTTTACTACAAGCAACCAACTTTCCATAAATTTCGTTAGAAATTAAATGAGAATATTTGATAATTGCCACTAGAAACACCTTCTTTAAGTTTCTGGACAAGGGGCACTTCAAGCGTTCTGCACATAACTTTTAGGTACTGCATGATGAATAGTTTGTTTCTTATGTTACTTTCTCCAAACACATGAAATACTCACCGAGTTATGACTGTACCTGAAATGTAACTTTCGTTCTAAGTTTGGCTTTTGTTTCTTAACGCCATGCTTTGCTGAAGACATAAATTCGTTGTTTAGTCTGAAAACCAAAAAGAATTGTTGTCCGAATGCGTGCTGTACGATACCAAACTTTATTCTGGATACTCTAGACGTCTTCAAACTCTTCTAAATTCTATCCTAAAAAAACAAAAATCTTCATGGCGAAATGTGCTTATAATAAAGTTTCTAAAAATGTTGATTACGTTGGCCTGCTGAAATATGCCCATAATCTTCGCTATAGTTTTTTGAGAGTTCTGGCTGTGCTACTTGACATCAGATTTTTTGGAGACATACAGAGGAACCTTAGTTTTTGTAGAAACTGAATCTTCATAACAAAATCTGCTTACTTGCTCGTCTTTGTTGAAAGTTTATAAAGATTTTCCTTGTGCTACCTTGCCTAAAATTTATTGGTAATCCTCATTCTGGGTTTAGAAAGATTTCATTGAGCTATTCGATATCATGAAGACATCAACAGCATCTTTAACTTACTTAAAAGACAAATAATCATAGCAAAATGTTCTTCGTGCATCGTAGATCTATAATTTTTTGTTGTGTTCTGGTTCTCCACAATTTGCTTCTAGTTTTGACTACAGAGATTTATAAGATTTGGTTCTACTATTTGGCGCCAAACTTTATTGAAGACATCCAAGCGTTGTATGATTTTTCGTAGAACCGAATTTTCGTAGCTAAATGTGCTGTGTTGAAGATTCTAGCTGACTTTTGTGGTTCAAAATGTGCTTGTAACCCTAAGTATGAGTTTCTAAAAGTTTTGATTATTTTGGTTTGTGACAATCTTTAGGACGGATCAGCACTTCCTTTAATTGAGTAGAAGAAATAGTATTCGCTTTGGATTTCAGTTGAGTTTGAGCTTGTGTTTTAGCTGTACTGCGCAATACGAAATGTGCTTAAGCTTCGTTAAGGGTTTTCACGAGGTCTTTTGGTCGTTGGCTTGATGAAGACGTTACAACTATAGTTGTTCAATTTGCGCCAATAGTACTACAACTATCTGAAACGACTGCACTCCACATTCTCAGTCTTAATGTATAGTATGAAGCCATCTGTATTCGGATAGCGCAATGTTCTTTTTTATTATAGTACAGCTGTTTCAGATGGTTGTAGTACTATTGGCGCAAATTGAGCAACTATAATCATGACATTCACATTTTGACTAAATACCTTCATATGGCCGTTAACAAGATTCAACTTGTACAACATCTAAAGGCAACAGACCATATGTAGCGCCGAGCATTTGTCAATTGGATACCGAAGCGTTAAGAAGTTCACCAAGTAAATCATTTTTAGCGAAGAGGCGCACTTTCAACTTGACGGTTACGTCAACAAATAGAACTGTTGAATATGGACCACCAAAAATGCGCGAGTAATCCATCGGCAACGTACGCATCCACCACGAGTGACTGTGTGCCGTGAATTTTGTGCTAGCTGACTCATTGGACTGTATTTTGTTGAGAATACAGCCAGCAATGCAGTTACCCTCAATGGTCTTCGTTATCGTAACATATTAACCAACTTTTTATGGCCTGTGTGTTGGATGAAATTGATATTGATGACATTTGGCTTTAATAAGACAGGGCAACCTGTCACATTGCGAAATAATGAAGTTACTGCAGACACGATTGCCTGGGCGTGTTATCTTGCGATAGGAAGAAGCAAATAGGCCGCCAAGATCATGTGATCTAAAACCATTGGACTTTCTTTTATGGGGTTTTCTAAACGTTGAAAATGTATGCAAACAATTTCGGAGCCCAAAAGTTATTGACAAAATTCATCCCCAAATAATGTCCAAATCCGATTGAAAATTTCTTGAAAAAGATGAAAGTTTACCAATAAAGTCGACGCGGAAATTTCCCCGATGTTGTGTTCCAGACCTAACCTCCATACCTTCACTTCATATTTAAATAAAAGTATCCAAAAATTTAAATATGTGTTTTATTTAAAAGAAAAGAAATTAAAGTAGATTTGGAGACACCTTGTAGTTAGGCAGAGAAGTGTGTTAGTCGACTTTCTGGGTTAATTAACACATGCGTCCTTACCTTTTACAGGGGAAGTCGACGCATAGTTCTCAATCTAGATGTAATCCAATGACACGTTGTGTTTTTGTACGGATAGTAGTTGTCTCTTACGTGGGGAGAACTCACCAATGTTAGATCATTACTGGAGACAGGCCTAAATTCCATGTTTACGTGAATGATGCTGTAGGCGACGAGTTTCGGCTAGGTTTGACAGCACTAAGTTGCTAATTGCAGTTTTCATATTATATCACACCATTATTTCGTTGCTTTACATAGTCTGTAGAGACATATGTACCAAGCTATACAATTAAAAGTAGCACATCAGATACGTAAAGCCAGACACAACACATGGGCTGAACTATAACGGTATAAGGTTGGTGGCAATTAAAGCAAATAGAAATTTATTTAATGGTCGCTCAAGCTCGGGATTATTGTCCGCGGATGTACGCGCGTAGATAGTTGTTAGTAAGTTAGTTAGTTAGTGTGCTAGCGTGCATTGTGTTTGCACGAATGCAGTTAATACGTAGAACGAACGCGTTCGCGATTTTATCTGCTTCCATAATCATGCGGTATTAAAAATAATCATGAGTTCCAGCATCGTCACAGTTAATGCCAACGTGTGTGTTCAGCGCTTGCTAAAACTTTACCGCTAAACTTCGGCCTAACAACCCGCCCGAGTCTTTAATTAGAACCAACTAATAATTGCAATTACAAGTAATCAATAAACGGGACGTAAACTTGAGCTAGGTAAACCGCAAATTCTAAAAACTCCTTTAATATACAAAGAGTACCAAACATTTATTCGATTGCCTGAAACAAAGCGATCACACCATTCACCCTCTAGTTGTCTAGCTATTCGATTCAACTCTTCGCTTCGCCATTCATTCCGTCGAATTACCCGCGAGCGGCGCGGCAAACGAGTTCGTGCCGAGCACATTGTCATTTTTCATGCGAATAAGCCCGAATAGAAAACATTTTCGAAAATGAACCGGCAGGCAAACCACTTAAGTGCGGATTGATTGCACACGCCGTATAGTATCCGATCTCTAAAAGATTCGGCTTCGAGTGGATTTCTTTTAAAGTGACCGCGGGGATCCCTTGTGGTTGGATCGCTTTGATACCGGTAACGGGGAAAAGACCTCTTACTCGGAAAATCTATTAGCTATTCAAACAGACGCCGAATTAATCGCGATCGATATGTACGAGCTGGTTTTATGGAACGTTTCGTGTCCGGTGCTTAAATCTACGTGGTTTTCGTGCTTCCATTTTCTAATCTTCTTTTTAGGAAGTTTGGAATGGAATTCGAATGAAATTAAAACTGCTAATATTTTTACAAACACGAGCGAAAGATTGTGAGACGAATTTCAATATTAAGTCATAATCAAAGATAACGGATATAAAAGGTAGAAAATTCTTTCTGGATTCAGTTCCAAAGACAATTACAGGATATCGATACAAATACGATCGTAGGAAGCGTTTCCTTAATTCCACTGATAAACAAACTTTTCACCTTTTGTGTGTCTCTTGATCATCATATCAAATATCATTGATTCTGAATTTGCTTTCCAAATTTGTATGCTAGGCATAGTCATTGAGTGACACGCGTCTAAAGTTTTGAAAGACATTCTTATATTAATGGCAGTGCAAAACGTATCTTCACATAACCTACTTTTGTAGTTTACAGCAGAAATATCTCTTTTACCTCTTTCAAGAGCTGTGATATTTATGTTGCACCACAGCAAGAAGCCACCGTGGTATGCAGTGGTACAAATATTCTACCGCTTTTTCAACCATTTATTGTAATAAGGTTAGTAGTTGAAAATCCAAACAACTACGTAAAAGTATACACACACATAGAGATGGCGGTGGCAAACAAATTTTTAGCGGCTTCCTATTTACAGAGTTTCAAATACAAATTGATACCTGCGAAAAAGATTCTCTTCAAACACAAACATAGTTTGTAAAATTTTTATAGGAAAAGGTGTTTAATTAAATTGTGTCTAATTGAATTGTGCCTTAGGGCTAGGTGAGTTTACTAAACTCTCATTCTTGTCAGATACTACATTTTACAACGAATGAGAATACATTTTATTCCTGATTAGAATATGTACCACCGCACACATTGACAATTTGTTTTTTATACAGAAGTGCAAGATGAGTCACAAGGACCAAACTGATTTTCAATTAAATTTAGTGGATATGACGGGAGAGGAGTTATTAGAGAATTTCTACGTAGACAGAGAGTCGGATGAGTATGAAAATATTCCATCCGATGTAGATTCCGTGATTAGCAATGATAACGACTGCAGTTTTGTCGCCGAAAATATTGATCAACTCGAACTAAAACAACAATTAGAAGTAGAAGTTTCGGATGCTGAAAGTGAATCTAACATTCCTTTAAAAATAATACAGAAACCAGTTATTACGCGACAAAAGTAATGAAAACGATAATTTGACTACGCAAACGAACATCACTCGGAGTAAGACAAATTCACCTGCAAACGATATTATACTTTTCAATAATCCTGTTGGTATGCTTGGTTGTATAAAAACTTAGATGTTCCTTCGCCGGCCTTCTTTAGACTCCTTTTTCTGATGATATCATTGAATTTCTTGTTTTTCAAATTTATGTGGTCAACAAGCTGGAAAACCACACAAACCAACTAATCTGAAAGAGTTCAAAACATTTATAGATATTAATTTGATGATAAGTATAAAGGCACTTCCTAGTTACCGTGATTCTTGGTCCACTTTCCCCTTCTCTACAGCATCATTTGATCAGTCAACTTATATAAAGAGGTTCAGTTGTGTATTAGCAAATCTCCATTTAAATGACAATTCTCAGCAACCAGCCCGTAATGATCCTGCATTTGACAAGTTGTATAAAGTTAGACCATTGCTGCAGAACTGCAACAAACTGCAGAGAGAATTTTTAGAATGTTATCTGCCATCAGAAAATTTAGCCATGGATGAATCCATGATCCCGTTCAAAGAGCGATCTATCATGAAACAGTATCTCTCAAAAAAGCCTATAAAAAGAGGTTAAAAGGTGTGGATGTTAACATATAGTAGTAACTATTGTGTAAAATTCGATATTCATAGAGGAAAACCTAGTGAAACTGGAGAAAAGTGTTTGGGAACCCGTGTGGTGCAGAATTTGTGCCGAGGATTCGAAAACAAAGGATATCATTTATACTCAGATAATTATTTGTGTAATGTGGACCTTCAAGGTAAATTGAAACAAGATGAAATGTATGCATGCGGAACAGTCAACATTACAAGCAGAAACTTACCAACATTTATGTCATTTATGTATAAATGAATGTAGCGAGAGGAATTTGATTATTACGTTAGTAATAATAGTCTTCTAGCTCTAAAATGGAGGAATACAGGATGCGTCCGTTTACTTTCAAAGTACCACAATTCTGAACATATTGGACATGCAAAGAGGAGGAATAAGCACGGCAATAGAGAAAATGCAGCTTCTAATTAACTAAAATCGCTTCATGAATGGGGCGATAAGTTTTATTAAATGAAATGTGTTTACCAAATAAACAGAAAAAGGTACAAACACTGGCATCGCATATTTTTTATCTACTTGTATATAAATCACTTAATAAGCCGAAGCTTCCAATGAAAGATTGCATGCTACCTCTAATCGAAAGTCTTGTCAAAAGAAAAAACAGAAAGAAGTGAGGGATATTAGCAGAGCAGGAGCCCATTTCAATAAAAGAAAAGCATAAACCATTTGTACCAAAACTAAAGAGGGCTAAGGAAGACGAGCATAAACCAATTTATGGGACATGGAGACGGTGTGCTTTATGAAGCACAAAGGAAGCACAAATTCATTCCAACTGGATATGTTCTAAATGTAATTTGTATCCAAATTGAAAAGCTGCGTTTGAAATATTTCATATCACATAACGACGTAACGAAGTGTGCGCTTTTTCTATTTTCTTCCGTATTTTACTATCATAAAATAAAATGCAAACATTGGATCTCCTTTTTGTATGTCTTTGCCCACATAAAGTAAATTATGTTCAAACATCCCTGCCTCTGAAGGAGTTAATGCACAACAGTAATCGGCCAGCATCATTGGGTCCAAGTTGCCTTAACAACGCGATTCCGTGATGGATATGTTCTCGTCGAATCGCTTGTGACTGACGCCATATATGCACTCCAGGAAGAAAACCTGAATGTGAATGAAGGAAATTTATCTTCAGTGGACATATAGTAACCAAAAAGTTCTGAAATAATTCCTCCACAAGATCTTTACAGTTGTCCGCTTTGCTCTTTCTAAGGAAATGCTGGACGAATTTCTTGAATGACTCCCATTCTGGTGTTTCTTGCTCGTTTAGGGTGGCATCAAACTCAGAATCCTTCATTAGTTCTCAAATTTGAAGGCCAAGGAATCTGCTTTCCTTGATTTTGGCGTCACTCACTCGTGCAAATTTACCTTTTAGTAAACCAAAACCGTCGCCTTTCTATCCATTCCCTTGACAATTTTTTTATCAATCCGAGTTCAAAGTGTAGAGGTGACAGGTTGAATTTCGGGGGATCCACTAGGAGCTGGACTGACGAAATTTTTGTTCCCGGAATTTCTTGGGAGGCATTGTTCATTTTACATAATGTTTTTTTTTCTATCGCTGCTGCTCCACTCGCATAAGAAACAGCAACAACTCGTATACATATATTGAAGATACAGCACAAGGACGATGACTTTCAAATCTCCGCAAAGGTGCCAGGCATGTTTTTCGTGTGCGCTGATCGAAGAGCAACGGCTAACCCGCACCGATGGAAAATTGCAATTGACGACGTATTCAAAATCAGCATCGAAAGAATACATAAGAGACATTACTTAACTTGCTTTAGAAAAACAGAAACATTGTTTACCAGTACGCTTACACATTGATATCCTCAATTATAACAGTTGCTAAACTTTTAGCGAGAGCTACTTCGCCCTATTCTTCCCCTAATAACAATAACAATAGTAGCAAATTTACTTCTCCGCATTAACGCTGTAATCATTTAACTTTTCGCCAAAAAGTAAATATTATCTCGCGAAGATACACACGGAGAAGCGAAAGCTCCTCTGTAAGCTCTCATTTATCTAACTAAATAAAACTTTAGTTTAATTAATTCAATACGCCACCGCCAAACGGCGCGGCAGCGGCGAAAATTGATATTACGCGTTGTTTATTTAAGGGTTTATTGCGAGAACTGAAATTTCGCTTTTGTATTTTCCGCGCGACCAACTCCCCATGTCGCACATAAACGTATGCAAAGCATGATTGCCGGATAAAGTTCGTTCGTTACTCTCGAAGACCGGCGACTACGACGGACTAGCGGGACAGCTGCGCTGGTCAGATGTTGGTCAATTTCCTATAAGGGAGAGATAAACTGCGACAAGAATAGAGGGGTAACACTTGTTACGCTTACATCGGATTATGATAATGGGAGCCGTCTAAATAAGTGTTCTTCGTTTTGGCCAACCTCATTCCCTTCAAATTCGCATGAATAATGTAGGGATCGTTTCGAATTTAGCTCGGAAGTTGTTTAGATAAAAGAGCGAAATGATAAATCCTTACGAAGGCCGGAAAAGTATTTCGGAGAGATTTAGGCTCCTATAAAACTAAGTGGGATGTAAGCTGTATATGTTTTCTCGCTAAACAATACTGAATAGCGCCGCATTTTTCTTTCTCTTGACGTGTTTGGTTTGTCTTCGTACGGAATTAAATAGTTGTCATCCTTTTGTTTCCCGTTATCGTCGTACCTTGTTTAACATTAGTATGTAAGCAAGGTACAGCCGAATTACGAATTGAAGCAAAAGTATTTAAATTCTGCGTCGACCGCTGTTGGTCCATGTTCCATTTAGTTTCTGGTTCTCATGCCTACTTATTCACTTGCTTAGGCCTAAGCCTTTCCATCTTTAAGTATAAGACTGGTGAAATTGCGTTTTGCAATTTCATCTCTATCTTGCTTCTTATTTTGCTCCATGTTATCTTTCCCCTATGCTTCTTCTCTGATTCTGTCTATCTATCTTGTTCATGGTCTTCCTCTACCACCAGATCTGCTCCTCTCTTCAGACTCAAATTACAAAACCTATATATTTCTGATTCTCTTCGCATTCAACACGCATGTCCAAAACCATCTGAGCTCTCCCTCTATTACTTTTTCTTTGATAAGTTCTATTTGTAGACATCGGCTGAACGCCTCGTTTCTTATTTTGTCTCCTATTTTCTTCTCAGAAGCTTCACTTTCGCTGCATTGATGACCACTTTTTCACAAAAAGTTGGGTTCATTGTATTGAATATGTCTCGCGTTATTCCCACTGTTTCATTTATTTCCCTTTCCACTTCCCCGATCTCCTCGATATTTACAGCCAAGTACTCGAAGCGCTCCATCTGGTCAATTTTTGTTCCATCAACTTTCTTCTTCTTCTTCTGTTTCTTCTCCCTTTTCTTCTTTTATGTAAAAAGTTGGTGTTTGAGCTACACGTGGCTCTTTTCATACACCATGGACAAGTGTAGTGGGTAGCAAGTACCCCGACTAAATTCAATATATTCTCGTAATGTTTCCTTCTTCGTCTTCTTCTTGTTCTCCTTTGAACGGATTCTGAAATAGGTTTTCGTTTATGCCCTCGTGTGGCTTGAAACAGTTCTGAAACCAGTTACAGGATTTTGTTGGATATAAATTGTACTAAAATATCAATACAAAGCTAAGATCGATTTTCACATTGACACAAACACGTCCGGTCGGCACGAAAGTCAAAACGGAAGTCCTCCAACCAGCCTTATTACACGTATTATCCTAGTCTTTGATCCTTCCATGGGTTTTATTTATATACATTGATTTTCATGTATATTCTCGCTATTTCCTCCTCTATGGCTTCAAGGTTGTATTGTCGGTTTTTCTCTGGATCTGCCATCGACGCCCTGCTTCACTATAACAATTGCAAACAAGACTCTAACGGCCTACAACTTGCACTGATGTTCACCTGTCCCCCTCCCCCCCTCCCAAGGTCCCCCGTCACCAATGTTGCCCCTTTGAACATTGCGCTACCAGTCTCATTACTTTATTTACGTGCCTCGTATGACATTCCTATTTATATTTCAAAATTAAATAAATTTGAAATGAATTGTAAATTGCACAATCCCATTTTGCTTCGGCCTTGTCAACGATACGTTTCACAAATTTAATCGGGTTTAAAATTTATTATAACTATTATAAGTAATAGCGATAACGGTAAATATTAATTATTTTAGCTATTTACTTTGCAATATTCAATCTTAGTCTTGCGCATATTGTTAACAGTTACATTTTCGAGGATATACATACATATACTTATATATCAAGGATAAAATTCTTTTCAACGGCGACAGCAAGCAAGAGAGATTAGAATTGCTGGAGTGTATTTGTTAATAACGTTGTAGGTGGTGTGTATGACATCACGTTTCCCTTATCTGTAGGATGTGCAACGATATAAATTGTATAATGAAGGCCCAACCTTGTAATTACACAATCAGTGACTAAGATGTAGACCACAGAAGGAAAATTGTGTCACGTCGTTGATTACTATATATTTTTTCTTATTTGACGTATCAACAAATTATGCATCGATTATGCAGCCCAAGAAAAAAAGCTTTTTGTTTGTACAATATTATAACCGATTTTGACTGTATTTAATGTGCCGATGCAAAATGTAAAACCCATTTCCTTCTACGAGCTGCATTTTTTCGAGATACAATGCCAGTAACTTATTAACAAGTACTTCGGTGCTTCGACTTGCAGATTAGCATCATATAACATTTGATCCTGAGTAAATATTGTTCCAATGTGGAGTTAAGTTACCAAATTCGCCAAATTCATAGTTCTTCTACATATAAAGCTAGGATCGATGAAACACTTTGTGACGGTTTCTACTCATGGTGAACTGCGCTTTACGTATACAGGATGAAGAATGTCCGGATTGAATACAATGAAAAACTTAGAACTAGAATTTTTGACGGTTCCCAAATAAACTAATTCGCAACTGATCTTACATCGCACATTCAATGATTGAACTTGAGCAAAGTGGGTGGATGTCGTTTGTACTAATCGAAATACACGTTCTCGGCAATCAGAAAGATGATAACTATGTTGAGGTACTAAACGTCATCCTCACTAACCTCAGAGACCTTGGATATAATATGGGCGTAAGTGTTCATTACTTACACAACCACTTAAACCGTTTTCGTGAAAATTTAGGTGACACCAGTGAAGGGCAAGGTGAAAGATTCCACCGGATATAAAATCAATGGAGGGCCACTTACAGAGAAGGTAGCATAGACACGTGATGGTAGACTACTGGGGGAGTTTGTAAAGAGGGTGTTCTAGAAAAGCTCATTCCAGAATGTCCCGCAAAAGAAACTTTTGAGGTACCAAATAACTTTTTCTAATTCACGTATTGTTACAGTAAGAATAGTGTATTTTGTCGTAGAAACGCTCAAGAAAATACCCATGTTCGGTTTCCTAAACCATAACTTCATTCAGAATGGACTACCGCACATCACGCTCATAACTCAGAAACTAGGGTAATTAGGCGAAAACTATTGTCTCAGTCCATCAAAGAGATAATACTTGACTAGCTAAGAAAATCCCGGTACCAAAACATTTCTTGAGCTGTGTTAAAAACTGAATTTCAATGACCACAGAGTTGTTGTCCAACTGCCTTAGGAAACATCTGACAAGAAGGTGTCAACGTAAAAAAATTGATTATTGTACAAAGATATTGAGCCGAAAACTCGCCAATCCGAATTTTAGTTTCTAATGCGGTTGTTTGAGAATAGTCAATCACAATTTGGGATTCAGTCAATCAACCTCAGCTCTCCAATCAGAGCCTTTCCGCCTCACCATTAGCCTCAACTTGATCATATCTGCGATAGTTTGCAAGGATCAATTGTAATTTCACCAACAAGCAATCTCAGTTCGAGTTTTCGATTATTTGTCAATAGTTAACTCTTAACTCCCCGTTGGGCGTTAGTGTCCCACCATAACCTCAACTTCGCCATCACTGCGATAATTTGCAAGGACTAATTGTAACTAAAATAGAATTCAACGCAATTATTTGGAAACAGTCAAATATAATTTGGCTTTTCGGGGACCAATCGCAATATAAATATAATCTGCAATAATTTGGGACGATTATTTGTAATTGAAAATTTAAGGGTGATAGTTGAAAACAACCAATTGTAATTTTCATTTTCATTTGAAGCCACCAATCACAACTGTAGTTTCAAGTACCATCATTTGGAAATATTTTATAAGGAGGCTGCGGTTAAAATAATATATTAAAAAAATGAAAACTACCCTTACTTTCGAAAGGTGTAAGGTGTAAGGGTAGTTTTCTTATATACCTCTGGAAATATGCAAGCGTCAATCAAAATTTGAGTTTTTGGCGGTTAATTTGAAACAACCACTGCAGATAACAAATTCTAAAAGTTTCATTGTAATTCTGGGATTGTAACAGCTCTCATTAAGATTCGTGCGAGAGGAAGACTATAAATGATCTTTAAATAGAAACATGTCGAATGCTGTTTACATAAACGTCATCCAATTTTTCCTGTGCAATCAAGTAAATGAAATACCTTCCCTTCGTAACGGCGGAAAACCTGAAACTGCATGCTATTTTCCTTTCATTTACGAGAAAAAGAAACTCTTTCAAGAACTTCCCGTTACCTTTCTCGAGTCGGATCTTTACGAAAAAAGTGCACACATTAGAAATGCAAATTGCAAGGGAACCCTTTAACCTCTCCCACTCAAGGCGACAAAAACAAAAAGCAGAAGTATCTACGAAGAGAAAATGCTGCCGGAGAGTTGTCAGAACTTAGATGGTGCTAGTAGTAGGAGGAGGCGGCGACGCCGGCGCCGCCATCATCGCATTCGCATAAATCCGGAACATGCAAGAGTAATTAATTTTGTGTACTCAACCAGGTGTTATGAGAATACGTTAGAAATGTCAGCGACGAATGTTCGCTAATTAGAAACTGAATTGGATGTCTGTCGCAGTTCGCAGTACCCGCCTTCGCGTCTCTGAAAAATTAAAGAGCACATCCGTTTGAGACTTAAAGAAATTCGCCCCTCCCTTCGCGTTTCTGACCGTTCCAGGTACCCTATAACTTGGCTTCGGTGCGAACGAAGCGAAGGCACAGAACTACGAATTTGTCGACTCACTTTGACAATTTAAATTCTTGTCGCAGGTTCCTCGCTAGGAAGTTTTCGTTCGAATTTCGTGCTTTCCGTTTGCTCCAGTTCTTATTTGTGTTTTTCGCTCGCGTTAGGTCTCCTTTCTATCCACGCGCTAATGAAAATATATTTCGTTAACTCGTTTGAAGTCATTAGAGGACGGTGCAATATGTTCGGATAACGATCAAACGACTCTTCGTAAAATTCTGATACGAATCTGTATCGCCATTCAGTATCAAAGAAGATGGGAAAAAACTGAAACTTTTTTGAGGAGAATTGCCGAGTTAAGCACGAAATATAAAGGCCGGGATCCTTTTAGCATAACCTTAAATTTAAAAGTTCGAAAGTTTTAGAACCCAACCAACTTGCGTGTCTTCAATTATATATACAGCTTGCGCTTTTATCTTGCTATGCAGGGTAGAGACCTGGGAAAGCAAAATATTGAGAAGAATACTCGGTGGGAAAAGGACGTACGAGGGATGGGAGATGTGTTTGAATACTGAGCTGTACATACTGTATTACAAACCAATCATTGCAGAGCTCGTAAGAGCTAGACGAATACAATGGCTAGGATACCTCGAAAGAAAGGGGAAGCAACAGATTGGTAAGGGCAAAGCATGGAGAAGACCGGGACAGACCCAAGAGAAGCTGGAAAAAGACTATGCTGGAAAATCTGGAAGGCAAGGGAGTGCAAACCTGGAGCAAGGGCCCAAGCAACAGTTAGAAGTGGAGGAGGATTACATAGCAATCACCAAACAAATCATATACCATTGGAATCAGCACGTCAAGACGCGTTGATTGGTGTAACGGTTGGTTTTTTAATCGTCGTCTACTTTGCTCTGTTCTGCTTTCCCATTTGCTTCTCATAGTTGTAATTCGTTTTTGATCTCTTCCCTTCATTGGACTTTCCACTTTTCGCATTTCTAGTCTACTGTTTCTTCTAATTTGCTTGTTTCATTTTAGTTTTCCTCTCTTTTTATATTTAGTTCATCTTTGCTTCTACCTTGTCCACTTTAATGTTCAAAGTTATTTACTCGATACTAGATTGATTCTAATTGTAAGATTAGTAGTTTAATCTGTTAACAGGAATTGGAAGAAATATTAGTAAACTACCAAAATTCCCTAAGTTCCTCTTCAACACACTAAAATCATAACATTTTAATAAAATCACTGCACTGACATTTATTTACGGACTTGGACCACGCTAGAATTTTAAACTAGAGTTTATTCTATTAATGCTAACGGTTACTAATATACACAAAAGGACCTTTGAAATGCTGACAATTTTAAATTTTGTAAGCATAAGGTTAACCAAAAATAAAGTACTCTTGTAGTAAGCTTCTGCAGAAATAAAATGTTATGAAATTGCGGTTGGCCATCCTACCGAATCAAGGATGGCTCATTTATTTGGATTTAAACCATTGAATAGCGTAAAAGTAGAATGTGGTGAAGATGAACAGTAGGGACCCAGAACTCCGTTGGATGATTGAGCTTCGTTTAAAACAGATGAAAGAATCTGAACGTCTCTCTCTGTTAAAATAGTTCTTCTTTATTCTCCTTCTTTAAACGTGAGGTTCTTGTGGAGCTCCAGGACTTTCGCGATCCTTTTCATCATTTGCAAAATGCTGCATGTCTTTTTTGCTCCTCTTTGGTGGTTTCTGTCCATTCGTGTTACATTTCTACAATGCTATTTTCTTTTTTTTGCCCTTTTCGTGTGCTTAAAGATCATATTTCTTTAGCAGTTTGGCGTTTCTCATTCCGTCTCATAGTCCTTCCCCATCGGTGTCTTTTAAAGCTTTTATCCCACTTGTCCTAACTTGTAACATCTTTATCATATGTTATGACGAGCCCTAGAACTATTTTCCAGACATTTTTTTGCCTAAAATTTGGTTCATTCAGTTATTCGAACGGGATTCAGTTTTTGCGCTCTTGCTTGCTTGCTTATGTATCTTTCCTATTGCTTGCTATTTCCACTTCGAAATACTTTAATTCTATTAGCACTTCTACTAATAATAAGTACTTTTCCTAATATCGTAATATTTGTAATGTGTTGGTGGTAACTTACTGGTAATAGTGCTGAAAAAGTCCTTAAATACACAGTTAGCGAACCAGTTAATTACTGAATCTAACTTATATATTGCATGTTTATACCAGCGATTTATAACGCCATATTTGGAATATACTCGTCGAAATCTATCCGATAGGCGTATTTCGAAGGCAATCAGACGAACTTCTTTGTATCTCGAGAACGGTAAGAAATACAGCGTCTAGGATGGAAGATTTGGATTCTACAGGCCAAAATCTATGGAATGGGCGTATCTCGGTCGCAAAAAATATTTCTGCCGAAATGAATGTTTACCTGAAAGCATAGAATTTTTTCAGGTTTTCGATGTAGCATACTTCCGACAGCGTTAGCAACTTCAAACTTGGTGCGCTGAAATTACTGGAGAAGCTGATTAAAATGAAATAAACCGCAGGTCCCTACGTCTTACCGTTCCGGAGATATGGTACTTTGAAGTTTGAAAAATTTGTTATCCAAAATTACCATAATTTCGTTCTAGCGCGAAAACTATTATAGATAGCTCGTTCGTTGTTATTCCATTCGATTCCTAGGCGAAATCTACTTCTAGAAAAGTCTATTCGATCTCGGTCGAGGCATGAATAAAGTAGTGGGAACGATTTGAAATTCGATTCTGAACGGAAAATCGGCCTTTCGACGAAAAATGAGCAAACTTCAAGTAGCACCTAAACTACTATAAATACGATGCGGGGGTGATTCATAATCAGAAACACGAGCTGTTTCTAATGGTGTAGGGCAGAATCCCGTAGCTTGAGAGATATTTCAGTCCGCGGGTGCAGTTTAGCGATTTTTTGCGTTTTCGTTTTTCGCATTTTATTGCGATTTTCTCGGTAACTGTTGGAGTAATTTGAAGAAATCTCACGCCGTTGAATTCGCCTCGCCAAGACGCGTTGCTTTATGTAAGACTCAACTTCCTAAGTCCCATAGGAGCCGAGATGGGTTTGCGATTTTGGCTGTTTTTAGCGGTTTCTCGCCGTTAAAATGTATATTTCGAAAATGAATTCCACCGAATGAAAAAGTATATTGATCTTAAAGGAGATTAATTTAAAAAATAGTAAACCCATCGAAGTTATCATTTTAAGCTGTTGCCTATGTTTTCTAAACGCGTGAATTACAACCTACCTATCCAACGTACTAGCCAAAAATTTTCGACAGAAAAGTATACAAAAGAAATAAATTTCGTCGCTGATGAGGAGAAAAGAAGGTCACGTTGTGCTCGGACTTGCTTAGTATGTAAATTAAATCTATTCGATACAACGTAAAACAAAGGAAAGAGCAATGAATGAATATTTCCACTCGTATTTCGTATTTTCTCGCACCGTCCCTCGCCCGCTACTTCCCGGTGTTCCCTTAAGTCCCTAAGATTTAGTAGCGTCGTGAAATTTGAATTTCAAAAATTATATGGCTGGAACGCCGGCGAAAGCGCCGAGGACAGTTCACTTATCTTTTGTGCCGATGAAGTTGACAATCGCGAAGATATTAAAAATGTATTCTCTTGGAAGAGGAGAGAGCGCGGGCGCTGCGCCTCAAGGCGAACGTTCGCGACATTGAAGCGTATCAGTTAAGATTCATTGTTTCGCGGCGATTCTCCGACAGAAAACTAATTTTCAAATTGATCTTTTTTGCTATCGGGTATTTACGAAATTACGTCCCGATGTAACTGAAGTTTTGCAATGAAGATTCTTTCTGTATTATCTGATATGCAGGTTTTTCTCTCGAAATATTTTTAGATTATCCAAATGAAAATTAGATAGAAGAAAATAAACCAAACTAAGTCAATAAGGCACAATTGAAAGAAATCAATTAATATGGTTGGACCACCTAATACGCATGTATTTTCCATAAAAAAGTGGCTTTTTAGTGTTTTTCGGTTATCCATAGGTTTTTATTATTTTTATCTTAGTTTTTATATTTTATATTTTTTATTGTTATCATTATTACTTTTTATTAGTTTAGTTTAGTTTCCCTCTTTATTTCACTCACCTACATCAAGAAACCTGGGAGGTAAACCTTATCTCAATTAGAAAAAGGAGAACATGGAGAAATCAATTGAAGCTGTAAAGAACGACATGTCCAAAGTCAAAGCAAATCACTAGTTTAAGGTTCCAAGAACAAGTTTGATCGATAAGCTTCGTCAAACTCGTCATTTAAAACCGGGTAGTTTCTGTGTGCTCATTGTCCAGTAAGCACAGCTAATAGCAAAAACTTTTGACATAGTAAGTGACTGGGGCTTCCCCGTGACACGCTAGGATATTCGTCAAGTTGTGGTAAGGTTTGTGACGAAGCAAGGTAAGGACGACCAATTTTCTACAAGAAACAAACTGACCCCATTGGTAAATCGGTACTAAAAGAATCTTTTGACAGCGAAATTTTCTTGGAAAATACATTACCACAAAATATCTACACTCACGACGAGACAAACATCACCGATGATCCTGGTGCAAAAAAACTATTGGTGCCCAAAGAGCGGGTTGAAAAGCATTCTAGGACTAAGCTCACTCAAGCTAAGGGCATCCTGCAAAGCCGAACACTTATACGTAAATTGAGCGGTAGGCACCTTTGCAGGCACAGTTTCTGAGGCCATTTTAATTCTTCACATAGACGCTAACGGTGCCCAAGAACGAACAAAGCTTTGTGATTAAAGATAATCTTGCATTACACTTTTCGTGTGTGGTTAGTTCAGCAGTAGCGAATAATATCTATGTCCCCTACCAACAAAATCAACTCAGTATGTAGCCCCTAGATATGAGTCTTTTTGCTCCCATGAAGCGAAAATGTACAGTACGCATCCGAAAAGAGTTGTTCCCAAAACTGTTGAATCGATTGTGGTCCCACACATAACAGGTCTAAGGACCTTTGATCCAGAAAGAGTTCTGACAAGAATTCCTAGCAGCGAATCGACTTCCAGGAGGGTGCTACATTCCAGTTTACTAATGAAAGGCAACGCCTCGCAAAAGAGGAAAGCAACAAGAGCAGGCGAAGAAATGCACATTCCTCCCACCACACGAAAATCATAAAAAAAAGAGAACAATTTGAAGGCAAGTCGCCCTAAACCCCTGAAAACGGAAACCATTGATCCTGATGAACCTGGATCATCGAGAGCTCGGCAAGAAAAAACAAAATATACCGACACTGACTTTGATTCTCTTTGTTCTGTATGCAAATATTCTTACAGACATTATACTGATGAAAAAAGCTGGATTTGTTGCTTTTGGCCTTTACAGTAAGTATGCGGCATTTCCACTACTGGCTTCAAGAACCCTCAATACAAATGTCCTACGTGCAATTGTTGTTCCATTTGCCTCATACAGTTCTCCGAGTACACGAACCAAAAAGCTTGGCTCCAATGCGTGCCTCGTAAAAGGTGGGTTTGTGGACCTTGCACCGGCTGTTCTCATGTTTCTATGACGATTTAAAACGTGTTCCTTAACTTGTTCCTATGTTCTCAGCATATTTTGAATATTTTCTATTTTTGTTACTTTCTTTAATGAGCTTTCGTTTAGTCAAAAAATTTCTCTTTTAGCTTAGATTTATATGTCAAATATGCATTACCAAAGTTGTTCGAAATAAATGAGTTTAACCAAGTATTGTTTTTAATGTTCCATTTGCCTAATTTAGGCCTCTTAGACTGTTGGCTATTACTTCTGATTGATTATTTATAATTGGTGTCGAAGTTATCCTGAAGCAGTTTAACTTTGACTTTAAGTTTAATAATGCGTGATGTCGATGTTACTCCCAATCCGGGGTAACTTCGACAACAAAAGGGTAATGAGAGAATATTTAAAATAAGTAGAAGAAGTAACCCCGTTTTACGGTAAGTTATGAAAAGATTTTAAATTTTATTATACATACGTAACAACCAGAGCCTTACTTACAGAGAACGCAAAATCAACAATTAATTATCGTAGAAGCGGAAAACGTCGAAAATCAAAACCCTTGTACGTATGTAGGTTGCCGGGAGGGGAGATAAATATTAAACAAATTCCTAATTAGACGGTTTCACGAGCGCTACGACGCCAATTATACGTTTCGAGGTATGTTTTCCCTCCGCTCTGATTACAATTATTATTATCATTATTACCGTAAACCCCATGCGAGCAGAAAATTACTACTAGAGCGTCGGTCTAGGCCATTATAGTACAAAACTCCACGCAATATACATAATGCTGGTGTGGTGAGGCGGGACGCCATCGTCATTTCGACCGCCGCGATTCCGGACGATTGTTTGAGGCCGACTGGTAGAGAGATACATACACGAACGCCCCGACATTATACAGGCGCTAGGAAAACTGTCAGGGTTTTGAACGAGTGACCGCAAAGGCAACATCTGGCGTTCCATTATGAAGTTGCCGAGTGTGTTGGCGCGCTTCGCCCTCAAAACTCGAGGAAATTGTATTCAGACTTCTCGCTAGTAAATATTCCGTAGGAAAATATTCAGTATTCCGGATCTCCGAGCTGTCGTTCCGTACACCCACCGTTCCGGCCCTTGTCGCTTTAACTGCTATTCCTTCCCCATGAACGCCGAATGAAACGTCCCCCTTCTCCTTCGAAACACAGATATTGGTTTTTAAGCCGGAATTAATAATCCCTCGTGAATGGCGGTCATTAGAGAGGGCTTACGACTTCTACTGAAATTGTTTGATACGAGGCTTGATGACATTTTTAATAAACTTCGAATTGATTTGTACGTTTTCCTCCGTCTGAAACCGTTTTTCTTCTATACTCCGCCGACGTATTTTACGTGTACCTTCTGCGACTGACATTTTATTTGATTATCAATATGGAATGAAATTGAAATTTTAAAAATGTTTGTCTTATTAGTCTATCCTACCAACTTTTTGAGTTAAAGGTTTCCACCTGAGGAAGAAACTTAAGTCCACAAAACTTATAATTCCAAATAAACAAATCTATGCATTTCGATTTATATAAACCGGAACTAATTAGGTTCGCCCTTATTTAGATTCGTCAGTACGGTACAGTCGGTCCGCAACTGACAAAACTTAATTCTCCCCACGGATTATTGGCATATGCAAATAGTGCTTACTTAGTAAGCTTTTGCAAAATTACTTCGTAGCGGCCCTTTAATTTAACCTAATTTAATTAGGTCATCATATAGAGCAGGCATGGGCAAACTTTTTAGCGGCCGCTAGAAGTTTTATGCTGCGAGTAATCTTGAAAAATATACATTTTTCTAGTATTCTTTTGACAGTTTCTATTTTTGTGGCTAGAAACAATAAATTAAATGTATATATATATATATATTTCGTGACCTTTTTATACTTATCTTATATGATAGATCTCTACCACTAATAGGTCAATAAAACAAGGCTGGTTTGAACGATAGTTATATTTTCAGAACGTTTACAAACGTTTTCGGAATACCTTCTTCAGTGAAAATATAACTAGATAAATATATAAACAAACATTTGTTTTTTATTTGGCAACTATCAACAAAATAACTAATGACTAGGATTTCTTGATATAGAGGATGTGTAACCAACTTTTATATATATATAAATTATAAAAACTAAATTAATGTGTAAACATACATGCAAATTAAGTAAAACCTTATATCAAAAAATCTTTGTATTCTTTTGAGGCAAGTTTGACGGACCGTGCTAATATGCAACAGAAATATTCAAAGGCAAATCAGACCAATCTTACTCGAGGGCCGCATATGACACGCGGGCCGGATGTTACCCATGCTTGAGGTAGAGAGTCATCCAGATTTTATTTTCTATATTAAAATATATGTAATAAATTTTATGTAAAAAAATGTAAAACAACACGATCAATGAATAGTGCACTCAAGAACGGACTGATCCTTTTTAATACGTTACCAATGGACCTAAAACAGTTGTATAATTATAAGAAAATTAAAAGTAAATTATATACTTTTGTTCAACACCCTATAAAGGAGAGTCAACTCCCCTGCGCTTCTACGCCTGGAAAGTACGCCAAGCCCCTCAACATTCAAAACCCGTATCCACCCGAAATCGAATTTAATATAATCATTTAATATGACTACCATTTCATAAATTAATAAATAATTAATTCGGATTTTATTAACTTACATTTTACAACTTGACGGAGTTGACGCAAATTTTGAATTTAGGGAGGCGCGAATTTATAATTTTGATGTGGTAGGAATTTTGAATCTTGAGATAGGGAGGTGGTTTCAGTACCCGTCATTTCCTAGTACTATCGGTGCTATTTCTCGTGCCGAAAACAATCTATTACAATCTGTAACTTCAAATTACGATCGCAAATACTTTAATTGTGATTAGTTCTAACGAATAATGATAATCCGAAGTAAATGTTAGTCTCAAAAGAAGCTATAGTTGGGTCATCTCAACACACAACAATACATACGTTAAGAGAACCTTAGTAAACCAGTGACCCCATGATTTACCGATACCAGTGCCAGATGTCTAATTGGCCACTGAACATGTTTGATTAGTGATTTTTTAGATTTCGATTAGTGCGTCCAAATTAAAAAGCTGAAATTATGATTAGACCTTTCAAATTATCGAGTCGAAAACTAAATTTGTGATTGCTGGTTTAAAGCGATCCGCCCATTGGTTATTTAAAACAATTGGAATGGAAACTAGAGTCTCATTGGTGATTTGAAATTATGAAACCGAAACTTCCAATAACGATTGGTCGTTTTAAATTATCGCAATGACACTTCACGTGGGATTGGTAATTTGCAACTATCCTGACAGGAACCGAAAGTGCGATTGGTGGTTTCAAATAAACAGAAGGGAAGTTATGATTGGGACTGGCCACTTCAAATTGCTCGCTGTAAAATACAAATTACTATTGGTTATTTCAAATTACAGCGCCAAAGATATAAGTGGTGATTAATTTCATTAAATTATCGCGGCGAAAATGTAATTAACATTCTACCGATATGCAATAAAGGTAGAAGCCTAAATTACAGTAATATTTACATCTAAAAAAATATTTAATGCGTTCCAAATAAATGACACTTTTTTATTCCTAAGCATGATTTGAACATTCCATCATTGTACTGCTGCTTGTGAAGTTCGTTGAAGTAATCCAGAATGGTGTTTTGCGCTTTCCTCCCAAAAATTTCGTCAAAGGTCCGAACTCCTTAAACACGGAACATGTTGCAGGACCTCCCAATCCTGTGTCAACCAGAGTTAGCTTTGATTTGATAAGAATAAGGAGACCGTGGCTAGAAGAATATATATAATAAAAAAATTACCCTTACCACACATTTCTGAAAAATTTAGGTAGGTGTTTCGGCAACTAAGTTGCCATCCTCAGTGGAAAATTGGGGAATTCAGTATCACTAGCGAATTCGACTAATGTCCAAGACGAACACTGTACAACTGTGTCAGTATCAACAGTGTTTTCGTGTGGTTTGCGCGTTCATTGTGTGATGTTCATTGGGCAGTGTTTTGGTGTTGTGCAGTGTTCATTGTGTGATGTTCGTCTTGCGCATTAGCAGAATTCGCTAGTGATAGTGAATTCCCCAGTTTTCCACTGAGGATGGCAACTTAGTTGCCGAAACACCTATCTAAATTTTTCAGAAGGGTGTGGTAAGAGTGATTTCATTTATTTTATATATTTGATTCGATGTGTAGGGTACAAAGGTTTACTCCTTCGCGCAGTCGTCCCGACTTATTTTCCTTCTTATGATTGTATGCAACTTCTGGAAAGTTCAGCAGTATCTGTCGCTGTTAGTGGTTCTAAAGTTCTGCGATTATACACGCCATGTTTGTTTGCTCCCCAGAAGCTAAATTGAATCATGAACAAACAAGCGCCCCAGACTCCACTACTGCATTCGCATGTCCAGTTGTACCTTTATTATGGGACATCCCTCGTACGCTTTAATGATAACAATAATAGTACCAGTTATGATCCAACAGATTTAGTATCAACAGACAGATGTGTGCCCGTAACATCCACATCCATTCAATGTATGAGCTTTTTGCGGGCTTCGTTTATGCACCTAAACGAAATTTACCATTGTTTGGAGCTTTTGTTAATACTAACTTTTTCCTGGCAATCGGATAATTATTGCTACTATTTAGTTGTTATCAAATGTTCTTGACAATCAAATTATCATCGTCACACTCGAATGACTCAGTGCCGGCGCGACAGAGCTTAATAATTCCAGTTCATCCCGAATTGCATCCATTAACGAGTCGGTTCTTTGTATTGCGGAAAGGTTAATTGGAATATTCAGTGGAGCCCGGTGGATGAATTAAATTACACATTTTCGTAATTTATTAAGTCATTAACTGTTAATAACCTTTTGGCGGTGTTAGTCCGATGCCATTAACGGCGGCGACAGAACTATCGACGTAGAGAATCGGCTAACAACGGCGCTTCGCTGCCGTGAAAATGACAGGGTGACGATAATTCGCCTCGTTTTCCCCTTGTAACGAACGCTATTGGAATTCCGCTCCGATATGTTTTATGCAAATTAAATGAGAGCCGCCGAAAAGGGAATTATTCAATTTCGAATTATGCAAGCGTGGATCACGTGCACTTTAAAATTTTGGGAAAAAAGGAGCCGATTTAATTAACATGTAATAAATACGAAAATAAAGTGATTTTCCCGTAGTTCCGACACTAAACGCGTGTGTGGAAAGTGTGACTTTTTACAAACGAATATTTTTTGGAACGCAGTTGTTGGAAATTGTATAAAATCCAAAATGTATTTGACACTCGAAAATGTACTAGACTAATGCCTCCGATGTACTAACACATTTTCATGGAAATAAAAGCAGAAGGAACTTCTTGCAGGATTTGAGGGATTACACGGAGCATTCATATTTTATGCAAGCTGCACTTGTTACTACTTGTTATATATTTCGTCACGTGTTGACTTCAGTAACTTGACGCCGCCGCTTTATTAATAATGTATGAGATAAGAGGGTAGAATAAGCGAAGGACAAAGTGTATAAAAGGAGCAGGGAGACCCGGTCTGTTGTGGTATAAATTGTTTTATTGCCGCTACAAGTCGGTATATATTTTTCAACTCAACGCCTTATTTTCGAAAGGGTAAACTTCGTTGATGCGACCGAGAAATGGCAATTCATCAATTAAACATACATACTGAGTGTTACTGCGAAAATCAGTTGAATTTCCAGACAGGAACGGGAAACTATTCAGGAAGCTACGATCCATAAATCCAAACGACCCGACCTCAACCCCCATGCAAATCCAAAGAAATATATGATGACCGGCTACTAGGTTACCGAGTTCGAATTAAAATCTGCTTAACATGCAATAAAGGACCGCGGTTGCTCTCAAACTTTCCTGAATAAGTTGCGAAGCGGTCGAACCGAGAGGAAGCAGAGCACTACGGGAATAAGCATCTTCTTCTTTTTTATTCTTGCGAAAGGCGATCGGCAAGAAAGAGCGCGGGTCTAGAAGAAAGTAATTGCTGATTCAGGGGCGGTTTTAATTAATTGAAAAAATACACAAAGGAGGAAGTAATCGATTGCTTCCGAGATAAAACTTCATTAAACTTATATTTGCTCGACGTAAATTAAATTAATTAGTTTGTAAAACTTAAGTGTCCTCCCTGCTTCGGACTCGTTCGCTCGCCGGAGGAAAAAGTTCGCAAAATTCGTCGAGTTCGTCAAAGGCTGGCCGATCGGCGTTCGTGTAATGAATATTATAACTGCCGTTTTGATAATATTTACATTATAGAAGGAAGAATAATTCAATGAATTTTATGGAAGTTTGAAACTTTGTTTTTAGAGGAGAACTTCACTGGCTTGTGTGATACAATGAAAACATAACCAAATGAGTAAACGTGATGTTTATAAAGCTACTGGTCTCCTTACTACTGAAACGGAATATAGATAATATGTGACGACCACATTGTGATTTTCTAACTCTATCAATGTAAGACATAATCGAGAAAAGATACCCAACAGCAGAAATGCTGCTGTTCTAGGTCCAAATCATGGGCGAGTCAAACTTTGCCATGGAATTCCTTTCTAAACTTTAATAGGTGAAGAATATATTTTCAAGTTAATAAAACCAATTTTGAGGGTTTCGACGGAAAACTTTGATCACATTTGGAGAACTACAAAGCTCAAATATATTGTAAACTAGTTTTTTGAGCTGATTTGTTGAGCTTAAGTTTTATAGAAAACAATCCCCTTTTACGAAAAGTTATATATAGATAAATAAATAAATATATATATATATATATATATATATATATGAAATAATAAATATATTTTACAAACGTTTTCGGAACACCTTCACCAGTGAAAATATAACTAGATAGGTGTATAATTATCATATACATGACTTAAATGTTGCACATCTGTTTATGAAATTAATAGTTTTAGTATCTTTAAATATAAATATATTATAGAGGTATTAAAAATAATGACAATAAAAGTTATAACGCTATTCCTTATAAAAAAGGAACAAAGAAAAAGAATTTAATAAAAACAACATAACTTTCATTCCAGACTATATAACTATAACAATAGCCTGGTATTATCGACTTAAAACCCGCTAGAGTTAGGAATTTTGGTTATCGTTTCTGATTTGCCATTTCCGGCAGATTTTGATTTTATTAGAATAGTCGATTGAAAAGAAGAATATGGACGTCTTTCCTCGAACGTGAAGAACTAGCAAAATTATGGTTTTGAAACATTTTTCAAGTGACATTTTAACATTTTCAATTCTGTGTTTGTATTTTCAGAACGGGAAACGAAGGATTTTCCCCGAATACGATTCTTGCAAATTTTCAAAGCAGAATCATTGTTTTGAAATAAAATCAACAGTTTCATTCTAGATTTCGATATCACGAATCGAATCAGGAAAATCAGACAATTTTGGTCATCCTTTTTGAGAGCGACAATTTTGCATTTTAGAAATTGATTTGGATGTTATCACATTACCAGATTACTACTTGATCGAAAGTGAGATAATAGGCGATTTTCCTCACACGCAAAGGACAAGAAACCATCGTTTCGAAACGTCATCTTCGTCCTTTTGAGTGATAGTTTTAACTTTTCAATTTTGATTTTGGAGATAGCCGTTCAAGCCCCAACCAAAACAGGAAAAGTTTCAGATTTTCACATGTCAGTTTAAATAATTTCGGAAATGTCATTATATTCGTCGCTTTCATGAATTGCCACTCTCTCCACTAAAGTTTTAAACCACAAACACATTGCCATTTTGATACTTTTCGTATCTTCTACCCGGCAGTTTTATATTTTCGGTTTTATCCGCTGGTGCTAACAGTTCAAGCCTCCAATTAGAGAAAGTGGATAACTTTGATTTTGGGGAGACCGGTTGAAACGCCGATCAAAACGAGCAAAATTCAAGATTTTCGCATTTCAGTTTTGGTAGTTTTCGAAATATCATCTTCGTCCCTTTTTATGAATGACCACTCATCGTCCCTGCATTCATACTCTAAACATTTCTTCTTTATATCTTTTGCCCGGTAGTTCTATATTCTTGGTTTTACCCTTTGTTGCTAACAATTCAAGCTTCAAATCAGAGAAAGTGGATAATTATGATTTTGGGGAGATCAGTTCAAGCCCCTATCAAAACGAGCGAAATTCAAGCTTTTCACATTTCAATTTTAGTAGTTTTCGACATATTATTTTCGTCCCTTTTTATGGATAAGCACTTATCGTCTCCCCATTCGTGTTCTAAACCAGTGGCAAATTACTATTTCGATACTTTTCGTATCTTTTGCCCGGTAGTCCTATATTCTTGGTTTTATCTTTTGTTGCTAACAGTTCAAGCCTCAAGCCAGAAAAAGTGGATAATTTTCTTCAAATATGGTCCTTGCGATGACAACAATCATGGTTGCGAAGTATCATCGGTATCCGTCTCCTTTTCCAATGTGTATATTTGATGAAGCAGGGAAAATAAGCGGCTCTTGCAAATCACGGCATCTGGGGTGTCAGCAATTATTATTTTGACCTGTGTCTTCTTTATCTTCTTCATTTCTTTTTCGTGTGTTATCACCTCGTTAACATTTTTGACTGAGATAACTTTGACGTTGGTGTTATAGGTTTAAAACTTGACCGGAACAACGAAAGCAGACCACAATCTTCAAATATGTTCTTCAACATGTTCCATTTAAATTGAACTGTCGCATTCGTACATGCATAGACCGAAAAATGTTTTTATGTCATTTTTCGATAGTTTCCGAATAAAACAGAAATGTTTGTTTATACATTTGTCTAGTTATATTTCCCCTGCTAAAAGTGTTTCGGAAACGTTTGTGAACGTTCTAAGTATATAATTATTATTTCAATCGCTCTTGTTTAATTGAGCTAATTGTGGTAAAAATTATCATATAAGATAAGTATTTCTAGTTTAGCTAACGGCGCTACATATTCGCTTACGGTTGATCTGATTCATTCTCTAGCTTCTATGACAGATTTAATCCCAGTCCCGATTTATTTAATAATATAATATTACAACATAAGTTTATTTGGAATTGCCGAATAAATAATTTTCCGGAACCGGGAGAACGTCGGTATGAGAAATGGGATTGTGTCAGAGACGTAGTAACTGTTAAAGATTCGGGGCGCGTACGCGAACGGGACTTATGAAAGGGATATGAAGAGACGGAGCAAATATTAAATTTCCTCGCATATGTACGTATGTGGAACGTTGCGTTTTAAAACGTCGAAATTGTTGCTTAAGTCCGGCGCGAACGTGCAGCACGAAATTATTTTAGCCCGGCTTTTCCCGACGCCTAACTAAATGTTTGTTTTAAAATTTTGTTTCGTTTGTGTTTTTATTACATCGACGTTGGAAATTTTTAACGGTCGATGTGGAAGCGTTTCGAAGTATGGAATTAATTTCTTGAGTTACTTCGGTCCGGTGAATTTGTGGCAACTCTAGCAAATGTGCTTGTTTTACTCCATTATTTTATTACAGTTTCCCACATAGATTTCTTTGAAAGTTTTTCGGAATTATTGGTGGATCAATGTTCGGGATTAGGGGAAAGATGGTAAACAAGTCCATTGAAAAATATCGCTTTCCATGTTACTTGTCTAATTTAGTGTTCCCTCTAGTTCGTTGATTTTTAACATATTCGTGTATTGTTTCATACGATTAAATTATTTATCACTGTAGTCCAACTCTTCTCTCCTCTCAACTCCCAAGTGATATGCAATACCTACACCAAATTGAATAATCCGTAAATTTTAAGCGAATTGCGGCCTATAAATTAAGACTCAATTACTATGGCACAAAGATGCGGAAGGGTTGCTAGGGATATACCGTGTAGGGGGTGAACGTAACGATCCGAAGCGAACGAGACCGAGAAAGGAATAAATAACGCGATCTTTCGCTTATAACCCGGCACCGATTTCCCCTTTTTACGAATTAATATTTGTGCTATCGTGCGTTAGGCCACTACCAACGTTTTCCGCTTCCCTGAAATATCCCCAATGTTAATCCAATTATTTTGTGCGTCGACGGAAAACAAGCCATCAGAAGGCGGCGCTGCATCCGGAAGCGAACGAACGACCAAAACAGATTTATTTATAGATTTCGGATCGGAACACAGCAGGATGCACCTATATTTAATATCTAAGTGGCTGAAGAACTTGCAGGATGCTCTATTTGTTCTAAATGAGCGAATACGACGACATTTTCTATGAAATTATATGAAAGTGGGTCGGAGCTACACGCGCAAAGAAATAAAGGTAATACCCTCAAGCCCTTCTAAGTATATGTCAATATATTTTATAAACTGGGGCAATTAGGAGACAATACACTTGAAAAGGTGGGTGGATAATCATTGATGCTCATTGATTGAGTCGGAACTATGCGCAGTAAATACGTATTTTTAGAAACGGTAAGAAAGGAGATGGACATACATGAAACCTTAGCGAAATTATATTGAGTATTACCTCGTCTAGGAATTAACCCGCCCATTGTCATACTATTCCTATTTTACTCACACTTCGCGTCAAAACACATAGAAACGAAGGGCTAGCAATCAGTGATGGTATAAAGAAGACGACTAACATCATTGTTTATTAGACTTTCAGTACATATCACGGGATCAGTGAAAGTTGGTTGTAACTGGAGGAAGAATAGAATCAACGGCTGCACTATGCGTACTTATGAGAATATACAAAAGTGCAAGCAAGTACTGTCATCTGCAGGATTGGTATTTTATCAAACCCGTACCTACCGCCGAAAAAGGGTTTGCTTTCACGATAAAAACTGTTAGAAACGCAGACTGATAGTTGTGTTACGAGCGCCACTGATTCTTAAGGGTGATTTTAGGGTTTCACCCTGTCGCGTGCAAGAACAGTATGGAAGCGTGAGGGTACGTCAAACAGACAGGGCAATTTCATTAAAATTCGGAACGAATTTGGCACACCGACCTTAACTCTCAGAATAATAATAATAACTATCTTTATCTATCCAACAGTCACATACCAACTACAGGACAGCATAATAAAATTATAAGAAAAAGAATTATTTGATAATAAATTCAAACTCGAAACAGACCAAGTTCCTAGTATTGAGTAAAGTCTATTAAAATTGTTCGTCTTATGGTACATTGGCGATCTCGTTAAAATATTAGTCTTTGCACTACGATTATGTAATAAGTTCATAGATCTACATAGTACTTCGACTTGGTACATTAATACTTATATATTCATGCAACGATAGGGAGTCAATTTTATTAGTGATTAGATGTAATAAATATTCGGCAGTGTATTTTTCACGGCGATCAAATAGAACCTGAAAGTGGTGCTGCTCCAATAATGTCGCATAATCATAAATAATAATAAAAAAGGATAAATAAAATACACGTTGCTAGCGAGGTAACCGACAACTGCGCAGTTGCCACAAAAAAAAGTACGTACAGGGTACCAAATCGCCCAAGGTTGTTAATCGTTATTATTTGCGAAAAAACGTATGCCGCAAAAAGTAGAAATTCCCAACCTTGCAGAATTGGCAACTCCTACCTTTCACAGGCGGTCGTCGGGACGAATTAAACCTACGTCGGTGTGATTGATGGCATCGGAGTTCGATTTTCTCCTGCGGCTAACCGATGCTCCCAAAGAGCAATCCTCTCAAGGAGAAGGGAAACGGTTTATTTGGCAACCTTGAGTCGACAATCGATAAATACACTCGGGTAATTGGACATCGTAGGAGCACGATAAGATCGAAGGCTGTGAAATAAGGAATAGAAAAATAGTCCTTAAGTGAAAATCGTACTGGTAGGAAATGTAAAGTACAGTATTTAAAGCCCGAAAGAAAATGTGGGAATTAGAAATACGCTCAAAAGAAAGTTAAAGAAATGGAATATACCAAACGATAAATTTAAACTGACATCGCACTAACGGATAAGTAAAATATTGCATACCTGCGTCGAAGTCAAAAATTGCATATATAGCTACAAATTTGCTGGAGAAAAGTCGGATACATTTTGTAAGTTTTCCGTACAAAACCCGAAAATTACCTATGTATTCAAAATGCGAATATGAGGCGAAAAGAAATTATAACACAAGTAAATGAACAACTCACCAGTTAACAGATACATCCAGAAGTTGGAAGCTCTTGCAAAACCAACAGTTGAAATTTTTGGTCATACGCTTCCAAAAGTTACACAACTTCCATTCTAAACGCAATAAAAGAAGAGACTTGAGGAGGTGGTTCTGTATGCGACAAAAAACACGCGTAAGAGAGGAAATAGGCGCAAATCAAATACGAAATATGTATGTAGGTGTATGTATGTACATCAACAAACTAGAGAAAATATAATGATGATAACTACAATATACGCTGATAGATTTAAATTTTACATTTTCAAAACGTTCGTACGATTTCAACCTTTTTCCAAGTACACATAGCAAAATAAACACCAAATTGTTGATGTAAATTCGAGCCCGCTTACTTCAAAGGAGAAGTATAGCACATTCTTATAAATTAAGGCAATGACCTCCAAAGATCTCTAGAATTCCATGCTTACCACACGGGCTTGTATGCTTACAGAAACTTATTTCCAAAACTGAGTTTGTCATCATCGTTTAAGACGGTTCTCAGAAGTTTTCACAGCAGGTTTCAAGGGTAAAAATATATAACGGAATTAGCAGTGTGTCACAACTTCCTATCGACGTTTGTGTGTCCATTCTGCTAGCCATTTCAGAAATACTAAGACTCCACAGGTTATATGTTTCAGTGTTCCTAGTGAAGGTCCTTGCATGAATAATGAAACGTCAGTATCAAGTTGATCTAAACAGATTAACCCGAAATAAGTTTCTATCAACACATTGGAGTGCATTCTAAACCACAGATGCTCCTGCTTTCTTTAATGTTTTCCATAAGTATTCTGAAATCAAATGAAAAATACCCTAATATGACAATTAAAGGATAAATTTCTCGGTTAAAGCCCTTTGAAAGTGCTGGTTCCTTGATTCGAAAAGTGGCATGGAATGGGGTTGAGAGTCCTATTGTACTGTTCATCAGAACTAATATGAAGATTTATAGATCATTCAATAATAATATCGATGCTATTTCTTACGGCTGACGTAGGTATACTAGTTACGATGAATTTAAAAGTTTTAGCACTCTCAACAGTAACTTCTTCTTAACTAGGAACTCGAAAGCACTTTTTCTTCTGACGATGAAAAATTAACGGTCGAAGCACATATACCTCAAAGCAATTTGACATATATTTTAAAAATTGCTGGTAGGAACTTTGATTGGCTTGATGCTTGCAAAAATTCGCAGTCCTTTTAGCGACTCGTGGTGATCACACGTAATATAAAGTACATTGGAGTAAATCCTCAAAATATTTGTTTTTGCATTGGCTCGATAGAGTAGGCTGGCAAGGACATACACTAACCCATGGATCTTTGGAGTAATCAACCAAGAATCACACTTTTGAGTTAAAGAAATAGCTAAGCTGGACAATGCATTGGAAGGAAAGCAATCAGAACTGGTAAACTGTAAAAGCATAGTACTTCACCATTTCAAGACCAGACGACACGTTTGGCTATTCGTAGAAAATTATTGGAATTTGATTGGAGTATGTTGACATATCTGCTACATCTAATAAATCCTCAAAATGTTTGTTTGCATTCTATACATTAAACTGCACACGTTTTCGATTTGAAATAAACAATAACGAAATTAAGCAAGCATTTCTTGTATAAAGCGTTTACGAACCTTTAAATCCATTGCTGTGTAAGCATCCTCTACTCCTTCCTCTTGTCTGCGCTCCTTCTCTAGCTTTGTACTTCCTTATTTTCTAGATCCTCCAGCACAGCCTCTCTCAAACTCCTTCTGGGTCTGCTCCTTTCCTTATTCCTATATTTGGTCTCCATTTTTCTTATCCCATACTTCATGTACTACCTCTTCAGGGATCTACAAAGTTATTTCACTTTCACTCCTTTGTTCCACGTATCTCTTGATTTCTTGATCTTCCTCCATTTCTGTTTAGAGCGTTTCCATTTTTAGCACATTTCTTCTCTTTATTTGCTCTTAACACTCCATTGTCGTCCATTTGAAGTTTCTCGTTCTTTCCTTTGTTATTAGGACCTACTTTGTCGCTTCTTTTATTGACTATTTAAGTCTTTCCAGCAACATTTTTTATAATTCGTAATTTTCTAAAACAGTAAATTGTTGTTATCTTGTTCTCTTAGCAAATCAATAAAAAGGACAATACCAGTGGTTTTGAGCAGTGTATTTAGAGAAATCAGAATCAATCTCGATATCGGCTTCATAATAATTCACCAACATCACGATCGAGAACGTACAACCCCAGCGCTTACTTAAACCGAATTCTTCAGCGAAAATTCGATAATACGACATCGTCTTAAAGGCACTTCCGCCGAACGCATCCTTATAATGCCCGATAAATATTAATGAAATTTACAAATCCACCGAATTCACGAAACATCCCCGCCTGATGAATCGACGGCACTCGACGACGACGCCGGCGTTCACACGGTCGTTCAGGCGCAGAAAGCGAATAAAAGGAAGATGAAGCAGAAGGATAAGAATAGAGCGGATATGCAAATTTGCTAAAATCAAAATGATAATCCGTCGTTAATCCGCAAGCTCCGCTAATTCTTCGAACTTAATCAAAACTATTAAACTCGAAATTTAATTATTCTTATGCATCAATTATAAGTTTTTGCCGTATTGTACCGGGCCGGTAATCTTTTCAATTTCACAACAAGAAAGGGAGCGAAGCCCGCTTTCTCTTTAATTAGCGCATTCGAAATGAGTTCGAGGTAGACCGCCGGATGTTTTAGCCGAGTTTTATAGCCAATTTAATTTCGTAAAATGCTTGTCAATCTCGGAATTGCTCCGACGAACGTTCTCGATTTTGTGTTCTACGCCATTCGTTATTGCGTTCCTTATTATACCTACAAAAGGGGTTAGTGGACCACGCAATCTATAGAACTTTTTGTGGGCAGAAAATACATCACAACTTATCATTTAATACTGTAAGACGTAAACCCTTTGGATTTCTCTTACTTCAGCTAGAAGTGACAAAACCTTCCAATTAACAACGTGGTAGATTTTATCAAGGACATCGGTTTGATCGACTGGACTGGCTAGGAGACACAATAATCCAAGGGGCTTTGGAACAATAGACTAGAGATTTCACCCCTGAGGGAACGAAAGAGCCAAGTTAAACAATCTATTCGAAGAAAAGTGATCAGAATTGGTAAACTGTGAAGGTATAGTATTCTAGAATGTCAAGCGCAGACCATACATATCTTTGGTTATTCATCAAACATTATTGGAATTTGGTTGGAATATCTTGACACATTTACTGCAACTGTAGGACTTGTAGGAAAAAACAACACCTCAACATATCCTTTGTGCGTGCCAGCGGTTGAGTAATACGATACTTACCACTGTGTATCTTGGTTTCTGGATACAAAAGAGATAAAAGATGTTTCCTATCAATAACGTGGTAGGTTACATTGAAACCATCGGCTTGATACAATACAGTAGGCTGGATATGAGGCTTTAACACAATGGACTAGGAAACACACTTTTAGGCCAAAAGAAAACCAAGACGAGCATTTCATTGCAAAGAAAGCAATTAGCACTGGTAAACTGTGAAGATGGAGTATTCCATTATATCAGACCAAAATCACATATACCTTCGGATATTCACCAAAAATTATTGGCATTTGATTGGAGTATGTTCACACATCTACTACATCTATAGGACTTATTGCAGGAAGAAAGAAATATCTCAACATATCTTTTGTGAGGACCAGCGGCCGAATGGTAGGGTACTTCCACACTGTGGAGCTCGATTCTTGCAGTCAGTAAAGGTAAGACAAGCTCCTCATTAATAACGTGGTAGGTTGTATTAAGGACATCGGCTTGATGGAGTACAATAATCCGTAGGACTTTGGAGCAATGAATCAAGGATCGCACCTTTAATCCAGAGCAAAGCCCAAGATGAGCAATGCATTGCAAGAAAGGCAATCAGATTTGGTAAACTGTGAAGATCCATGACAAGGCAACATCACACGTACCCTTGGTTATTCATAAAAAATTATTGGAATTTGGGTAGAGTGTGTTGCCACATCTGCCACACAATCCTAACCGTACACTATCAAATTGTGGCCTACTTCATATTTTTTAGAGTTTTTGAATGATGAGAGAACTTGAACGAAGGACAATTTAATACTTCATCCAAGTCAATGGGAGCCAATTATTTCCTTTTCCACATCAGAAGAATGTGGACAGGTTTTCTTTTATTTTCTCTTAAAAGTTGCAGAGGATAAATTAAAAAGAAAAAAAGCGAAATTATAGCGAGGTAACGCTGCTTCGTTTCCGCATACAACAGGAAGACACGCTGATGTTCGTCTACCAAAATCGATTTCCCGTCTGACGCACGGCACGGCTTCGGGATGTCATTTGTTTCTACATTATAACTTGTAATAAACTTGCGTCGTATTATTCGTGTACATTTTGCCGAGCAAAGTTTGTGCTGCATCCCTGGCAGCGTTTTAATTAAATTCTTTAGCGAGAGGGAGCATTGTCTAGACTTCTAGGCCGCGATTTCTTCGGAGATGTATATACTTGCAAAAAGAAATTGAAATACCTTGAATATTAAAATTTGCCATACTTCTGTTGAGAGTTTTAAAGGAATAAGGCGGCTCTATAAATTAGAATATTTAATTCCAAGAACTTTTATGCACAATTTCACCGAAAGCAAGGTTAACTGAATCACATAATACATAATTTTAATTTGTTATAAATGTGACAGTATATAAAATATTAACAAGGTGACACTAAACTGTATCAGTAAATCTGAGCCACGTAGTCGTTGATTACTATCGGGCACGTGTTTCGCTGGCAACTAGCCCAGTAGTTTCAAGGCATATTTTATCAAAATTCGGTGCACACTTAACGTAAATACTTAGCAAACGATAACTTTGTCTTTGGTAGAATTCCATTCATTTGCTATTTCGTAGGCAAAAGGAAAGGAAATAAACGAATTAATTGTGAAAAGTGAAATTCCTTCGAAAGCAAGTTCCACGACCAACCTGCTAGCGGGAACGCAATAATTATGCAAACGTTAAGAAGTTACTTTCACATCTTCTCTTATTAAACGAAGCGGCGAGTTTACAATGTAAACTCATTGCGGATGTAGGGCAACATTTAGACAAAGAAATAAGGAAACCCGCTCCGGAACGAAAAGCAGCAGCGAAACAATTTGACGACCTTAAAGCACTAAAAGACCTGAAAGGGTGTGGCCGCGAAATCGTCGAGGACATTCCGTTCGCAATCTCCTTCCCTCCATCTTTTCCGTGTTAAGGTTAATTTCATACAGTGTTAACTTTCCTGTTTTAAGCTCGGGGAATAGAAAATGCGAATTTCGTCGAGTTATTCGCGCATTCGAAAAGTTTTCGCATGAACGCTGTCGATGTCGACGTAACTCGCACTTCCTATCCTACTTCGTCTTCTTCCGCTTCACGTCCGCTTTCTTATTTCGTCGAGGAAATTCCCGGACAATGCCGCCTCTTTAATTTATTGCGTTTGTTTATTTTTCACGCAAACTTATTTCCCAACTTAATTGTTTAAAAAACAATACCTAAAGCAATTCAATTTACATTCGGGTCCGGTGTATGGCGAAGGAAAATCCATTAAGTACAAATAGCAAAACGCGTTCTCTCCTCGTTTCTTCTTTTGTTCCTCTTCTTGCTTTTTCTTTCGGTTTCTTCCTTCCGCCGATACTACCGGCGTTGAAGCTTTAGTTTATGCTTCCTTTGATTGTTCCAATTTTAATTTCCTCTAATCCGAAACGCGAAGATCGTCCGGAACACGAATTGCGAAATTCCTTACGCCTCGTTTAGAGGGGCGAAATTTAAATGTGTCGGGTGGACTATAATTGAATACGACATTGTTTTAACCGCTCGTTAAATTTAATTAACGGCTCACCACTGTAGCGATTAATATATGTATACTTGTATGTGTATGCATGTACAGATATTTCCAGGCGTAAATTTAATTAACGTACATCAAACTTGTATATTTTACTCCACTGCACTGGATAGATATAGAAAATTTACGTTGAAAATAAATGCAATACAAATAACATAATCGACATAATCCCAACTCAAAGTTATTTTAATCAAATACAGTTAGCATTCTTTCTAAACTGTTACCAAGAATTGACAGCTTTAAGGTTTTTGGTCTGAAAAGCAGTTAAGTAATTTAACAAAATAAATTTTGCATCTTTCCATGCTTTACCATGGAAAGATGCAATAAAGGAACTGTAATCTTCTTTTTTTTCATTCTAAATAAAGGAATTTGATTTATGAGGAGGCGCGTAACATTTCCGTCTCTATCTGGGCGCAAAATTCTTTTCAGGATTCCAAGTTGCTTGAACCTCACTGTGACTGCCTTCAAAAACTTCACCTACGTCATCTGAGTCGTCGGTCACATTATCACCAATAAAAGGTGCTCCATTGACTGGTCTCTTTACTTTTGTAAGTGGCTGCCTCGGCCAGCTTGGCACTAATCCACCCTGTCAACCATATACTGCAGTAGATTCTTGATGGTTTAAGGCCCTATTTCACAAATAGTTCGATAAATATTGTGGTCAAATATCCGATTTATTTATGAATAGTTAACATGAAATCTATCTGTTACGGCAACCCACAGAGTAACTGCACGGGCCTCAAGTAACAGCCTCCGGATGACCGAGTAACATCAATAAAATAGCTGATTATTTATTGTTGGACCGAAATAAATCGGCTATCATGTCTTTCTAATACTCCTGGTCCGTCGTAACGATATTTCCGTCTTCATCTTCGAAGAAGAATAGACCAATAATGCGGCCACTCCAAAACCAGACCAAACAGTCACACGCAGGTCCTTCTCCACGACAACGTATGGGTTTTTTAAGCCCGAAAGACGGCAATTTTGCTTGATTACATAGCCGCCAAGAAGAAAATGCGCCTAATCGATAAAACATATATATATATATATATATATATATATATATATATATATACATATATTGGTAAAATTAACGTCAATATAGAACTGCTCAACAGCCCCAAGGGAGAAGCTATGAGGAAGCGGAATTCTTCTCAGGATAGTGCTGGGTACTGTTCAGATATTGAGATCTATGGAAAATTGAAGTTCTCGGATTTAAGTCCACACTTTCAGCAACAGCAGCAATATTCTCAGCTGGAACAGGAAGAACATGAGGATTGTCAAGGCAACGGTGAGGTTGGTGTATTATCTCGACCAGAATATCTTTCCAAAATTTGTGCTTGTGTCTTGGCAACTTTGGTACTTTGGAAATAAGTTTTCAATATTAGCTAACATCTTTCAGACGTAAATATAATCATCTCGTATCGAGGAGGTATGATACTGTGTTTCTCTCAATTTTTGAGCGCGAAAAAGTATGATGGTCTTCAGCATGAACTTCGTCATCGGAAGGATTATAATTATCAACACTACGGCTAGCAAAGTCTATGGATTTACCGCACGAATTTGATGAGCTAGTTAGTTCGTTTTCTATTTGTTCTATTATATATATTTAATTTACACTACAAGACTTTTAGGCCTAAGGCAGTAAAACTCTCCATTCCCACACTAGCACACAAAGCTATTTACATTATTTCTCCATCGTTTCCTGTCGATCAACTCCGTTTTCCAGTCACTACTATTCGTTCTCTCCATATCCTTCTCCACTCTCCAACCATTTCGACCTAGAACCATCTTCGGCATTCTCTCCATTGCCATTCGCTCTATGTGCCCCATGCATCTTAAGCATTGCTTCTTTATATATGTTCTAATTTTGTGTATTGAATGCGCAATGATCGTCATTTTGGCAGCCAATCTGTTGCCACATGTAGCACACCTCCGGTAGAATTTGCTAATTATTATGTTTATTGTTTGCTAAAACATTTTAGACCAATTCGGACTAAAACGGTTTAAATCGCAGTAACCTGATGATTACATAAACTTGATATTGTTAACTACCTTTGGGGAATACAAAACCTTGCGACTCTTACTCATAAGAATCTGATAAATTGACAAAATTTCTTCGAAATTTTCAGATTCCAACAAATTTCTCCAAAGTTCCTTCTATCTTCAGCTTTAATTTAATGAACTGGATTATCCGTTCCCTTACAGAAACGTATCGTTTAATTATAAACCCGCCCATCACAGACGGATTCATCTCAATTAAATTCTCAGCCGCTACGGCTTATGTGTAGCAAACTTCGGACAATAAATACCACGTGCACGCGAACGATTTAGCGTTATCCTATCTATCAAGGGCAGTTCGGGGATAGTTGAAACTCCGCGTAGCGCGTCTCGGTAATCCTTAAAGATCCGAGCTTCCGCCCGTACCGCTCTCTTCCACGATCGGATTGAAGGAGTAACCGCTGGTAACACGCGAGACGTGCGTTAGTCGAACGAAGGACTAACCTGCCGTCCGGTTTATATTTACCTCTCTCCCTTTCTCTCTTAAGGTGAAATCCCACCACGTTTACGGTTTCGATGCGAACCGGAGCCAGATAAAAGGTTGCTGTACCGGACGTTCCACGTTCACGATTTACATATAGAACGAAGTCGGGTTTTTGGCTGGTATTGAGGTAGGCATCGTTGCGGAGAAGGGATGAACGGTAATCGCAATAAAATGAAATAATTTGGACGTGATATGCTTATATTTTGATCTGTTTCGATATGATTTTCCGTAATTAGTACGCTGAAATAGAATGTGCATACTCAAGTATTTGCCACGACTGCTATCGATCGAACTGGAATGATTGTTCAACTGTAATTTGCTTTCTTTCGAAACATGAGAAGTTAACTATCGGTAGGAGACCGAATGTTGGTACGATTTTATTGCATTACCCTGTCGAATCTCTTCGTAAGCCAACACCGAACTGAACGTTTATTTCTGCATTCAGATCTAATTTATTTTGGGTGAACCATTTATGAAGTATTTTCAAAAGATTATTTATTGTAAATTCAGTGTTATAAACAAAACCGAAATATCGTCTGCGCACATAGTAGCGCAAAATGAGCAGTACATCATTCAAGCAGATATTGAAAAAAAACGGACCAGTGCCTTAGAGGACTCCTATATTTACCGGCAGACACGTTGAATTGAACCTTTTCATTATACCGTTGGAGTCTTTGTTGCCATTGGGAAACTTCTTCGCAATTTGGAGCTTTGTTAGTAGTAAAAGGCACCTCTTAGGTTTTTTGATTTAAAGTGTACTCTACAGTGTTAAGATTAATGTACAGTCGGTTCTAATGCGATTAAAAATTATTTCCAAAGTTATTGTGATTTAAATACGAGGATGTAATCGTATTACGCAATGGCCAGATGTTTTGTGCACGTGGCAGCAAGCCAAAGGTTTGAATGCTTTAGTTTTGTACGAGCACAAGTCACCTCTTTCCGAAGACGCTCTTTCGAGACATTCAGCCAATTTATGAAGTATTAAGCAACGATCATTCACTCAATCGATGCTTAGATCCATTTACAGAGAACAGCAACGAATCCTTCAACGCAATAGTTTGGACGATTGCTCCGAAATTTACATCCAGCTGCAATAAAATTCTAGATATTGCAACCGGTCTTGCAGTATGTATTATTTAGGACGGAATGACTAATGTTATAAGAATCACGCAGGTCTTAGGAAAAACTGTGAGTCTTGAATACTACAACTTTTGCATTGGAGAAGACGAAAACGACAGTGTTAATTTGGAAGGAGAGCTTTATAGTGCAGCAACATCGATTTACGTAAGAAAAAACATAACTTGAAACTTTGAACGCAGTTTTCTCGAAACATCATTTTTCGAATTGGCTTGCAGCATAACTGGAACAAATTTCATTGAAATTACCAGAAATTTTGCCAAAATATAGAAAACTTGATTCCCCATAGAAATACGGAGCCGTTTTTTTTTATATGTTGGAAATTTCTTTGTAGTAAAGCATGGCGAACGAACACAATTCCTGCCGATTGGGAAAATAACCTCATCACTCCCATATATAAGAAAGGCGATCAAACTCAGTGCGAAAACTATAGGGCAATATGCCTATCGACAGTATGTTTTAAGGTCTATACCGAAATAATAGCGGAACGACTTACACATTTAGTAGGAGATAAACTGGGAGAAGAACTAGCAGCCTATAGAAAAAGGAAACAAACGAACGATAATATCCATATAATTAAAAACATCATTGAACGTAAAATTGGGACAGGGGAGGAAATCTACTTCAATTTCATAGACTTTCGAGCAGCCTTCGATACAGTAGATAGAGGGAGTATAGATATCTGTCTAGAGAAACTAGAGATTCCAAGAAAAATGCGCCAAATAATCAATAGTCTATATTGTCAGGTTAGGGGGATAGTACAAGTGAATGGAAAAAGATCAGCAGATTTTGAAATGCAAGTGGGAATAAAACAAGGAGACAGCTTAAATCCATTAATATTTATTATAGTAACGGACAGAATCCTGCAAAATACGAGGAAACGCACCGAAACTGTGAAGACACTGTTAGAATATAACAGACTGGAACCTGTAGCTGTGGATACATTACTGTACGCTGATGATCTGGCACTAATAGCTGACAGTTATGTGAAAATGGAAAAATTAACAAAAATATGGACAGAAGAAATAGAAAAGATGAAGATGCAAATAAACGTAGAAAAAAGCAAACTAATGGTGATAAATAATAAAGAGCCAGCCAGTAATCTAATAATTAAAATAAACGATAAATAAGAAGAAATTGTCGACGCATACGAATATTTAGGTACTATTATATCGAAGGATGGAAAAATTGATCTAGACATAGCAAAAGAGGACGGAAAGCCACAAACATATACTACGCTCTGAATCAAACCATCTTTGGAAAAAAGAAATAGAACCCAATATCAAACAGATAGTATACAATGCAGTAGTAGCCCCCACAATAATGTACGCAAGTGAGTCCTGGACAATACAGCAAAAACACGAAAGCAAAATAACAGCTATGGAAATGAAATTTTTGAGAAATATCTTGGGGAAAACAAAAATGGACAGAATAGAAAACGAACAGATAAGGAATATGATAAATCAAGAAGATATACTAAAAAGAATTGAAAAATGTCAACTGAATTCGTACGGCCACATAATTAGAATGGAACAAAAGGGTTTAACAAAGAAAATAATAGAAGCCAAAAATAACGGGAGAAGAAAAAAGGGAAGACCAAGGAAAAAATGAATTGACAGAGTCAACGAATTAGGACGAAAGCGAGGGAAGACCGTAGCAGAAATGAGAAGAATGAGTACAGACCGGACACGATGGAAAGAATGGATTAAATCGTCGTAAGATCCAAAAATAATCCGACGCTGAAAGGCATAAGGATTGACGAGAAGAAGAAGAAGAAGAAATTTCTTTGTTATTAACCTCTCTGTACGCCAATTTTTGGCCATAAACATAATTTTTTTCAGAAGCTTGCCATTTGTAAACGAGAAACGATTTTCAAAACTTCCTACGTATTTCCATAGCTATTTTAATATATTTTAAGCAGTCTTTCTGTACTAGGATAATATTTACGGCACTTTTGCTGGAAGCTCCGGGCCACTTATCGATGAGCAGACATCCATCTGCCAGTTATTCACGCCCATCATTTTGATTTTAAAATTTATTTAACACATTTAACACACACATTTAACACACTCTCAAAGATATGCACAATAAAGCCCCGAAACAATTTTTATATTAACTGTTTCTCATATGTATAAAACATTCCCGAAATCATCTTTCGAAAACGTGTGCATGAAAACATAATATATGTATATAAAATATAGTATAAGTCGTGGTTCTAACAGCCCTCCATCAGTAACTCAAAGGATGTAACTTTACAACTCATTTTACTTCCTGCATTCTCTTCGAAGTGCACATCCATCGTCATAGTTACTGACTGATTCTGTTGAACTGACAACAAGAAAGGCTATCCATTACCTTCCGGATGTAAGCCGTAGATTAAGCGAATAGATTGAACGTAGCACGTCTCTAGAATGATATTCTAACGAGCTCGTGGCAATCTCGTCATTTTCATGCATCGTGCTACCCTTTACCTTTACACATGTACGATAAGATGCCCCGACATCCGATGCATTACGCATTAATACGGTGATCCTGAGCATACGCCGCAAAGCTGCTCTTAATACCGACATCGCGTCACATCACACTTGCATGAGCTATCTGGTCCTTACCGCAGCAGATATACCGACGTTCACCTCACAATGAGACAAACGCTGAGGGAATTTCCACCGTGGGAACGAGCAACGCGTTTCATTGTTATTATTTCGTCTTGATCTCTCGTCGCTACAATGCAAACATGGCCTTATGGAAATATCAATTTATTACGTCAAACAGCTGTTAGGAGTGGAACCGGATGTAATGGAGAATAGTTTAGAGACGATATAGTTAATTTTCTTTTAATATCCGTCGCCTCAACCAAATTATTAAGTTTGATGAGAAAGTGGATGACGTGTTATCATTAAGTAATGTAAACTTGACTCATGCTGTCACATCTTCGAACTGTATTATTTAACTTCATTGATATACTTCCGTGTCTCGTATATCCGCTCACACAGGAAGATTGATTATTAGAATTTTTCCATATACACTTGCATCGATATTCAAATTATATTATTCAGCACGTTTTCACTATCTTCGCCCCAAAACACGCAGTTTCATGTTCAACGATCTAATAGTAAAGTTTTTCCGATAAAATTTAGTTATCTGTACGCGAATATTACCGCTTTATCTCTTTACGTCCTTTCGAAAGTTTGCATTGTATTCGGTGAAAACTGCGAATAAACATCCAATTCGAAATATCAAATCATTTAAATTTCCAAATTTATTCAATTAGCGCAACCGAATTATATTTCTCCGCGTGTTTTCGCATATAAACACGAATTCAAGTTCGATGCTAGTGTTCCAGCGTCGACGTGGCATCGCATTGAATGAAATATATATATATATGCACATACATATCGCTAAATGCACCCTTCGGAAATTAAAATTAATTCCAATTTGAAGCGTGCGAGCTGCAGCCCGACAGATACACATAATGCGCATAGTAATATCTAGTTTCTCAATTATCTTCGAGTTACATCTGGAGTGGAATAAACGAGATCCGGTTATCCTAAACTAAGTAATATTCAACGCTGCGAAGCGGTCGCTTTCGCGAAACGCCGGAACAACGAATACGACCCCGCGCTGCAACTAACTACGTAGTACGTAGCAGTTAACGAAGTTCTTTATTAATGAGCACTATAAAACTGCCCCGCATGTTATTTCGCGTAAGCGTCCCCGCTGCAACTGTGTACGCGAATATTTTCGGCGTGTGTACAATTTAGTGGGATTTGTCTGAGGGTGTGGTTCAGGTTATGATAATAATTTGACGAAATTCTATATCTAAATCGAATTATCTTGGAATAAATTGAATGAACTACACAATGCCGAAATAGTGATATTCCTCGAGGTTATAGGCTATAAACTAAACGCATCCCCATAACGATTATTAATATTATTTAAAGTTGAAATAGAAGGTTATAAATTCAATTATGTCGTCGAATGCCCTAGAAAAGTGGTGGAAGTAAACAAAGAGATAACACACACGATCTGTGGTCGGCGGTGAGTCCACACCTCTTCAATATACTCCACCAAATTATCTTGATTTTGTAATTTGCTAAAAATGAATGACAAATTTGTCAAGGTTAAGAAATCTGAAAAACTGATCCTCAAAATTGCATAGAACGATCCATACACAAGGAAACACTGGCAACACGAAAATTCAGATTTCGATGAAACTATACAGATTGAAAAACCACCTTGCTATATAGAAACATATTTCTTTTAGCAGCTGAATCCTCCTATCCCGGGCTACAGCTCCCTCCACAAATTTGGACGCTTTATTTTTGTAAATATCTCGGAAACAGATACCTTTTATTTTAGAATATAATTTGTAGTAGATAGTGCATATATATACATATAGTACATAGTCTCAAGGATGGTCAAAAATTATTTTCAAAGGAAATAAATGATGGAGAACCGGGTACCTCAGATTCCTCATTCGCTTCCTTATTTGTCACAAATAAAGTCGGCTTTACGTACGAAACGGGGTTGTATAACTGATTTAGACAGTTAATAATGAAGATATTAAAAAGCTCTAAGAAAGCTTTACTTCTCATTGACTGATAGATACTTTAACTACTGTTTTAAATCTATAACATTTATTCAAAATAGAACAATAGAAGTTATTATTTATTTTGATAACGTTTCAAAGAAAAACTATAATGCATCTCATTGATATGATACTGATAATAATAGTAATAATAATGATAACAATAATTTATTTAGCAAAATATTAATATGGGAAATTACTACTAATTATTAATTAATTCTACTTATAATGTAGTTCCTCAATTGTTTCCTAAAAGGTGTGGAACTATTACAATATTTAATTTCTTTCGACATGTCATGTGAATTTTTACTCGTTTCGGAAACATTGTATTTTCTGTTCTATGTTTATTGACATTGTATATGGAAAAAAATATATTTCTGGTGTTATATGTACGAATCTCTTGAACAAGATAAGTAAGAAGTCAGGTGCCTGTTTATTAATCATTTTATAAACAAAATGTAGAGCGTTGAGAAACACTCTATTGGTTAACATTCATAAAATGTAATACTTCCAGGATTATACTGATTGTTGTACATCTACTAGTTCTAAGGATTACACGCATAACTCGATTTTTGATCTTTTGCATTATTTGTATTTCGTTTTTGTTTAAATTAAAGATAACAGATGAACAGAAATCCATATGTGGCGAAATAATAGCCTTATATATTAATATTCGCATATAAAAACTAAGATTTTTGCCAATTTTATGCAGAAAATGCATTTTTCTCGACATTTTACCCATAACATAAGTAGAATGTCTTTTGAAATTTACTGGATTATCTAAAATAACCCTTAAGTATTTCATTTCGGTCGCTTACGGGTAAACGACAAGGTACGAGAAGAAAGCTCGAAATGTATAGTGTGTTACGTACTACAGAATGATTGCATACTTAAGAAATTCATGCGATGTACATATGTAAACAAGAATAAGGCAATACCTCGTGGTTTTATAGAGATAAAAATGCTTTTATGAAAGCTGAAAGAAGACCGCTATTGCCAACGAAAACGTGATAAACGGTGGAAATCCTGGAGGGATTCTAAGACGAATTTTCCTAAAATAGAAGGAAGTTCTAAGGAACAAAATTTAATTTTTTCGCGTTGATGCGAAGTCTACTATAAATCTATTTATAAGCGTCATGAAAATATAAGTCACAGTAGAAAAGTTTACTTAGCTTAGGCAGATTTATTATTCAACTCAATTCTAGTTATCCAGGAGCAGGAATGGGGATTGTACTCGTCTACTCGTCCTGTATCGAAACTGAATTACTAAATCGTTCATCTTCTACTGCAAGTACAAATTCTACAAAAACCTAGTTTGCTCAAAAATGTTGCCTGCGCAATTTCAAAGACTTACAATCACCAAATTAGTTCTATATTGTATGTCCTACATCCTCCGGCGGTAACTTTAATAAGATCATGTAATTTTCATGAGTTATGTAGCCCTTGTAGTCATTTTGCGATTGGAGCAGATCAAAAGGTTCTGCCCCAATCGAGATATTGCCAAAAGATCTTGCTACTTTGCCTAAATCGACGTTGGTGTAAAGAAACAGTAATCTCATCGTTTGAAATAGGTTTTCGTAACAATTTTGAACAGTACTACTCTACTCTGAGGTTGAAGCCGAAGTTTGAGCGGCAGTTACTAAAACTTTGTAGACATACATCGATTGAATGGAAACGTTATTGTAAAAGCCCTAGAATTCGAACGGTTTCTGTCGGTTCTAAACGAAATACTAAAGAAAATTATTCCAAGCAATTTCCAACAGAATACCATTGAATACAATGGGAGATACATTCCCTTATATTTCAGTGCATTTAGCGGCTATAATTTCTAATTCGTATTCTCTACCTACTTAGCTCGCTTTCCTTTCGATATATGAACTCCATCGGGTTAAATCCGTTACTGCATGTTCTTCAATAATTCATCCAATTAATTTCCCTTTTTGCCAACATCTCTTACGTCTGTTTACGGAATTGGTTCCTACGCAGTATTCTTTAATCGTGTATAATCATGCAGTTGAATGCAACACATCGACAATAGATAATCATTTCTTTCGAAAAGATGTAGAAATTTTCGGGTTTAAGCTACTTCAACAGGACCGGTTTAACAGCAGGCATCCCTATCTCAATGACTCAAATACTCGCAATTATTTCGTTTCACTTGACGAATCTGTTGCGCCTACTTGCGAAAACGAATTGCCAGAAATTTCCACAATATGCCACGAGCTTCCCTCGAAGACAAAAACGCATTTATTCCCGCGTTCGAACCGCGCGGCGCCTGATTAATTCGTCCTTCGTTTTCGGAGAATGCGGGGAATCCCCGAAACGGAATTTCTCCGTACGCGCGTACAGCGATAGCGGTAACGGTAGCGGTGCGGCCGGGGTACCATTAATAAATATTCGCTTCCCACCCGAATCGCGCGCCCCGTTCCGAAATTAAATAAACTTTTCGAATATAGCATTTCGCAGTTGCGATTCATTCGCTCTAGGCGGGTGCGAGTTGAGGCCGCCGCCGTGTCGAGCGTCGTGGTGACTGTGACTGTGGGGGCTACACGTCGGTCCGAGGGTAGGTAGGTGTTATATATGAAAGTTATATTCGGCGGTCGGGCTTGGATATTAGCAACATAAATTCAACAAACGCCGTAAATACTGTCACTTTTATATCGGTGACACCGAACTGGGTAAAAGAAGATTTTTAATATCGCCCGGCCAGTTTGTAACATTTTTCTAATCGAATTCAGCCAGGTGGGGAATGATGTAATAACTTGTATATATCCTTTTCGGCGTGAGCTTATTTGCAGAACTATTGCTATTGTAATTAACAATAAGCAAACATTCTTAGATATGAAGGTGATGAGTACTCACTTGAAAAGGAAGGAGATACACAAAGGAACTTGGATGACTTCAAACGCAAGATATGCAAACCAGATACATCACGTTATTATAGAGAAAGCACACCAAAAAGTTATAAAGAAAATAAGATCAGGCAGGAGAAAAGATATAAGCCCGGACCACGGAAGAGGGAGAGGAAGATTAGAAAGAACGGGAGAATAAAACAGTTTGATATAGAAAAGCTACAGTTAATGAACATTTAGCAGAAGTACAGTAAGGAAACAAAACGGAGACTTTGGGAAATACAGCACGAAGGAGAAAAAGACGTGAACGTAAGATGGGAACACATAGGAAACGTAATTAAAATCGCTACAGAGGAAAGCATACCATTCAATCAACGCCATTGGATAGAGTCATGGTGGAGCGAAGAGTGTAGGATAGAAACCAAAAAGACGAATCAATTTAGGATAAATGGAATGCAAGGAGAAAGAGTAAAAGATAGGGAAGGGTACAAAAAGCAGAGAGGAAGTGTGAACAGGGTAAAAAGACAAAAGAAGAGAGCTTTAATGAACATAGAGTAAGAAACATAGAAGATCATTACAAGAGGAAGGAAATTAGAAACTTTTACAGTGAAGCAAGACGAGGCAAAAAGATATAACCAAAACGTGTTCATAAAAGATAAGGAGGGAAATTTAATTGGAAAAAACGAACAAATGAAAAGTGGAAAGAGTACCGAATTATTAAACGGAGAAGCAGAAGAAGAAAGAAAGCAAGAGGTGAGAGAGGGTGCTAAAGAAATAGCAGAACCAATGAGGGAAGAAGTAGAGGAAATAATCGGGTGCATGAAAAACAAATAAGATTCAGGACAAAATGGGATAACAGTTGAAAATATTAAGTATGCCAGCGAGCACCTAAAACGTAAGATTGACGAAATTTGGAGGAAAGAGCAAATACGGGGGGGGGGGGTGACGTCAATAATACCGATTTTGAGAAGTAGGGATGAAACAGATTGCAATAACTACAGAGGGTTATCCCTGTTGGATGTTGTCTACAAGATTTTGATGACAATAATTAAAAGCAAGTTGGAAGTAAGTTTATTATTTCTAATGAAAGAGGAAATGACGTGTTATGAGCATAATATATTAGCAGTTGTTCTATTTGTCGATTTTAAGAAGGCATATGATTCGCTGAAAAGAAGCAAAGTGATAGAGAGAGGCGATGGATGATTTTCGAATACCTGCAAAATTGCGAAAACCATGTGGGCTGGAAACGATGACTTCAAAATTATTGCACACTGTAATTAATCTTCACCTGACCATTCGACTCTGTCTGTTTTGGTAGGTTTCAGTGTCTTTATTTCTCCCACACATGAGTTAGCGAATTGGCAAAGTTATATTTCCAATTCCGAGGAAATGATTATGTGGACATTATAGTAATTTTGTGTCGATGTTTCTCTCTTCATTTAATTCCATTAGGATAAAACATTGTTTGAATATGTTGCACATTTCACATGTAATTATCCTCTTTGATTTGGTGAAAATTAACGTCTACAATAATAAAGTCGAAATCTTCGTTAAGTCAAAATTTATACCGGCACCTCCACCAAATATCGCAACAACGTAAGACATCTTTAGCACTTGCTACATCGACAATTAAATCGGGACAACATCTAATTATCCCTCGACATTTGATACCTCTAATAGATTAGATAAACGTTAATCGATTTACTCGTACGGCGATAGGGAGTTAATAGAGTGGCGAGAAATGTGTTTCCGGTGCAGGGAGCTTAAGGAAAAGCTCAAGATTGCCGCTCGAAAGGTTCATCCGCGTGCACATACGTCCGACGAAGAGGACGTGTGCGAGTCCCCTTACGCACACACGTACGCGACAGACGGCTAAAATACACAAAATGCCGGAGAGAAAGAGAACTCGTTCGATAGCACTCATTGTTATTTCTGTTCCATTAGAAGTCCTGTCGATCTGGTCGCAAGTACGTATTGCGCGAGAGAAAGCGGGACGGAGAAAAAAAACGGGATCATAATCTTCCTTCCGACGTTATTTACGAACAATGCCTATAATAATAATGAAATAAAATTGAATAAGGCTCGGATTACGGATGATGGGCTTTATTAAAGAAGATTTCTTTGTTGTGTTATATATATTTTTTGTGGTTGGTTAGATTGAAATTTGTTTAGATGTACTTTCATTTTCATTTTGTTAATAAGCGAAGAGGATTCTTTAACTCTGAATTTTCTCCATCCTGAGCGATTTCCAATCCTGATGGACTTTTCCAAACTGTGCTGGTTCACATACGTTCAAGTCCTTAAGACACCGTTACAATTTGGTGATGGTGCACACAAAGACAATGTACTTCAATTTCCTTGTACCTCTATTTTCGCTTTATTAACCTTCGACGAACGGACCGGCCTCCATGACATTCATTTTTCAAATAACTTTTATGATCTTAAATTTTGAATATTTGAGATTTTCTGTTTATTACATTATTTCACAAGTCACAGTTTCTGCCAACATCCTATATACATCTTTTAGCCTGCGGTCCGTTTAGACCCCGGCCCGCCTTACTGTGCATTCAAATTTGTCCGTATTTTTTCCGCTAAATCTTACCAATTCTTTTGTTTTTGTCTCTAGTTCCCCGTTCTTTGTCTTTTGTGCATAATGAATACATTGCACTAGGTCGGAGAATCCTAAGTAAGATTCCCCTTTCTATATATAAATCTGGGATCTCGATGCAACTCACACGTACGTACTTCCCCGTTCTACGATACCAACTGTGAATGTCAAAATTTCCTTTAGTTCCCGTTAGTTGCTTGTATTGTGCGGTTCAAGATGGGTAGCGTGCAACAATTTCGAAATAATAAGCGTCTTACAAAAGAAAAATTGTTGTTACTACTTGAAAATGATGATACCGATTTAGAAAATAATTATGACGCAAACGCAAGCGATAAGGAAGAAGCAGATGTATTGACTGAAGAAGATGAAGAGGATGACGTGATTATTGCTGATCAAGAGACCCAATCCGAGCCAGAGGCCGTTGCAGAATCCGACAGTTATAACCGTAGTGTTTATGTGACAAGAGATAGAACTAAATGGTCTAAGGTACCAATTTACGAAAGGGCTAGGTTACCAAAAGCCAATATTAGAGAAACTACACTTAATCTTACAACTAGTATCTCTAATATCTCCAGCAAGCAGATTATTCCCTTATAATTTTCAGCCCTGGTATCATTGACGCGATTGTAAATGAGACCAACAGAAAAGCTGAATATTTTTATAATAAAAGGAACAACGAAAATCCCAGTAAAACTAGAAGCTATACGTCCGTTGACGACATCGAAATGAAAGCTTACATTGGACTTCTTCTCACATTAGGAGCACAATACTGTTGTAAAGAAGCTATTGACATGCTTTGGTGTCAGGACTTGGCTTATAGTCGTCCCATAATACCTTCGAGTATGTCAAGGGACAGATAGAAAGAAATCACAATGTTCTTACGATGTTCCAACTTCGAAACGGGAGAAGAACGGAACAAAAACGATAAGTTAGCTCCAATAGGGTGCGTATTTGAAAGTTTTGTCTCAAACTGTAAAAGTTCATCAACTCAAGTGCACATCTGTGTGTAGATGAACAACTTGTACCCTTTCGAGGTGGAGCACCTTTCAGAGTATACATGAAGAGCAAGTAAGAGCAAGTATTTGGTTGATACGTTGAAGGTTCAACCAATACACTAAAATCGCCAAACATTCTACACATCATTTGTTGATATATGCATTTTCGAAAACGTTTCACGTAGAAGTAGGTATTAAATTACATCGACTTCAATGAGCAATCACAACAGAATGGCGAATTCCAACTTCTTGCAAACGGTACTACGTGCAGTAGCAGAAGAGAAGAGAAAGCGAAGACATCCTAGGCAATAATCTTACCTTCGACGACTCTACAGTAAGAGAGACGGAATTAAACGAACAGAATGCCTAATACATCGAATTAGCGACGGGGCACGCAGTCAGCTTCCACACGCTAAATGAGGATTTCCACGCGACGACGAACAACTTCGAAGTAGCAGCAGAAGCAGGAGCAGCAGCAGCAGCAGTAGTAGTACCAGTCGATTGTAAGGGCGACGAGACGCACGGCTCGTCTAGTAGGGAGCAGATTGGAGATACCAAGAAGATCTTGTATATTGCCGTTTTCGTAATACGGGCCGAGTTAAATTGCCTAAACGAGATTTATTCGGGGGAATAGCGCGTCAAATTTACCGCGAATTAAATGAGCCTCGCTTGTAACGCTCCCGTTTCGGAAGTAACCTTATCCGGGTCTTCTGTTACTGTCTGAAAATACCTTCTTTCTGCGAAGCACTCCTGGTTATCGATTTTTTTTTTTAGAACTTCCGTCTAGAGATATAAAAGTGAGCGTGATAAAATTTAATAGGGGAAAAGTTAGATCGAGCTGTTCTTTCTTCGCAAATTGCTAAAATAGTGACATTAAGTACAGTACAAATTTTGAATGGAACATCAGCTGCTCGTAAATAACGTAAAGCTTGATAGTAACTATATTTCTCATCTTACAAGAACGACAACGCAATACGCATTGCATGTCTTATCATAAGCTTCCTTTAACGAATGTGTCATTTGCTGCTAGTTTCTAAACGAGAAATCAATCTTCAACTCAAACATAATTTCCTTATATCAAATAACAACTGAATATGTAAGCAGCATTGAAGTTATTCCTCTTCACGGAAGTTATTCGTAAAATTCGAATTTTTTATTCGCATTGGAGAAAAACCAATCATTACCATCTCATAGTATGAGAACTCGAAGCGCTTGGACTGACGTATGTATGTACTTTGTAGGTAAATTATACGTACGTACTTTATAAGGTTCATTTATTTCGACTTATACATTTCTTTGGACTGTTTTCCAAATATTTCCTACCTTTTCAGCAAGCTCTTTCGTTTTTTCCTATTATTCGATATAGAAGTTAAAAATTGGAGGAATAGTGGATTACGCAGCAACTTTCTACTAATATAAGAACTACGCTGTTCCAAAGAATTGTTATTTCAATGAACCGTTTTGCTAGTCTACTTATACTTAAAAGTTGTTACAATTTTTAGTTTTATCTGTAGTATGGGCTAGGTAGGTGGTTCCCCAAGATTTAACAAAAATTCTCAGATTTTTAGAGTTTCTATTATCATCATCGTCTGACTAATTAATAACTGCTAACTACGTCCTGAAGCTAAAATTGAGCTCCACATTCAGGATGGTAATCTTGAGTTTTCTTTTTTATTTTTCTGATCAATCGAGAATTTTCTGGTCGTTTAGCTTTTGTTCTGTGTGGATCTCACAGGATGTCCTCCAGTCCCTCCGAAGAACGTTGACTTTACGGCGGCCGGCCAGGTTGACGCAGGATCATAGAAGGGAGGGAAAAGATGTAATAGTAAAATCAGCTTAGATTCCGTCATTTTAAACTAAGCGTGCGATATCAGCTATCATCTAGAAATGCTTGCTCTGCATTTCGGTGAAAAAGGTGATGTATCTGCAGCAGTGTTTGCTGCTTAACCTGTATGTTAATGATTTAACGTTTAGGGTTAATAATAATAATTTGCAGATGATACTATGTTGTATGCATGTGGTAATGACGTATGTAATATGATATAATAATTAAATATGATATGTAATAACTCTATAAGTATTAATATTAAAACATCGAAATTTAAGCTTATAGGTAGTAGATACAAATTAAATAGTATTGATACGAATTACGTTAAAATATATCTGGACAATAACGAAATTGAAGGAGTAGATAGAATAAAATACGTGCCAATAGTTTAGATAAAAAGCTATCGTTTAAAGAAAAAGCTAAATTTATAATGAATAAAATGTCGAAAAGGTTGGTTTCTTATCGAGAGTAGAGAAAAACCTGAGTGTGTATGTTAAATTCCTATTATACAAATCTTTAATTGCGCCACATGTTGATTACTGTTCCAGTATATTTTTGTACTTACACAAAAGTGAAGCATTACTGTTACAAAATATACAAAATAGGGCAAGCAGATACCTCGCAGAGACGGAGGTCCTCCTCTGCAAAATATAGCCATTTCCGAATTTTGTAAAAGTAAATTGCTCTTTCATTTATAAATCCTGCTTAGGGTGCAATTAGTGTTACAAAATCACCAACAAGAACGAAACGTATTGCAGTCTAAATTTAGAGTTTGGTATACGTGCCTTTTTCTTCAATATTTCGAAACGTTTTCGTAAATTCCGAAATATTTTGATTTATTTTAATAATACTGCACTTTCGATTTCATTTTAGTACGAGGTTTTCGTAGGGGCTATTTTATTACTCTTTACCCCGGGACTTTTGGTTTGATAGTCCGAGGAATCTGCCTAGAAGGTAGCACCGTATCTCGGGTGATCCTTTCCGCGTAAAATCTGAGTAAACTAGCACCTCTAACACCCAGCTTAACACTTAATTTCGTACGGAAAAGGAGCACTAACATCTACCTACCCACATTAGTCCCAATCTTCTGCAGCAACGCCCAATTATCCGAAAGATTCGGTAGGAAACTTTTATTTCTCTTTCTCGGTAATTAGTGTTAAATTAGGCTAGTGTAATTATACATTGACAACCCGAGATTGCCAAATAGTTAGGGGTTTCACCCGATTAGTGTATTAAATTCGACAAATCGATACACGGGAACGTACCGTTTTTTTCTACTTGAGATGATTTCTGTTTTGGAGCATCGTTGGCGCTTTGTTCATCATTGTCCTTACATAATCCATTTGTGATCTACGGAACTTTTATAGATCTCTTCGTCTAATCATAAATTAGAAGTGATTGATACATTACTACTTCTATACAAAGAGTTAATATAATTAATATTAATTAATTAATATCAAAACCAAAATGATATTAAAACATAAGTCGAGGAATTCGTGCGCAAGTCCGATTACGATAAATGCAAATGTACGCGGATTTTAGCAGGAATAAGTAAGCGAAGTAACACAATGCGCATTACCGAATTGACGCGAAATAATATTTTAAGCCAACTACGGAAGCGGTCTGTCGCAACAACAAACGACACTTCACACATAAACATGAAAGCGGTCGCGTACAAACGTGTACGAGAACGCTCGGCTTCCCGACGTAAATCATTAAAACGTAAATTTACAATTACCCATTTTCACCCCTAATTAATATTACAATATGTCCAATTAACCTCGACTTTCGAACGCGAACGTGCACACAAAAATGAAACTAATAAGCGAAGGGGAGCGTTTTGTCGAAAGAGTTAACGCTAATGAACGGGTCGTTATACTTGCGTTTTAATTTTTTCCTTTTTTTTGGTTTTTCATAAACGACACAATGATGACAAATACGAAACGGAACGTTTTTAATATGCGGTTACTTTCCACATCAGAAAGGGTAAAACGGCATATAAAGTTGTGTATACATACGTAGAATGTATTATTAGTATTAACTAGTACGAATTAAAGGTGTTTGTACAATAGTTTCTTCACGTTTTCCTTTTCTTATGATAAACCGAGGCATGCGACTGTTATTTATTTTTCACGCTCCAGTATAAAATGGAAAACGAGTACATATAAAAGATATTTTATTGGCAATGATTAACTATACCGACTGGTAGTTGCTTTTCAACGTAATCGCCTAGGAGATTGTTGAAGCACTTGTCGTACCCCTTACCTAACCTTTTTAGGGGAGAGTGGGGCAGGTTCGATCACCTTTTTCTTTAAACAATTTTTTCTAAGAAATTGAACAATTGTTTTTGGAGTGAATACTTCTTAAGGGATACCCGACCAGCTCGAGCGTAAGCGCAACCGTAAACGTAAGCGTAAGAGCGTTAAATTTGGGCGGAGCTTCGGTTCGTGTGAAAGATAAAGGAATCAGAGTGTAATGTGCGAGCGAGAGGCAATGAGCAAGAGAAATGATACGTGCGTAAACCACAGACATACCGATTTTTTTAAATTTATTTATGGTGAAATGAAAAATAAACATCCCTCTACATTACACATAATCGATATATATTTCGATCAGGCTGTGGGGCAAGTTCGATCAATGCACAAACAAAATTTGCAGTGCTTAGATTAGTTGAAAATGTTGCTTGTAGTATTACTCTAATGAAAGCTGGACGAGGATAAAGTACTCAAATAAATTTCTATTTCATAATTGGACTGAATTACACATATTCTTACAGTTAAATGAACATGGATTAAACAAATCGTTTCATTAAATTGTAATAAGATAAAATCCCATGATCTTTATATTATTCCGATTACTTGTTTGACTTATTATGTTTCTTTAGATTGCTTGTCTTCAATCAAATTCTTCACCAAACTGTTTGTAACAATGATTCTTTTACCGCGTCTTTCTTGGTTTCGTTTTTGGGGATCCATCTGATTTCTTCTGGACAGTGGACGGATTGAGCGTATCAATGAAATGTCATCAAGATCTGAGTTTTCTTTATCATTGTTTACATGTGCGAAGTAAGGTCACTAGAAGAAAAATAAAAAAGTAAAAATATACGCGACATTTTAAGAAATCGCTAGTGATTGAATCTGTTCTGCTCTCCCCTACCTTATCAGTCAGAAAATGACCGGCTGTTCTATGTCAATCCAGCTTTTCACATTGATTTACAACACCTCAGTCACCCCGAAGCGCTTCCTAACTAGCCACTTCTTCAATGCAGGGGCGGGATGAAAATCACTGGGCCTAGATCTAGATCTAGGCTGTAGAAGGCATGGTTAAGCACTTCCTTGTCCATTACTACATGAATTCAACGACTCCGATTCACTTTGGTTTATACTGTTGTTGAAGATGCTTGTCTCGAGCTAGCGAAACGCGTGTCACCGATTTTATTATAAATAATTGTGTGGTGAGGAGTTTACCGATGTGATATTTGTGTCACTTGCTTTTAAAATGTCGGGAAATTCATAGAATAATTCTGAAATTGTATATCAAGTCCTTCCCGAAGCATTTGGTCAACTCGCTGCTCCAAGTCCTCAGCCAAACTTGGAGCAGCCGGTTGACCATGTTCTTCGGGAAGATGTTGAATGAATGTTTAAAGAAAGACTGACGTAACTGGCCAGTACTGGCCAATATTTCTTTAAATTTTCTACACAACACTCGTACCATATAACGAACGTGTTTATTTGCTAGAGCTGACGAAATGGTCACGCATAGGATGGACGTAATAAACTGTCAGTCACGCTATACAAATTTTCGCTTCCTTTTTGCGTCCTAATTTGCTCTTTGCAGACGTTATCAGCAGCTGAAAAATGTATCATATGTATATCGAACCCAACGTTTTCCAATTGGTGGTGCCTGGGACTCGACTGGGACAAATGCCCACTGCCATTTTAGAAAAGGTCCGCGGCCCAATTTCTGGAATTAGGGAAGAGAAATTGTAAGTTTAAAAACAATTAAATAGTATTGAAATTCTTATAAATAATATATGGAGTTAGCACTGCAGAAGGGCTACTCACGGTCTGTTAGGCGCAGTTTTCTTCAATCGCCTCTTGGCTAGCTTCAAATTGATCTGTAGCTTGAATGTACTTCTGTAATAAATTGCTTCAAAAGTTTTAAATAAGTCCTCCAAAAGGCTGCTTGGTTGCGACATGGAGGTCCATGAGAAAAACCATGATATTCGGGGATCCACGACAAAAGTATTTGGGATCTGCTGATCTAACCAACTGAATTTCGATCGCTATCCATCAATTTGTATAAGCGTTAGCCGATTCGTGCAATATGCATTTACACTGATAGAATTGGAGGCAACCTTCGCCATTACAATTGCCTTCAACTTATCGAGCAATTATCAGCATGAATAAACAAACTTTAAATTGCATTCGCCTTAAATTCGCCAATTCTTTCGACAAAGTTCTAGTTTCCGCATTTTACTGTATATTGCCCGTTCCCGATGACCTGATTGGATCCCAAGAGAACAGTAACGTTTCCATTACGTCAAGGCTCCGCACTCGTCTGTAGAATTGATTACCAGCTTTAAATCATACCGGCGCCTAAGCCACGAACTACCGCCCCGCTTAAGATAATACTCCGAACGACACAGCGATTTCTTAAAAGTATCGCACTGACGCCTCGTAATTATCTTCTTAACAATAAACTCGTGTGAATTCGCACAATACGGTATATGTATATCGATAACCAAACCGAATGTGCAGTATGCAATCGATTTCGAAACTATTCGCCAGAACCGCACGCTGTTAATGGGGAGGGCAATATGAAGAGCAGGTCCAATAAAGGCGCATAAATTTTACGACGTATCCGTTTCATTTCACTCAACGCTGGACCATTACGATCGAATGAAGTATAACGGTCGAGTGCAATAAAAGCCTGTCATGAAAATATATTTACGTCATTTCGAACTGGTACGGTTGAATACAAGATGGAAGTGTGAAAAACGAGAGGATGGCGTTTTTGCTATCGCTTTGCACAACCGTTTGAACTATTTTTCACCTCTAAAATTGTGTATAGTACAAATATCGTATACGAGGTCGGGTGGAAATGTTTCTGCACTGTTATTAATTTTGTGAAATCTCACAGTTCCACCTTATTTATTTCTGACTTTGTAATTCATTTGGCAATACTTGCCCATGTTCATCAGATCTGCTAGAAATCGCTTTATAGAAAGTAATTTGTGAAAAACACCGAACTTCGATGTGACCATTTTCAAGCAATAGTCTTTAACAATTTTCGAATTAATTTAGCATCCAAACAGAACATCGACCAATTTGATACGGTTTCCGGCGAGGAACCCGTACCGTATAGGCCTATTGAGCAATAGGCTTCCCTGAATTCTTTCGTGTATGTTCTTGCCTTAATGATGAATTTCGTGAGGTAGTCCATTCACAACTGTTATTGGCACTAACATTGATGCTCTATTTGCAATACTTGAGCGAAATCGGCATGAAACATATTGTGTTCTAAAGTACACATTGGGCATCAACAAAAACGTAATACCAGTTACCTTGCATCAACATTTACATGTAACATTTAGCTGAGGTAATGGTTGATGTTCGCTTCAAGATGCTTTGATTTAACTTGTTATTTCTGTAACTCTAGACAGCCAAGAGTTTACAATCAGATAACAGGACTACGCAATTAATATGATTATACCATAGATTGCAAAGAAAATTCGAGGACAACAAATCAAACCGAGAGAGTAGTGGTGCATGCTCCAGACCTCTTGAGGACTACACTTTGTCAGCCGGGAATCAGAAAAATTTGACAAATTTTCTCTGCACCAGTTCCAGTGATTGCTTTTAACTCATTTAGTAGGGGTACCAAAACAACCATCCATACCTCAAATGAGACCTAACTAATGAAAGATATCAAAATTTTAGAGCAAGCGGGTTATTAAAAGATTTATATTTATGAATGATGAATCCCACGTTTTCTAATAAAATCAACGCAATCTGAGAGAAACACCATCAACCTTATAACTGTGGAAAGTAGTGACGTTGAAGGGAAGCGGAGGAAGAGCTGAATTTTGGGGGGACATTTGCCCACGTGGTCCTGATGTGAGAGCGATGACTTTGAAGTTAAGCTCGGGAACTTATAATGCAATAAAGAGAAGATAACCTATGGAGATGCTGATCTGATATATTTTATACATTAGACCCTTATTTAAACCTTATCGATGGCTTTGGATACATCAAGGACAACAGCATCCGTTAACTCGTAGTTGTTCAACCCTTAATCATCCACCTTGACGTGTTCGATTTGAAGAGAAAGTGTCGATACCTCAACTCAACTTGACGTTGGGGATAATGTTATTGCAATTTACCTCCTGAATAAAACGGTGGTGGAATAAACTCTCAACTACCCTTACAAGGACTGGAAGATGAGTGATGGACGGTTGACTAAGGTCCGAAAAGAGAATGGTGTGGATTAATACAAAACAATGTAGAAGAAAATTCCGCGAAGGTCATCCAAACTTAGCGTACGACCGAGTTACTTGTGACCAAACTTGGATCTGCGTGTACGAGCCAAAAGCTAAACAACAATCCACTATTTAGGTATTTGAAGGTGAATCGAAATCTACTCACCCCCAAGTTATTCGCCCACGTATTTCTTCTTTATCTCCAGCTAGTTGGCAACCTTAGCTATCCAAATCCAAAAAAGTAAATGCTTATTGGTACATAATTATTCATTTACGGGAAGTTACCGGTAAAATCAGAGAAAACCGTCGAAATCGTCATTTCCTTCTTCACCATGCTAACGCACATAGCAACACAAATTATAAACTTGTTAAGAACGATGGACACTAACAAGAAATTGTTGACAAGTAACTCGTAAAGAATTCTTTCAAAGTACGTGGACACTGCTAAGTTGTTATCATTTGAATTGATTTCCTAAAAATTACGCAGTGTAACCAACCTCCAAAATCTATGACATTGGCAATTATAAATGTGTGTTCTATTTGTTTGAGTTGTCTACCTGTTCCTTCTCAAATGCGCATGTGCAACTTCTAACTTGTATAAATTCTTGTAAAGGAAATACGACATGCACCAGCTTTCCTGCAAAGTTTCAAGTCAAAAGTCGCACTCTTCCATTGCAACTATCCCTATTTAACGCGTGTAATTATGGGAGAGAGAAAACTTGTGCAAGTATTTCTTGTTCGTGTCCATTGGCCTTTAAACAGCAAAAAATTGACGTCGCAATTCGCCCGATTTAGATAACGAAGAGGATGAGTTTGGCTGGTTTTCTTCGCCGGAAGCAGCCGTAAAGGAATTTAGACAACTAGATTTAGATGCACCCAGCTTCGGATTGGAGAAATGTTGCAAAAATGGTTTGAACGGATGAAAAAGACGTTGATGTTAATGACAATAAAATCCGTTCATAAGCGTTCTTTTGAGCGTCTGTAGAAATTTCATAAACTGGCCTCGTATAGCACAATTAAGGTGCAGTGACGTCTCGTCTTCTTCCAAACTGTGTAACTAAACGCACGGATGGATTACTTAGACTTGTTAGTTAAAGAAAACACAATTCAAATCAGACATTTTCATGGTTTACATTACCCACACCTGTATGCATGTATTGAAGTTTAATAGGAAATACGATTCAATGGGAGTGGAGTAATGTCCTTGTGCTTTTAACAAATTGAACTTCTCTCTACTAAAGTGAAATACTTACACATTTCGAGCCATCCCGGATCGTTAGAACTTTAGTGCTTCTGGTAATGAATATTCAGTTGAATCGTCATCTTCGGAAGAAGACGAATATATAATGTACGCTAACAAATATCTCTACAAACTTCACAATGTTTGCTAGTATAGTTTCTTGCTGCTTCAACTTGAATCGCGTTCTATTTATCTGCTCTGGTTTCTCGTCCCTTCCTTTAATAATAAAAATCCTGGCACATAATGAAAACGGAGGAAAATTGTCTTTTCAACGTAAACTATGAAATAATCATCTGCTTTCACGGTAGGCTCGCGCACAGAAAAACGGCAGCCTTGTCTTTATAAAGAGTCATGAATTATTTATTGCTCGAGGGAAATTCTGTTTGCTACCGATCAGAAAAGGACATAAAGCGACGCTCTCATCGAGCGAAGCTTCTTTATTTGTAAATTAAGCGTTGTATATTTTAGAATTCAATTTGCGTACTTCCTAATAGTGACCAATCGAAGATCATTGGGAAAAATCGAACTCAAATTTGACTCTAATTTGTACGTGTGAAACCTCCATCAAGTGTTCCCTTATTTTTTAGGTGTTAGCATTAAAATGCGACATCATATCCATAACGCCCTAGTACGTGAATAAATTTCATTACGATATCGTGTATAGTGAGGGAAGGCGGCGAGAGGAGGGGGCGTGCAGGAACGAAATTGTTAACATTTCGACAGATCGAGCAGTCCCATCGTGCTACTCGAAAATATCGAACCGGCTTTCGCAGGGGTAAAAAATTAAGGCCGCTTTTGCAAATTGCCGGCACGTTTCAAACAATTTACGCGTGAAATTTAATTTAGTCACTTCCGAGTTCTACATCGGACAAGAAATACACGGGAATATTTGCGGAATCAGCGAGGCTAGGAATATTTTTTCTAACATTGCAGGATCTCAATATTTAATTAATTTTGTAATAAAGAAACAACTAGTGACTAAAGTTTAGTGTAGAACCAATAACAACATCCAGGATCTATTGATATATACGTAAACTGGTTTCATATTTTTCATACGTTTTGCTCTCTATAACGTCCCCATTCATCTACAAGTATAATTCCATTTAACGGTCTCGTGATGTCGTTGTCCGCACACCTAAACACGACCGCTAAACATCAAAAGGATGTTACGTATTCAGCAAAAGCGCCGTAAAGCCTCTGGTAATATCCTTTGTGCGGACACGCGAAGCATTAGAGGTGCAAGCAAGTAACTGTGACCGGTCCAACAAGTGTGAAATAAGCAACGAAGAACTGGGGCTTCGGAGGCGTGTTAAGCTCAAAACAAAGTTTTATTAACCTCGTCGCTGAATGTTTTTAAGGGATTACGGGGATTACCTTTCAATATTGGCGCAAAACCTCCTTCATGCGCTTGATACTCGGGTTTGTTTTTGGGTGGATTTTAGTTGTTGTTTTTGGTCGCGTACAATTAATCCGCGCAAATAATCCCGCCGGAGAATTAAGGGAAATAATTTCGTGTTGTTCACTAAATACCGAAATTGATCCGAATTGAAATTGCTAATTTTATACGATGCTATATGCGTAGAAATATCGGAAATGAATATTTCTTTTTTGTAGTTCGATCCTCGTTCGTTAAGCAAACATATGTAGAAAGTTTGTCGTGTATATCATCGAAATTTCCAATTTTTCGCTCCGTACGCACAAAGACTGATGATTTAAATGCAACTCCCCTACTGAAAATTGGAAATTTAAACAGGATGGACGCGAAACGCATGAATGATTGACCCATATTCATGGCACAAACTGAATGCGTTTCCAAGAGCAGTTATTACCATGCATATCCATGTAATCACCCACCGGTTTTTACATTTTAAAAGCTAATTATTTTGTCGAATATTTATCCGAACGTTGCTCTTACATTGCTTTTTGCTATCATACGCCCATGCCTTCCAATGCTTTTATTTTATAATCTGAAATATGTTGCAACGGTGAGAGATTACAGATGTCCATTATCCAAGAAGATTAAGTACCATGACTGTAGTATATGTATTGGCTCACTTTTGAGCTCCTCTGATTCATTCCATTCGCTGGTTCAATCCGTTTTCTCTATTCTCCTGCTTCCTTTTTGTCAAAAGTTGTCCTTTCGTCGATTCCACCATGTTTTTCTGTTCTCCTTTTTCTATCACTTTTCTTCTCCAGTTTGAGACGTTAATTTTTCTAATATCTGCGCAGAGTTGGTCTTCCTACTTGCTTCTTGGTCTTCTTCCTGGCGGTTTCCAGTTGAGTATTTTCTTTATTAAGTCTTAGCTTTGGTATCTTCTTTGTATGTGTCCTATTTAGCTCAGCCTTTGAGCTTTTATTTATCTTACGATGTCCTCTCCATCCATCACCTATCTTATCTCATGGTTCATTAGTGGTTCGTATTCATTTTGTACTTTAATTTCATATTTGTTTTGTACAGTTTTATTTTCGTTTGTGGGCTGAGTATTTCATCTTTCAGTAGTCTTTGATATCTTCCCAGTAGAACTTGTTCCCTGATTTAATTTTCATTCATTTTCGTTTATTTCCACACTCCTTTCGTTTGTCCCGTTAATTGTTACTCCTAGGTGCCTAAAACTCTACTTTTCTATTCCCCTATTTTTAACTCTGATTATTTGATTGCCTTTTTCTTGTGTTTAGATCAGCATGTATTTTGTCTTCTCTTGATTAAAGCCTTGGCCTCTAATTTCCGCCTCGCTGATTATGGGTATTAGTGTTTCCTCTGAGCTTCGTTTATTTGTTGATATTAGAGCCAGGGCGTCGACGTATCCTATTTACGTTGTGCTTTCTACTAAAAAATTTTTATCCCTGTGCTGTTTACCACTCCTTCTAATGCTATGTTAAATACCCATTGCACATCCCTAAATCGATACCCCCATAATTTTTTTCTAAGCCGAATTCTCCAGTTGGCTAGTATGTAAATTACTTTTAAAATGCCATTCTAAAACTCGAATTCGTTAGTCGAATCCTCCCTAAGTCAAATTGTTTTTATGACAATTGCGTAGAAAGAAAATATATAAGTCTTCAAGTACAGTTTTCAAACAATTCTTCATGTGCGTCAGGGTTCTCTCCAATTTATTCAAAGTACCGTCGGTGAATGTTCATACAAACGTTAGAAACAAGGTTCCACGTGATTTCAAAGAATTCACTACATCCGGATCGATTATTTCTAATGTGATCCGGTGTATACGTAAATGTGGAGTTGATTTAAATATGCCTCAAATTTAAAGCCTAGAATAGTATAGTGCGAACTACCGCAGATGCGATAAATTACTAACTATTCCGTCTAAAATGACATTAACTATCATGTAAATTCCGGCTAGGGTAAGACAGGCGAAGTTAATTAAATTAGGCCACATCAGTTCCGATATAATCGGTACACTTCCGGTGACAATAAATTTTGATAAACAGCTCGGGTTCCCGACGCCCGCCGTTTTGATATTGATAAGGCCCAAAACGAAGCACTTGCCTACCGTCGGCGCATAGGAGGATAACAGTAGGCAGCGGCGTGTAGGTGAGGAGGACCGTCAGCTGCGGCCGTAATCTTCGTCGCATAAACCGTGCCTATAGGGACCCCGCCGCACCCAGCGCCTCTCATTTTATCTCCGCAAAACTTTTAAAATCTCCGGAGCGTGGTAAATGTGACGAGAAAACCATCTAAATCATTATATTTTAACAGGCACGTCAACTTTAATGGCCCGTTCCGCACACTATAAAATATAGAATGGTACCTATTTGAAATGCAAAATTCTATTAAGTAACCAGTGAGGGAATGATTCAAGCAACTATCTCGAGTGGTATTTTTAGTAGGTACGCAGGTTATTTAAATTAACCAGAATATATTACAGTGTAAATGATATTTAATAACAATTTGCATCAAAATATTGAAAGGTACATGCTTTTGAAATAAAAATTATAATTTCTTAATTAATTCAATACGCTCAACACAAATATGACCAAGAAAAAGCTGAATTGGCTACGGTTTCTTTCTGATGTTTACTCATTTTTGAAAATAAATGTATATATGTAAATATAAAAATTCTTTAATCTACTTCGGATTTTAGCTTTTTTTCAGGACTCGTCAGTACGGTATAGTCGGTACCGCACTGGTGAGTCCCAATGAAGACGAAACTAATTAGTCTGAGGTTGCGATCCGCAATTGACAAAGCATAAGATTTGTTCCAACACAGCACAAAACCAGTTTGTAGATCGTCAGGAACGGCAAATTTGCTCTGCGCATGTACGCGACGATACACAAACTGGGTTTATGATGTCTTGGAACGAATCTTACGTCGTTATATGGAGAGTGGTTGATATTTTATTTTATTAATAAGGTTTGTAGTACTTGTAATCGATATCCAGAGAAAGGAAACTAACAAATTTAAATAGCTCTCTATAAAACGTCATATAATTCAGTTTAGTATGTTCGGCAGCTGACTATATCCTACTTATGAGTCCTAATAAGGACGAAACTAGTCTACGGTTACAGTTACTGATTAACAAAGGATAATTCCCTCCGTGATGATTCATGGCATATGCATAATTTGGGCTTGGTTATCAGGCTATTACACAGCTTCCTGTCAGAGTCTTCAACGCGCTTTAAATTAAGCGCTGGAAGCATGACATAATCACAGACATTTCTTTGGACTTCTTTGATATTTTGCTGCCCATGCTCCAAATTTCTTCAATGATTTTCTTCAGAATTCCTAAGGAAGCGTCGATATCAAATAGAGAAGCAGAAGCATAATCCGGAAAAGAAACTTTCGTCATTGGTACCGAGAATATTTAAATCAATTCTAGCACCTACTTACTCCGTAAAAATACACACACACACCGTTAATACAGCTCGAATACAAATAGATGTAAGGAAGGTAGAAGCGTTGAGGAAGGCCGCGTGGAAATTGACCCCAGATCATGCAAGAACCAACGGCGTATGATAACAATCCAGAGATTGGAAGTACGTTCAATTTATATATGTATACCTAAAATGGAAGAAGCTGGAAGAATGGCAAAAACCACAACTAGTATCTGAGAGCGAAAGCACAACCCAGGCAGTCCAAAGTAAAGATAGGACAATAACTTAGTATAGGATAACTTGAGAGCTTGAAAGTAAAGCGCTAGAAGGAAAAGAAGAGGTAAATTAGTGACCTGAGTCTAGCCGAAATGAAACGGTTTCAATCCTCACCACATTAATTTGAACACCTTTAAGTACTACAACCAAATTCTCCAATGAAAATGACAGCTTAGATGTCGAAATACGTATTTACAGATGTCTGCCTTGGTATGGTGAAGTTTAAGGTCGCCTCCACCCAGACCGACTAAATTCTAATCCTTTAGATTAGTAATGAAATACCACTTTGGATGGAAATGGAATCGATAACTCTCACAACTTCCAATTCGTGCGGATGTATCATGCATCAATATAGGTCAACTGCTTCGACTTGCTAGATATTTTGTACATACAAAGAGTTTAGAAACGACGCGGTGAGAAATATCTTTTTCCAAATCCGTTGAAGTCGATCTGTACACAAGGGAAACACCTTCCAGCTCTATGCCCTTGCTTCTGAAAGAAGAACTGAGGAAATCTGAAATGCACTCATGGCATCACCTAAATAATGCCCAAGATGTAATCATCAACAAAAACCTTAAATCAGTATTTACTGCCGAAGATTAATTAAAAAATTTTTCGCAAGTTTTGGACAACGTTTCAAGTTCACAAGAATGAATTGACTGTGATGTAGTATTACGGGCACTATATGACGTTGGTAAACTCCTCACCACACAATCATTTAATTAAATCCGATGGCACGCGCTTCGCCCGCAACGAGGCTAACAGCTTCGAATTATACCTTACCAAAATCGCTAAGAATTGAAGGGTTGAATAAAATCTTCTAGCACAACACCACCACTTTAATGCACATTTCTATCCCATCGGGATAACGAGAAATCTTATTTATGGAACGTGGGTGGATGAGGAATCATACCTAACATGTTCTTTGTGAATATCAGGGGTTCATCAGCATTAGGCAAGATTTCTCGTCAACCTACCGAATTTTATGTAGGAAACCAGATATATGGGGATAGTGTGAGGAGAATATTAAATGATTGGAATTTACGTGCAGCAAACACGATTTCCACACCCTTATGGATACCAATAATCCTGTGATCCTGTATTAGTGGCTATATGCACCTACAACCTCTTCCCAACACCAAATAAGAAGTGGATTTGATTGCCAATGAAAATTTCAGCTTGGTATTAATACATTATTGTTGCAAATTCTTTCCAGATCCAATTTTGGTCGAAATTCGATTTAATTGGTAGTGATTGCGAAACCTGCGGTATAGTTACTCACACTAGTCACATCGGTAAACTCCTCATCGCACAATTATTTAATTAAATCCCGAAAGAGACGATTTGAAAATGTTTGCCCATTGCTAGCGAATCACGTGTAACTCTGGATTTAATTAAATAATTATATGGTGAGGAATTTACCTAGGAATTTTAGGAAAGGAAAATGAGGAATTGAAAGAACAAATTGTTCGAAAACATTCGGTTTCACAATCTATTCTCTAAAATTGTAAAGTTCAATCACAACGGAAGCATCGATCTTCTCTAGATGAAATTGAACACAACAAGAAGAAGAATAGCCAACTTTCCGCGACCCCCAGCTGTATATGAATCATCGTTCATTATTTTCCTTTTTGTTCTTTTCCGAGTAAATAAACCTGAAAAAAAGGGAGAATGATTCAGGTGTTTACAAAGGGGTGTCGCTTCAGAAGCGCTTCTCCGGACATTCCTGAAGCCGGTCTCCGATGCCGGAGGCAATTTGAAGAGATTTTAGTTTTCGTGGTGAGTGGGAGTGGCGTCGCTATTGCGTAGACGTAAAAGCGACGCCGCGCAGCGAACTCGCTCTGGTGTCCCTCCAGTTTCCGCGCGCTCTTACAAACAGCAGGACGTTGTCCCTAACATATACGACACGTCTCACACTCCAATTCACACTAATTACACAAATTATCTCCGCTCATTATATATATATTCTACGACGGACGATAAAAATAGCGGACGAAAAAATGTAATTATTTTGGGTCGATAATTGTTAAGTTCTTCTGCGAGTACCGACGCCTTAACAGTTCGAGATTCTTGTAAATAAAAAGAACTTTTTAAAGACAGTTTAATATTGAACATGCGTTAAAGTAAATGTACGAAATTTCATCGCGGTTTCTGGGTCGGAATAAAGATGATGGACACGATTGAGGATTATCTCAAAAACTAAATTAAATCCTATTGTGAATAAAATGATAACGACTCTGTGTTACTCGTGCAACCGAAGCGCATCCTGCAATTTGTGGTGAACGGTGTTTCGTTGTAGTAACTGCACCGTTTTGTGTGTGCCTTTTCGTAAAACGAAAACGGCGAACAAGGATTGTTGTAATTGAGCTAACCGCAACCGAGTGTGTAATTAAGTATGGAAACGGCGAACATGTTCCGCCGAAGCGGCCGTAGGAGGAAGGAGATTATATTCTTCGCGTTCCTGGCGACGCTCTTAACCGTGATGCTCGGTGGTTAGTTTATCATTGCTGTTCTTGTTTGTTGTTGTTATGCAAACTTCATATATGTATGTTTCTTGTGTAATCACGACCTTCGTGTATTTACTCGCGTAATTTGCGTCAGTTTTGCGTATCTTGGGGAATTTCGCGTGTATTTGCGCTCACGGCGAGGTCCTTGTTCGAAACATATGCATAGTAGTTAGGTGGAAATGTGGAAAAAGGAACGTGCCAAGCGAATAGTCCTGGTAGAAATATCAACTTTAATATACGGGACCATCAGGGAACCGCTGATGTACTCTTGATGAGTGAATTGGAGTCGTGTTCGCCCTTTAAATTGATTTGGGAAAGATATGATTAATTTCAAAGCTTGAGGTTTCCTCAAATTAATTCTAAATTGGTAACTAGTCCCCAATAATCAATGAGGAGTAAATCATAATCACAAGTGAGTAAAAAAGTAGAAGCATCCACTGACGCTCTCAAGTAACTAGTCTCCTATAAATAATAATTATTTCAAATTGACGGTAACCAAAAAAATTTTTCGGACATAGACGAGTATTGGCGTCCATCCGTGGACCTGCTCTTGCACTTCTGCGCAATGTTGCGGTAAATATAACGCGAAGTAACTGTGCCGGAATTAAAGAAAATTTCAATTAGGATTAATTATAAGTAGCTCATGCGATTGCTATAATTACGAAAGCTGCACCTTTTTGATAACTCCAAATTATGTGATTAAAAACAATTAATTCCACAGCTTTTTCCTAAACAAGAAATGGGTGCGCCCTGTGGTACGCGTTATTCAGTCCAATGTCCCCGAATGGTATCACGTTCAACACACGATGCTAGTAGAGATTACTGTTAAAGCCATTTTCGTTGATTAGTCGGTCTATAATAATGCCAGCGGTAACCGACGCCTACGTCACAGAAGATCTGTTGCGGTCGCAGTGATTCAGAGGCGTACGTTACAAGTTTACTCACCACTAACAAGAACTTAGATGTAGGTTGATGATTTTAGGCGAACAATGTGGAATTATTTGCTTCAAATTTAAAAACATATTTATATTTTAAATGAGAAGCGGGAAATTATATTGAACTTATTGTTATTCGAACTCCAGTAATTAAATCGATAATTATTGCCATCTTCTCCACACCAATTAGGATACTTTTGAGAACGTATTTAGTAATTAAATTTATTAGTACCTACATACATATATATATTTATATTCTTATATTTCGTGACCAATATACTTATCTTTTAAACATCCTTTCCTCTACCACTTTGTTGTTTAAATGACCTAAAAGTGGTAGAGAAGAAGATATTTAAAAGATTTTTATCTGTAGTGAGATGCACCATTGTGAAAACTGTCTTACTCACCGTTTGACGCTTTCCTTCTTTGTGTTACCTTTACTGAGGATGATAACCTAGGTGTAAAAATATGTATTTAGATATTGGTATTGACCAAGGTATAAAGAATTATATTTTAGTTTATTCTAAACCGTACACTTTCCTATTTTTCGTAGTTTGTTCCTGAACTGACGAATACCTTTGTTTACTTATGGTAGCAGCTCTATAGAGGACTTCATTAAGACAGTTTTCTTATTTTGATCAGTTTCCCTCTTTTTCCAATTGAAAATACATCAGCATTCTTTGAGGTAAACGTATGAGTTAAATGTTACAGACTAGAACATGTGAAGGAAAGTAGTTATTGGTGTTGCTTCCTTTTAAATCTAATAACCTTCTGACCCATGCCTCATCAAAATTTTTTATTCAAGGGATACTTTCCTCAAATGTTCAGGAATTTCCTTTAGAAGACTTTGTAGACAGTCATGGAAAATCGGAACTCGCGCTTTCGTCCTACCTTGTTTAATCTACGAACTATTAAAGTGAGTGTGTTATTTTGTTTGGATATAAACCGTGGCGCGTCCAAAGAAATAATTTAAAAGTTGTTAGAAGACTTTCGAATGTAAGCGTCGAATGATCTGAATCGTTGAGGTGCTTGCAGAATCGCATATTTCGCAAATCTAAAGCCGAATAGAGCGTACTATTGCTTGATGTATCAAAAATTTTGTTTTTCCAATCAAATCCTTCTGCTTCTTCGACCAAGTACATGATTTTTATCACTAGGTTTTCCAGGCAAATCAACCATTGGCATACAGATCAAAAGAGTTGATCGTCGTTTGTTGTGTCTGGAGGTTTGGTATTGTTCAGTATTTCGAAATGAACGTTAATTATCTTTTTCTGATTACGAGTTACAATATTAATTCCATATTCTTTTCAATGTATCTAAGTTACTTTGCATTGTCCTCACCCCAAAGGTTTAGTTGAATCAATAATAGGTTCTTGGTACGAATTGGTACTTACATATTTTTATAACTTCTGTTACAGTGATTGCCTTGACTGTGATTTACATGCAAATTATTAAAGGAAAATCACTTGACAGCATTGAATATGACCTTCTTGGTTAATTCCTTAACTTCAGACGTCTTTTGGCTGGGTTTTAGATACAAGTTCTTACAGGAGAACTATTTGTAACCGTTGACTGTGGCATCCTCAGATAACTCCTCGATTTGAGACGGTTTGGTTGACATAATAAAAATTATATCGATTACATAATTACAAAATAACTGTATAATAATCCATAATCTCACCAAGTTGTGTTTGGTCCTAAGGTTAATCCATTGGTGTATACCAACGGTGTTAGTAGGAATCTGCAAGCGATATTCACGAATATTGTTGTTTCTGTTGTCCTTCAAATTACCTCCGTCACCTTTTGGGTTGATCAAAAATCAATTTGAAACTTAAAGCTTATAATCCATAACGGTAATTTATACCCTTTTCGTAAAAACTTCGTCAGTTTCCACAAACTGACATTGACTGCTAAAGGGAGATCTTTTCCAGTTTATAGCATTACTATCCAATGTAGTTTCTGCATCTTTCTGATCAACACTTAAACCTTTACGAACTCAAACATTTTTGTTAAATTATAGAATAGAATACTATTATTGCTGTTGGTTCACTCTTAATCCCAGTTTGTTAGATAATCTAATTGTATTCTTTTTATTAGAACACTTTTGACATCCTCACTATCCGTATACGCGTTTCACGGTTATACTGATAATCAGTACGGCTTTGTGAAAGATGTAATTTTCGTATACAAATTTTATGTATTAATTCAATATTCCCTTTTATATAAATCTGCATTGTCGTTAGGATAAAAGTGTCCATTTACGAAATTTTTGACCTTTGTTAAGAAGGCGCACACAACAATTATCGAAGTACTGAACGTTAAAGTCGTCGACCCGTATTTGCGAAGTATATTTTTCAATTACTTTGTTGCTTTATTTAATGGTCGAGAAAAATCTTTAAATCATTTATTTATAAAATAACTGGGTGATAGTATTAAAGATCCACAACAATCTTGCAAAAATTTTGTATTAATTTCATTTATATTCTGTTGGTATCTTCTGAATAATTTGCGCCACGTTTTAAGTGAATCAAAAACAAAATTGAATTTGACAGGAGTGCGTCGTATCCGCTTACCTCGAAACATCCGACATAATTACCAATTACAAGTTTCGTTAAAATCCTTTGGTCATCACATTGCAATTATCTTTTTATTAGACTTGCCAAGGTGTATACTTGTGTGTACTTAAATATTTATGGGAGGTAGTACGCACCAATTTCCATGTAGCTACAAATAACACCTTTATAATTTTATGTACTCTACCTGTTTGAATACAATGGAATAAAATCGTTAAATATAATAGACCAAAAGTTGATTATATTTAATAGGGCAGCGGCGGCTATAATAGGATTTATATAAAATTTTATTGATGTTCTTTCTTTATAGAAAAGAACAGTAAGAAGTGGTTCGTTCAGGAAAAATTGTGTTTTTTTCCTGTGTATACAAGAACCAATCTATCTATCAATTAGCGCTCATTACCTGCTCCCATTTTTTCCTATATTTCCTTAGTTTGATATTGTTTTTTGCTTCAATTTTTTTTTTGATATTCTTTCGTGTTATTGACATTTCTTTTTCTTTTAGAGACAAATTATGTATGTGTTTCTCGCTCAATCATATAAGAGATAGAAATATTTATTTCAGTTTTTCCTTAATAAAATCCACCATTTATTTCAATACGAATTCATTGTAATTCAGTGCCAAAAACGTCCACCACTAGGAGTCATTATTTGCTATGAACGAATATGAAATATCGGAATCCGGCGGAAATGGCTGATTATGCTTTGTTTCACTATACACGCGTTCGAATAGCGTGCATTCCACAGACGCCACGTTAAAGGTGCTATATTTACAATGTCGAGGAAAATCACTTACGCATATATTTCCATATCGTTACGTTGGAGAATAATACATACATTTTTGGAATATTATTATTAATTTTCCAAATTTAATAATACGTGAGGTGGAATTGAAAGGAACATACACGTGTCATCTTCATTACTTAATATCCGGACTATTTCAAATTAATACTGTAATACTGTACTGTGTGGATTTGCAGATTTCACAATATGTATGTACTTGCCGTTGTGGGGTGATTGGCGTGTTTAGCAGCCTATTAGTGATGCGTACACATCATACCTCAATTGATTTCAATCCAAACATTACATCATAGAAAACTATTATATTATTCCTAGTTAATTAGGACCACGAATGAAATGAATTACAATATACGTAAATGTTTAAATGGATATTTGCATGTGGTTGAATAGGCTTACCAGTTTTATAGGCATTCTCTATTAAAATACGTACGTCAAATTAATAATTCCATTATGTTACCTGTCTGAAATGACTTTACAAAGTTATAAGTGTAGTATCAAATCGCTTTTCTCTTGTGGAAAGATTTGCTATTTTTAATCCGAAAACAATCTTCGAAATTTTTTGGAAAACACGTAATTCCAATTTTTTCTCGACTGACTAGCACTTTTATAGAGGAAGAATGATTGAAGGCAAATAAATTATAATTTTATTTACTCTTAAGAGTATTTTACACGATTATAACTTAAAGTGCGAAATTTTAAGGTATGCTCATCACGCTTAGGTGCTAGCCAAAGTTATACAGTTAGTTCCCTCTTCTTTTGTATTTCCTCCACTGATATTGTGAGAAGTAGGAGCAGTAGAACCATGTTTTTGCATTAAGGAAATTGTCTTCACTCTTGTCGTACTTTGCCCGGATTCGTTAAAATTAATAAAATCGGCGTTTCGTCATTCGATAGCGAGAACAAAAAGATGTCTGGTTTCTTATAGAAGCTCATGTCACATATACGTAATTGAAAAACAAACATTTCCGTCAGATACAGAAAAGAGATCCATCCGTAGGCACAAATAAATTATAACGTTCATTCATTTCAGATACTTTTACTTGATCACATTTAATGTATTTCAAACAATTTCTTTTCTCACAAGCAGTTGTAGATTTCCCTAATTTTCTTAAGAAATTCTTCTTTTCTTGTACCTTCTGAGAATCTGTCTCTAGCGATCGGAAATTAGGAGAAATGACTAAAGGAGCTACAGTCAATTCAAGACAATTTAGAAACAGCAATTGTCCCGAAATATCTAACTAAGCCACAACCAAAATACCGTCATAACACACTTTTCTTTGTTTTTGTACACGGCAAAGCATTTCGACTATTTGTCTGTCAAGCATCTTCGGTCTAAATAACTGGCGATAATGCAAAAATAAATTTTGTTGAAATATAAATAAAACTCTAGTGGAACCATTACATTCAAGCATTTTATTAACTGATAAGAGGGAAGAGTATTCTTTTTCTTCTTCATAAATAAACTAATCGTCAGTTCTATTCCAATTATCCCTCTTCAGAAGTAGATCATCTACGCAAGGTTTATCTAATTTCGCTCTTTTTAGAAGTCTGTTGTCGTGCATTCGATCTACGTCTTTGTTCCATATTTTTCTTCTAGCTCTAATTCACTCAGATATTTTCTGGATATTACTTAGCCATGGCGTATCTTCATTTCGAGTCGTAAATAGTCTTTCCATGTCTGTCTCTAATCACTAACATTTCTATCTATCTTCTATCGTGCTCATCATTTGTGTTATTTTACATGTATCTGGTTTTGTTTCTATAACATATGTGAGAACAGGTCTAACTGAGGGTTTATAGCATTTGTAATCAAAATTTGCAAAATACCTACTTTGCCAAATTCCGATCTAAATTACAGTTTCAAAGTTAGTCTGCTATCACATTACTGTATTAACATTCCTTGAAGTTATCGCAAAATTTCAAGTAGAGAAATGCGTCTCCAATTCTGTGTAGTATTCGAGCCCGATTACTTATAAATTTTTCTTTGTGCTTCTTGAATTTCATATTTTTGAGGACTATTGCACATGCTTGCATTTAGGCGTTACCGTGTTTCTATACTAGAGAGGAAATAAATACAAGAGCCTGCAAGTTTTGCTTTTCAATATAATGTACTTGTTTGTTTAAGTAGCGCGCTATTTTTGATGCTCTCATTACCTGTTGTTTTATTTCCTCTACTAAATCCCCGCAGATTGTCATTGAAAATTATTCCCGCTCGTGCCTTACTTTAACCATTATATTTAGTTCCTTTGGTCCAGAGAGAGCATTAAAGCCCCCACCAATATACATATGTATGTACGGCTATACCTAATTATGCAGAGACGGAGAGCACAAAATGCTGAAAATTTCTACGTTTGTCCAAATCGGGAACGTAAACACAGCAAAAGTAAAAGTTTCTTCCCCGCGGGGGCATACGTTTCGCGAAGTATTGTTTATGTTTGGCAGTAATATTCAAGGTTTCATCTTAACTCCACACTGTTTATTTTCGTTGGGAGTTCCAACTTGGTAAGTTGCGAGCGAATGAAAACTTGGGAAAATTTTTAATTAAAAACTTTTTTATATAATTTTCGACGGGTCGGAAATACGGCAACTTTGATGCCGGATTCAAAATAAAGGTGAGGTGTTTTTCATGCTCTCGTCGCGACATAACCGGATATGTTACGGTTACGAAAAAAAGAGAAAAGGAGAACATCAAAGGTGAAATTAAAATCCCCCGTGGCGGAAGATCTACGGCCCCGTTTTTCCTCCGACTCGGATACGTACGTCCGATCTAATGCTATCTCCCCGTTCCCCGTTCCCCGGCCCCCGCCCCGGTTAAACTTTTATTTACTTGAAAACGGAATTTAATCCGATTTAATTTAAATAATAGGATTACGTCTATGTCATTGTAGAATTATAACGGAACCGTCTGAATAATACGCGAAATTTTTCAATTCGTGCGTTAAAGCTACTCAAATATGTACATTCGACGGTCAAGTATGCAATGAGATCGAGCTGGCCCTAAGCGCCCTTAAAAGCTTAAATACTCAGGACGATGAAACCTTGCGTATCATGGTTTAATTGTGAAACGGGAAAATGGGAACGGTTGTTGTATAGATGGGGCAGTGCCCAAACGAGTGGTAATAGATACGTTTTCTATTATGCAGGTAATCAGCTTATATGTGTGGGTATTAACGAGGAAGAAGGACTCAAAGAAGTTTTTAAATAAATGACATGATCCTTGTACCTGTAGCAGGCATGGCTAACATACGGACACAACAAGCAGCCTGCAATTAATCTTTCAATATTAACGTAATTTTAACGTATGTTTACAGGGGAAAGAATTATATGCTAATGATTTAATATAAAGGTTAAAATATTTTCGAATGAAACGTAGCCTTTTTGTCTAAAAATCTGGCTGAATGTAAATTTGATCATTTTTCAACGTTAGAGACCATGTTTTAAAATATTTCAGGAGAAAAGGTTCAAGAATTTAATCTTAATTCATTGCACTAATGACAGATTTCGAGCAGCGATTCGATTGCTTCAAGAAAATTAATAAAATGTTTTCTATTATCTGAAATCTACTTTCTATACATGTGGATGAGCTTCCTGTTGATATACAATTGGAAATAATTAATTTACAATGTGATGAATTATTAAATGAGAAATATCGCGAAGAACAAGAAAATTTGTACAATTTTTATAAGAAATTGAATAATGGAAATATTTAATGCCCTTCAGCTCAACTTCTATTCGTGAACAAACTTTTTCTTTGATGAATCTAAATATAAGTAAAACAAGATCAAGATTGAATGATTTATGTTTGGAGGTAGTGCTAAGAATAGCTACTACAAATATAGAGCCAGATATTAAGAAAATAATGGGCGATGTAAAGCGCCTCAACCCGTTATATTTGATTTTTTTTTTGTTAATTTGTTGTACTAAATTATTTACATTAATTCATAAACAAATTTCATAATAAAATTTTGTGTATTTAAATGAATGATTTGATTTGATATTTAATATTTCATTGAGCCCATGAAAAGTTTTCTTTCCAATTCGGCCCGGGGGCAAAAACCTAGAAGTTACATTGCATAGCGGTATGAAGATTATAGAAACCATTCTTTTATTTCAATCATATAGAAATAATAAACTATTTTCAAGACCCAAAATCTGTATAAAATAACATCTGGAAGACTTTCCATTGGAGAGTTATCCAGATGTTATTTTATTCAAAAAGCAAAAACATTCTTTACCGCTTGTGGTGCATCCTCTACATTGAACCAATTACGCCGCAATACCGAAGGAAATCCCGCAAAATTAAACTCGTATTTCATTTCGCGGCGGAGCGGTCATTAAACAAAAGATTTTTGGAGAAACAACAGTCTCAAAATTCGTTGCCGTTAGTGGCCGAAAGTAATGGGACATAAGTTAGGAAAATTTATTATGCGAATAAAAATGAAGCGCAAAAAAAAGATAAAATTACAAGGATTCCTTTATTGCGAAAGCAGAGCGCAAGAGGAGAAAAATAAGGCAGACCTAATTGTTCACCGACAAATGATAAATTACTGGAAAGAAGCGGGCGGGAAGAAGAAGGCGGTTTTTGTACGAAACTTCGAGTACTGCACTAAAACTGATTTGTTCCGTTACCGTTACCCTTGTAAATGGGGTTCTTTCGGTTTTATCCCCGATTTTGTCGGTGCGTATTCTCCGTGTTCGCTTCAGATAATTTCTATTTTAGTAAACATGTAATTAGGTTCTTTGTTTGCCTTTAAGCAAAACGAATTACCTATTAAATTTTAAAGGTTCGTTTCTAGTTAACTTAAAAATATCGTTTCTCCCCGATCCCCAAAGATGGGACATTCCCCACCCGAGGGAAAAAATCTTTAAAATAGGATGAAAACCTCAGAAGCAATTCCAACAATCTTCTCGTCTCAAAGACTAAACGAACGAAGGGGAGAGAAAAGCAATCCTGTACATATTTTCCGCGCCTACGTCTTCGAAAGCATGCCAGAATGAGATAGGGAAAAATTACCCTTTGAACATTGGCATCGAGGATTTACGGTCGGTTGATATCGAGAATTATAACAGGGAAAATATTGCCGAGAATTCCAACGGCGTGACGCCTGATTAATTGGTATTTCGATGATGATTTATGTAAAATGAAGAGTCTTTATGCGTCGAGACGGAGGCGGTGGAGAGGCGCAACGGTGCGAAAGCAAATCGCACGAACCATATAGCCCACTTTCGCGTATACGTACGTATACGTATATATACGAGACGCCAATACAATTCATCAATATTCATGGGTGGAAGAATGAAAGAGATCGTAAGCGTTATATGTGGGAACGCGCGCACATGCTTGCAGGAGTTGGTTCCGTGTGTTTATGTATATCAATAGCATTAGATAAAGCTGTACATAAATATTTGTATAGTTACATCGTGCATCTACGAAACGTGTTTGAATATTCCCGAAACGTATTTGTAGAATTCAGAATCCGTAAAGGTGAATTGTGTTCGATAAGCGTATATACGAGTGCTTTGCTTTAAAGGGTGCAACGTTAAGCTGGTATTTTCATTCCATCTCACTATGTGGAATGTTTATGGGATTTTTACACAATGGGAAAGTAAATTTTTCCGATCTCTTAGTTTTTTAAGGAATTTAAACTTTATCGAAACTGACACGGAAGCGACACGTCCCCGTTCCATCTTTAATTTGCACTTAAATTAGAGTTATCTGCAAATATTCTCGTTCGAAAATTACAAACCAACGACGACGTAAATATTTCGATAATACAACGCACCGGGCTCGATTATCGCCCGTTTACGGCGATAATATCTACGAAACCGTTTCTCCGACACTGCCAACTTGAATATTACAAACACACAATTATAATCGCCGAACTGAAATTAAATCGAGTTTATCTCGGCGAATTTCGCCACCAGCAGAGAGACCCAAGATACGCTCTCCATTGTTTACTTTAATAATCGGCAAAGGGAAGTAGCTGAGGACGAGACGGAGCTCTTGCAGCCGCTCGAATAAACGAGACGGTTGAGTGGATGATGCGAAATCCCGCAAAAAATCTGTCGTCTTCATTGTCCGCCGTAATTTCGTTATAATTATTATAAGAGAATAAGGTGCGGGAGAAAGAACGACGGTTCGGAGCGATATTCGCGATCTTTAGAACGTTCGTCCCATAGAATAGTACTGGCTTATTGTTATTATTAAATTTATTATATATAATGAAATTTTGATTGCGCCCTGTTTTGCTTAATGAATCTTGTCACTGGAATGTTCGTAATTAAAGTACTTATGAATGGTTCGAAAGCTCTATCGCTTCAGCGTTTACATCAATCTTGCTTTGATTAATTAAAATTGTAATTAAGATTTTTTGGTCTGACGTTTCCTGGCACCCTTACTTCAAAATCCGACTGTAACTTCTGATGTATAAATTTGCATTCTCCCCTTTGCCTTTTTCATACGACACCTGCAGTTTGATTTAAGAACAAGAAGTAAACACATCTAAGTTTCAGTTTGGACGCAAACCCACGTTAACTACTATCCCATTTCGTTCTTTATGAATCTTAATGTCAATGGAAGAAGAACTTCAATGAAATTAGACTACACAAAAAAATAAGATAACCCTTATCACACCTTGCGGTCTAAGTTGCCATTCTCACTGGAAAACTAAGAGAATTAAGTATCGTCAGCAATATCCAACTAACGCCCAACACCACGCAACAAGCACTGTACAACTCTACGTACCTGGAATAATTTCCGAAAGATGTGGTACTTTAATCACAGTCTCCTTATTCTTATTTACATGCTAGACAAACCACTTAGTGTTGGACGGTTAGTTTAATTTAAGTTGGTTTCTCAAGTTGTTAGCTTATTCAGGAAATAGGGTCCATTGTACTAACCTCTCCGAGCCGACGAGATGGGTCAACCCGAAGGTCCCATCTTTCTAAAAAGGAGTGGCCTATCTCGGCTCACATCCCCCCAAATATAAAAGTGCACTGTTAATTAGAGCATCGCAGTGATATATTAGGTGCGAACTAGTTTCACCTGCTTCGAACAAAACAACAACAAAACAACAACAAAATCTGGTTCATTTCTGAATCTGATTTTGGGCAGTAGATGATAGTTGACCATCTAATGTTAGGTAGAAATACCAATTACGACCCTGAGTTAACTTCTCTTTAGTGTTAGAAGTTTAATAATCTCATTGCAGCGGCTCAAGTAGATTTCTATGAAGGTCTTGAATTGGTTGGCTCCTATTTGTGGCTGCCATTCCATTCGTTATCAAAATTGGTTTTCACACTGTACAATGGATTTGGTTGTTTTGAGTGCAGATCAAAATAGGACAGAACAATCAGAGAGGTCACAAATCTATTGAGAGAATTAAATAATGTTACTTTTTGGTGTGTCTTAGCAACAGAATTTGATTATATTGATTCGGATTTTGAACTGAATTTTCAAAAGAAGATAGCCAAAATAAATTAAAAAGTAGAGAAAAGGTGAAGAAAAAAGTGACGATGATAGTGATTTACAAGACGAAGACGAGGAAAATAATAAATATTTTTCGACATTCACCACTTAATCGTAAAGATAAGGCTTTGTAGAAAAGAAATGGCAACAAAGAAAGTACAAAAAGGAATAACAGTGACTTTCTTAGAATGTCACTGGTTATAAAATGATACAAAGAAAAACATTGTTCGATTATATGAACAATTTGATTTTATGAACACACTTGACTTCTACTGGTTCACATAATCGAGCTTTTACTGTGTATGTCTTCAAATTATCCTCCCTTTTGTAGGTATCTTGCTTATGCATTATTAATTAAAGAATTTATTGCAGTAACATTTGCTGCTTCTTGATCGCATATGCATATGTACCATGTATTCCTAGGCTACCATTAGGGACAGCTGTTATAATGGACTTAGTAGGCTATTCTATGGTAGCACTTCTTCTTGTACCATTACAAAAACTAGAAGTAAACTGGTTGCTTTCACTTCTTGTTTATGCCTCAGTATGAAGACCTGAACGTGATTAGTAATAATAATATTGAAAATAATAATAATAAATTTATTTCCCAACATTAAATCAATTCGTGGATTACATTCCAAAAGCAAAATGTTAAATTTGATACCAAAGGAAAGATCTGTAATTCAGAGTGACCAACCGGAAGTACGTTGAGCTTTTAATACAAGAAACCCTGGATATGAACATGTCTGTTTTCTATGATTTTCGGCCTCGTTTCGCCTGTTTTGTGATCCCAGAGTTATCTGTCGTTCCCATTTTGAAAAGATCCCGTTTGACACTTAGCAAAACGCTTTTACTGCCATAGTTCATGCCACGATCAACGGATCAAAATTTAGTCTCGCTTCCTTTGTTTATCCTGTGTGGGAATTCCTTCCTTCCTACAGGACTCACTGTACAGTTAAAGTGCTAGTCAGCCGATCGGCTCCGGTTGTGAAGTGCGGGTTTATGTTTAAACTTGTGAGCGTTCAAGTCAGTTAAGTTCTGGGAAAATGGCCAAATGGCGAAAGCCGAAGCCAAGGGATATCCTAAACGGAAGGAACTAACTAACTAGTTCATTTGAGAAATTAGATTAAAGATCAGCTGAGAGCTCCATCTTCTTTATGCTTGTCAAATTCTGCTAGTACTCAGTTGTTTCTAAGTGAGAATTTTAGGTCACACGATGGTTTATCACGTGAACTACAATTTTTACCGCTGATTGCTCACACCGTAACATTTCAAACGAGCAATTTATGAAAATCTCCATATTAGGAAATATAATGTTGGGAAAAATGTCATTGTAAGATAACATAGCAAACAATATGACCAACTTACTTTTCTTTCTTGGTTAGTTACTGAAATGACTAAGTTCTGCCAACTACTCCCATTAGCATTTTATTTTAATTATTAATACCAACCGAAACTTCCCATGGTTTTTATTCGCGTCGTACATAACCTTCAAATCCTTCACAAAGCAAAATTTTAAATTTAATACCATACCATAAGGCACACGATGAGGCCGCCGATTGAAAATAAGGAAAGGATGAGCAATATTAATATAAGTAAATATCGGTGCTTAGAAGCGGTATACAACAGTCTAAGTAAGGAAAAAATACGAGAACAAAACAAGTGGTAAAAACAGAATTTGAGACAGGAAAACAACGATTCCAACGGCATATATTTTCATAAATAATAGAACCAATATTCAAATAACTAGACAAGTAAAATCGTAAGATTAAGAAAGTGGATAAAGCAATACTCGTTGCAGAAAATAATAGTAAGAGGAGCATAGCGAAACTAATACACGTGTACAATGTATTAATATTCGAAGATAATATAATATAACAGTTCATGTGTTAGCAATGTGTATGTATCTATTATTGGTAGAATCTACTACTACTATTCGGTTTTGATTTAGTGTACACTGGAACCGCGTTTATATCCGCCGCTCGAGAACGTAAAAATTCACTTATATCCGGAGAGGAAATTGGCGCCCAACGCGCTGATTGGCTTATTTGAACAGAGTCACAACGACTGATTGGTCCATGTTAGTCGGGATGTATGCGGAGCGGATATAAATGAAAGCCCCTATACATCATTTTGATAAAATGTTTCTACAAAATTGTAATTATTACGGAAGCCGTTCTCAGCCATAGAATAAAAGGGGAAGAAACCCGAACGTAAAGTCGGAAGCAACAGAAATACGTATCTAAACCCCGTTCAATACTAGTTTAATCGTCTTGTTTGATATTTTCTTCAAAATTATTCTATTACAGTAAATATCAGATAAAAATTATTACAAAACTTGGTACGTAGCCATTCAGACTCTGCTGAAAACTTAGGTGTAAAATTCGCGTAAGAAGCCATCAAACCATCAAGAAGGAATTTTGATCGATCGATCTGATATAAATTAGACCTTTAGGAAATTATGTCGCTTTACAATTTTTCTTCATTACGTTGTGTTTTACAAGCCATGATATACATACTTATACATAAATTATTAGTCTTAATAAATAAAAAGATCTTCAATTCGATTGTACGCTACCCTACTTAAACATCTATATTAGCTAGGCGATGAAATTAAAAAGAAATCCTATTGTCTCAGTTAATTTGGCGAAAAATTAATTCGTTCGCGCCTAACAAAAGTTGGAAAATTACGCGGGGCACCGAACAAATAAAACCAATTAAAATTTATAATTGAATTCAATCGGGACGCCTCACCTTTAAATGGGAAGCGAACTTCATTTCCCTCGCCTCCATGGTGCTGGCGAGGGAAAACTGATCTGGATACTGCGAAATTATTCCGGATAAACTCTCCTACTGGATACTATCTTAAAACTGATTATCAAGCTTTATATTGTTGCGTTTTAATCCGATAGATTACTCCGCCTGCGATTCGACTAAGGACCTCGTAAATTAATTGGTGGACAACAAGAAAAAGATACTTTTAGGAACGCAATTCACTTTTACTAATTTTATCGAATTATTCGTCAGTGTTTACTTGTAAATCCACGCCAAAAAGTTTCATAATATACGAACGCATCCCCCAGCTTTGGGTCTTATAAGATCGGAAACGTTTCCCCCTATATATGCGCTGTATTACATCGTTTATTTGCGAGAATTTTCACTCTCGACCGCAAATTATACAAAGTCACCTGTTCTAAATAACTGTGTAAGTTTGCGGTTTTCATTTATGAAATATAAACGACGAAGTTCGGTCGCATTCGTCGAAATTACAAATTAAAACGGCCGACTATAAGACGCTTGCGGTAGAGCGATATCCTATTTTATGTTTAAAGTTGAAGTAGAAAATTATAGTGGGATGGCACTCCGTAACTCGTCAAAACTTTGTCTCAATTAATTTTATTATTTAATAAGAAACTTTCGACGTAATATACAACAGCCCGACGCTGAGATGACGCGCTTAACTTGACGGTGGATGTCGCCCGTCTTCGGAGTTTCGAGTGCTTATTCTAAGCTGCCGGCGACCGTCCCTGCGTCCTTCGCCTTCTACCGCCGCCCCGTGCTCGGTCATCCTAAGGTTTTCGATCGTGCCAATTGAATTTATTTCAAAGTGAAATGTAACGCGAAATTTTTACACTAGAATGTATTGGGTTATGCGAGGGTGCACACATAGAAACGAATATTTAACTTAAGTATGTAAAGTGGGTATGAAACAAGGGGTAAATTCAACCTACACCCGAACTAACCAGATATTTAAATAAAACGTATCATATGGTTGCCACCAAAGCAGATCAAAATATTATCAGAAATATTGGTTATGTTTGAATTTACTATTACTCTATGCATTATAACAACCTTATGATTTATTTCAAGGAAATTTCTTTGTTCCGCCTATTTCTGAATTAAAAGTAAGCTATATTTTATTTTAATATAACTTTAAAATACAGGGTATGCATAAAACATTTACGCTGATAGTAATCATACTGCTATGTTGCCTCGATACATTGATTTCAATACAACTAAGAATTTGCAATAAGCGTTTTAAATTTTCATTTAAAGAAATAATTATCAATTTGAATATATTATTTAAATACATCCTTATATAATTATAAATCAATACATAGGTACTTTATATTCAAGCAAAATATTCTTAAAGAAACCCTCTAAGGTTTGATTTAAAATTATACATTCAAATAAATGTATATACTTCTTCTACGAAAAGATTTCTCTGTGTGTGTACACGTATATTAAAAGCTTGTTGGCAGGGTACAAAAACTTCATTCTTTCATTCCTTTTCGGTACAATTAATTTTAGTGAATTAGATATTAGTGGTCCCATACCTGTATGTAGAGTTGCAAACTACTTGCAGTGAGACAATTGGAATGTATATTCGTACAATTTGAAAAAAAAAGAATAACAGGGAAAGAAATAAGTTAACTTGTTTTGATGTTACTCAAATAAATTTATTTCTTTTGACGTTGTTCAGGGCCTAAGCTGCTTTCCCTCTTATTCTCTTGTTGTAGACTAAACCTACATAACTGGTACAGCCGTACTCGTACCTTACCTTGTTAGTAGATTCTTGTTTTCGTTATCCTGGTTAATTTTAAATTGATTACACCAATAGCACTGAATATACAGGGTGCGGAAGAATTGACAACACGACTTAAATCTATAATATACATACATACATACATAATCCTCCTTCATTATACCTTACGGTGTCGAGGTTTCCGGCAGTATCAGCCGTTTCCACTCTTTTCTATTGTTCGCCATTCTTCCTGCTTTCTTTCAATTTATGTTTCCACTTGCTAGTGCTTTTCCAACTTTCGCCGTTCCAAGATCTCACCGGCCTCCCTGTATTGCGCTTCTCCTCTTCCCTTCTTCTTTCTGCCTTCTTCCATTCTAACCATATGTCCAAACCACCTCAATCTACATCCTCTTCCAATTTATCCAATGTCGAATTGCGTGTTACACTGTGTATGTATGTTTCATTTCTGACACGGTCATGTCTAGTCACTTCTCTAGCAGCTCGCAGATATCCCATCTCACGTTTCACTACTGAAGTAAAGGTACTGGTTCATACACTGTTTTATACTATAATATATATAATTTTTGTTTTCAAGCTTACTTCTGTTCTCTTAATAAAACTTCTGTTGTCTTGTTGTATTCGTTGCCCTGATATCTATCTCGGGTTCCATCGCTCCCTTTGCATTAATTTGCGATCCCAGATATTTGCACTGGTCTACTTGTTTTATCGTCTCCTTGTTTAATTTCAAAGTTGTTTTTATATTTGTTCTTTAGCTATCACCAACAGCTCGATTTTCTTACCTTTTATCTTCATTCCAAGTCGATTTAACTCCTCCTGTCGTACATTTATATTAGTTTGCACATCTTGTTCTGACTTAGCAATCATTACTCGGTCATCCGCAAAAATTACATCTGATATACTCCTAATCTAGGTTTCTTTATTTTCTCCTTGCACTTTCCAACAATTTCGTCCATTCACGTTATGAACAGTAGTCGACTCAAAATTCCTACCTGTCTTACCTCCATACTAGTTAAAAATTCTTTAGATGTCTGATTATGTATTCCGTTAACGTTTGTAATGCAGCTGTAAATATTTTTTATTGCTTGAATCAATTTTTGACCTACATTCCCATATTTTTTCCCTAGGCGAAAGCTTTCTCCAAATCCACAAAACACAAAAACAATTTGCTGTTATACTCCATAGTTTTTCCTATTAATTACCTTTATAGTGAATATTAGATCTGTCGTATCACTGCCGGGTTTAAATCCACATTGATTGTCGTCAAGTGTTTCTTCGATATGTTAACAAAAGTGATATTCCTATGTAGTTGGTACATACTTGTGCATCACCTTTCTTGTAAATTTGTAATAATGGTAACTTCTTTCCAATTTATGAAACGAAGTTTGCCGAAATGCCCTTTATATATCAGTTTTTGAAGTCATCACTCAGATGAGTTCATTTCTTCTCTAAAGAACCTTCTGCACGTAGATTAAAAGAATTATTTATTTCACCCCAAATTTCCAGTAAATTTAGCAAAAAAATTACAAGTAAAAAGGAACCATTTCTCCTCGTAAATTTTTTAGGTCAAATGTCCTAAATCATGGCGTTCAAATGTCCCATAAGAAGTAATCACATGAGGATATATCTGGTGAATAAAGCTCCAAGTGATATCACCGTTTTTCTTCACGTTTTCGGGCTTACGCACTGCTTTCTTCTTTGGTAAGGATAAAGCAGTTATACCAAATTTTCGTACCCATGACAAGCTGGTCTTACCTGTTGGCATCTTACCATCACGTTCCAAGGTTGTAGTGTCGCTTAAATTTACATTGTCTCAATAGCCGATCATTGCTCTGAAAGAAACACTTTACAGCAATCAATACTTAAATAATCTGATCATCCTGACTAGTTAGCTTAGAACTGCGCGATACAAAATCGTAACAATCAGCACGCTATCTCACGACATATATGTATTTATATTTGGTGGCAACTTTAATTCGTGTAATCAATTCTGCTACATCCTGTATATCAAGTTTAAACAGCCACCATCACTTAAGAGGAACCCTATAGACATACTAACACAACTAATCGTGCAAATACAGCAATTTTTAGTGAAGCAGACAACTTAAATGAGGTGCAAATTGCCTAAAAGTGTTGGTGATGATGATGATGACTAGCAAGTACTCCGGAGATTAGATTTCAAAGAATCAAGATTCCCCAAATATAAGATGGTATAGAAATATATGTGTTTTTGCCTAAAATTAAATCAAATAGTTCTTCCTTTAGCCACATCAATGTGATAATCTTAAAACACTTGCTGACATCCACTAAGGATGACAACTTAGAATTAGTTATATAATTGAAGCTAGTCTCTCAAGTATCTCCTGATCATCCCTTATTAGTTGTCAAAATATTCAAAAATAAGTCTTCATTGAGTATAACCGCTTAGTTGCCGAAATACTTATTTGGAAATATTCAGGTGCATGCGACAAAGGTAGAAAGATATTACTATCGTGAGGTAGCCAACTGCAATGTTCTACATGCTCAAGCTGTGCATGTACCAATGCTTTCCAAGATCTGACATCTCTAAGATTGTTCCATACGAGATACATACCTAATGCTCCGAGATATATTTTTGGGGAATTTCATGATAACAATTCATAATGCAAACGATCAAAAGCATGCAATTTGCGCCGTGTGTCGAAATGGCAGAAATCCAATCGGCAGTCTCATTTACTCAGACGCATAATACATCTTGACCTTTATTAATACGCGAACTAGAACGCGAAAGTTCCTGCATCCGAAGTTGAATAAAGTTTGCAAACTGCACCGGAACTCGGATTTTCGCAACGAAGTTCGTCATAATTCGCATCAAACTTGGAGTGTTTGGAATGCCGAAGGTATTTCCTAATTTCGTTTGCATCTTATTAATCCCCTTCAGGGGTAAAATTGCATTAGAACTTTGTAGTGGCAGTTTTCGATAATGAGCTCTACTTGTGCTTTAAGAAACGGAACGGTAAGTCCTCGAAGATTAATTCAAAGTGTTTATGTGTAAAGTTTACATTTCCTGATTCTTGCGTCCGTTGAAAATTACTAACTTTCGCGCGGAAGCCGACAGAGAATAGACGACGACATCCGTGGTAATTCCGATATAGCTTCATGTTTATGTAATGAATTCATCCCGAAAAATGGGTAATACCGTTGCAACAATGCCGTAATAAAATATATTTTATGCTACGATGGTCGCGTCGTATGTTCATTATACTGGTGCACATTTTCAACGCTAACAGAAAGCATATAAAATATTATGTTGAAACGAACGCGCAATTTTACATTTATATTCACCGAATATTCAAGCGTGTTTACGGTTACCTCCAAAAAACGTGTATTGCAAAATATGCAAATTGCTCACATTCATAATAAACAACGAGAAAATATATTTAACTGATGGCAGCGCTAGGACATAATACATAGTTGAGTATTTACGTATTCAGGTTATTTCAAATAGTACATCAGAGGAAATTCTGTTATTAGAAACGAAGATTGGAACAACACTACTGGCGGGGTTTAACTTGCTCATGATTACTTCCATCCATGGCAATTTCTCACAAAGATCTTAATTTAGCCATTATTTACTTAAATTGAAAGACTTAACAGGACCTCTCACTAATTTAATGCTAACTAAACTCCTAACGGCATACGTTTATTAAGGAGCTTGTTCTCCAACATTAGCTTTCGCCCGATACTATCTCGACTAAGCACAGATATTCCTTATTTACCATAGACGCGAACTTCGGCGGACTTATCTTTTCGAACTGCCGACGTTAACACTAACTGTTAGCAAACATTCCACCCGGAACGAAACTTTTCCTGTACCTCTCCCGCCCGCTCTCTACTTCGCTCAGCTCGCTCTAATTAATAAAAGAAAAACTTGCGCGAACTTAAATGCAATTGCGATTATCCTCCGTGCATTTGTTGGGTTGGAGGCGACGCTATAAAATCTGGAAAATCAATATCGCCGAGATAGTTTTCCGCCGGAGCGAGTCGGTAAATGTTTCTCGACGGTTCCACAGACGCCTCGTTATAAGGCATGCAGGTGTTCCATGGGCCGACATAAAGGATTTTAGGTTTGTCTCCACCTTGCTCGAAAAGTAATTTATGTCTTCGCGGGGAATTTTACGCCGAATGAAAATGAGAATATTAAATGGGACGGAATTTGAATAAGTGCTGAGAAATAGTTTGATAGTTAGAGATAGTATGGACTACAGTGTAGTGCTTCTGACACTAAATCGCATCGATTGACTCCGCCCCCGAGTACTGTTGATTAATTCCTGGGAGAAACACGTGTGTCGCATTGAGTTTTCTTCCTTAAAAGTATAAAATAGGATACGCTCAACAGTGGCCTAACACTGCAAAAAGTCAAACAGCAGCTATCCGGACTTGTATTTGGACGAGCTACAGCGTAGTGATAACGATGTCCCGCGAGACTCCAATGTTTCAGAATATACATCTTGTATAGAATCTAAAGAACCACCGTCAAAGATAAAACTCATATCCCGCGGAAAACCTCTAGAACCACAAGTATCCATCAGCATTGTGTTTCTAATGTCATCACAAAGATTTATGGACGGCCTTGATCAGATTGATCAATATGATTGTAGTTACTGCTTTACGAAGAAGTTTCTCAAGTTGTACCCTGGCTAGTATTTATTTATCTAGTTTTAATTTGAGTTTCTTTTAATCAGTTCTCATACTCCCCATGAAGTAGTAAAAACCCCGAAACGATGAAGTGTTACTAAATGGAAAGTCTTATGTGGTCGGGGATAAAATATGATTGTAAGTTTTCTTTTTCTAAACTGAACCAGATGGAAGACACGGCACAACCTTTTTCCCTCCCATTATTGCGACACGCGTCCAAGAATGCACCTCGAAAAGTGTTTCAAAGTTATCATACGAAAAAGAGTATAGAACTAGAGAGTGGCTTGTTAAATATGCGCTTTCGATGGTGCGCCACAGAAGGTTAAAGTTTGCACAATTCTCAAACTTCGAGCTATAAGATTTTTAACTTTCTGGCACCCTCACTCTTCAGTCGTCAATGTTCATGCCTTTGCATCCCAACTTCTCGGTTTCAAAGCTTCTGTTCTGCTTTCAGGTTCTCCATTTTAAAACCTCCAATAAGAATAAGGAAAGTGTGGCTAAAATAACATATAAAATCAATAAAGCTACGCTTACCAGACCTTTCGGAAAAAATCCGGATACATATTTCGGCAACTAAGTTGCTATCCTCAGTGGAATACTAGGGGAATTCAGTATCACTAGCGAATCCGGATAATGCCCCGTGACATTGTCAATAGTGTTTTGGTTTGTTTTGCGCGTTCAGTCTGCGATGTTCATTGTGCAGTGCTTTTGTAATGTACAGTGCTCGTTGCGTGGTGTTCGTTTTAGGCATTAGCCAAATTTGCTAGTAATACTGAATTCCCCAGTATTGCACTGAGGATGGCAATTTAGTTGCCGAAATACGTATCTGGATTTTTTCCGAAAGGTGTGGTAAGGATAATTTTATTTATTTTACATTGACCTCCAATGTTCAAATTTTAATTTTCGAAGTTTATGGTCTCAAATTTGTAAGATTAAAACTGCTAATCTCCGGTCCTAAACTCTGATTTCCAACTTTCAAATTTATTGGCTCTAGTTTGTAGGGATTTGCCTTCGGTTTTCTAATGACCAGGTTTCCCGCACTCACACTGCAAACTTTCAATTTACAACAATTTACGACGCAATTCTCAAACTTTATGATTTTCTATTTCCCAGATCTCAGATTCCAATATATTTTAAGCGCACATTTTCATTGTTCCGGATTCCAAATCTTTAAGCATTCTATCCAAGCTTTCAATCTGCAAGTTATTCATAACCATTTATGAAGTTTATGGATTCGAAGCTTGTATGATGCATTAAACTATCAATTTCTTAGCCTAAAACTTAAAAATTTTGGTCCTCTACTTTCTTTCTTCTCTGGCCTCTAGTTTGCCGGCATTCGTCTTCGATTTTCAAGCATTCGCTTTTAAAACTTCCAAGCATACAATTCTCACAGTTCTACGTCTGAGATTTTCAACTCAAACGTCCAAATTTTTAAAAATTGAAGTTCCCGAGCTTTTATTTTACAATGGGCCGTCTCAAGTATGTCTAATTTAACTTGCTAGCATCATACGTAGTAATGATAAAGTACGATTTCTTTTGGGAAAAAGTGATTTTTGTATCGAAACGATTAATAAATACAGCACACGAATGTCGCAAATGACGCCTCAACAACAATGTAGTGAATATATTTATTCAATTTCATTGCCAACCTAAATTAGATCACACTTGAAAAGGCTCATCTTGTACAAACAAACGACAAACTTCAGTATTCTCCGATTCTGATACCTTACTTTCTAACTTGCTAATCCGTAAATTTTTGGCATTTGTCGTCGATCTCCCAGTTCTCAATTCCCATGAATTCAGATTTCAACTTTCCAATTAAAAAAGTTTGTAGATACTAAATTTCTAACACTAAGTTTTCGAGCGTACGCTTTCACGTTTTCTATTGCAAACGTACGATTCTCAAGCTTCCGTGTCCAAAGCTTATAATTTTCAATTTACTAACTTTAAAACTATTTGATTACTAATTTACGATTTCAATCGTTCGGTCTCCAACTTTTTCTGAGCATTAATTTTTAAACATTTGCAATTTGCAGTCCAAAACTTCTGATGTTAAATTTCCCACCTTTCTATACTTATGGCTTTGCTTTCAAAGGTTCGGTTTCCAAATTGTTTGTAGTGGTAGTTGTTGCATTGAAAGTGATCGGCCAAAACTCCAAACATATTCGGATTGTCAGGTAGATCATTTTGATCCTCTTCATGTCATTTCCCTTTATACTTATGAAGTTGTACTGTCTTCTTTACTATTCCTTCATTATTACCAACGTTTTTGCTGTTGTATTTTTCGTAGGGTTCATTATTTCTAAGTCGAAACTTAGTTTTGGAAGTGGTTTATGCGGTCACTCATAATTTGCAAAGCCGCTCCTATTGTCTAATTTGATGCCTTTCAGGGTGTTTCTATTGGTGAATTGTCTTCTGTTCCACTTACGTTATAGCTTTGACTGATAATCTGTTTATCTCAGTACTCATCCTTGAATTCCAAGGATTATCTGAGTTTGGTAGTACCAAAGTTCAAAAGTGCAATGATGGAACGAAATGCCGAAATCAGGAATGATACGTCGAAAATTTTCTGGTAGCCTCATTTTGGATCAGTATCTCCATATGGAAAGTAAGCAATTTTGACTAGAACTTGCAAGCTATTTGCCCCTTAGTAATTTAAGACCGAAACCTTTATCGTTATGTACGAAACAGTAGACAATGTGATAACCCAGATGAATATTTCCTTATGTTATTTTCATTATATTTATTCGAATTGTAAACTTGTGCTGCACGTACGCACCCCTCGCTTATAAGAAATGCTACTAGACTTTTGTGCGTTATCCATTGGAATAGATTTGATGCAAAAAAGGCGATATTACAGCATTCTTCCTTCTCGTTTTAACTAGTCACTGATCAAAAGGAAACGCTTCATCGATTTCCAGTTCGACCTGCTTCCCTCGTACGCTTGAATCTGGAACGAAAATCAACAAAAAAAATAACAGCGTAATTAATTAATCACGCGGACTTTTCCAGCGGGAGAGAGAAAAACAGCATTTCCGAACGACAGGCGAACACCGACAAAATGAAAGAGTCGAACTTAGCACCGACGGTAACGACGTTACGTTCTTACAAACTCGGAATTAATTAAAATTATCGGAGTGCCGGTCCCCGGGTTTGAGGAGGGACTGGCGGAGCGCGAGAGGAAGGAACGATGTTCGGCAGTCGGGGACCTTGCGCTAGCTAGGCTAGCTAGGAACGGCAATGTCGAAGGTTCCCCTGTAATTAAACTTATATTGACACTTCCGTTTGTCGCCTGACCTCTCGCAGAGATCTGTCCAATTACAGACGTACGCGCCGCTTTCGGACCTGAATTATTAAGAATTCCGCTCGTGTTAACCGTTGCCTATTAGAGCTGCCATGTTAAAGTTATTACATAGATTAGAGGAAAGGAAGACGGGCGGAGAGGAGAGCGAGAGGTGGGATAAAATAGACGAGGACGATTGCGAACGATGGAAGTAACTTTTATTAAGTTTGACGCAAACGTAATTTATCTACGCCATCGGAATGTTGAGAGGATTTCGGCTAAAAACTGTCGTGCTTTTTGCGAATTCCATTGATTCAAGTCGAAACGATTTGAAATTCGTGCACATCGAAATACGCCCAAAAAATGACGGGATGAACTGCGTTAGAATCCAATGCGGACGCTACTATCAGTATGATCGAGATGACAACATAATTCTCAAAATGCGATATGTACTAATACCTAGAAGGAGTAGTAAGAGGTAAAGGGGCCTAAACAAAAAGCAACGGAGGAATAAGAACTATAAAAGAAAACATAAGTCAATATAATTAAGAGAAGGAAGAAGAAGCAACAAAAGCAAGAGGTACTGGAAGAAGAATAAAAGTTGGAGTGGTAAGTCACGACATCTCTCCAAAATGTGAAGAAGGAAGATTGAGACGTCGAATTGTTCAGACTTGATTCTAGTGTGGGTAAATACAATTAAGGAAAAAGAGGCGGAGGAAGAAAGGAAGAAGAACAAAACGGGGAAAGAAAAGAAAAGAAGAAAATTGAGTTGAGTTGTTTTAACGTTCTTTGTTCAATTTTCTTCCGTAATCGCCGATGCTGTGCGAGTTCCTTCATCTCTCTGATCGTTTTTCCTTTCTTTTCTCCTATTTCCAGTATTTGTTGGGTCCATGTTTTCCCAGGTCTCCCCTCTCTTCTCTTCCGGGTTCTTTTTGCTTCATACATGGTCTTAACTAATCGGTTTTCACTCATCCTACATACATATCAAAACCTTCACATTTGTTTCCTCTCAATAACTTTTGTTATGGATTCGTGCTGTAGGTCACTTCTTATTTCCCCATTTCGAATTTTATCAAATTTTGTTCTTCTGCTATTTTCGGAAAGCATTCAATTTCTGCGGCGTTTAATATACTATAATCTCTTCGATGACACAAATATCGCATCGGTAAACTCCTCACCACACAATTGTTTATAATAAAATCGGTGACACGCGTTTGGCTAGCTCGAGGCAAGCATCTTCAACAACCGCATAAACCGAAGTGGTTTAACACCAACGATACATAAAATTTACTTTATAACCGGGACTTCCCCAACGTCGTTTTAATTACACATTTCCGCACACACTTTTTCAATTGCGCATGCAAAACTGGAACAACGGTTTTAATTGAAAACCATTCATAAAAGAACGATCCGAAAAATCAGAGGCAAGTGGATAATTGTCAGTCTGCTTAATTTTTTCTTTCTTTCAATTACATACCTGCGCAACATTATCAAATTCTGGACTAATTTACGAATTATAAACCATAATGTCGGGCCCAAATATTCGAAAGGAAGGTGTATTGTGCTTGCTCATTTCGCAGCATTTGATAATTTCCTCGTGGTATTGTGTAAAATGAGAAGGTGGGTGCCCTTAGTTCAGATGGTATTTCTACAATACAATGAATACAACTATAGCAAGTAACATCGGCGTGAAATGGTTCTATAACTGTTTAACGCAGTGTGGCGCCAAACTCTCGGATTCCAACGCGGATCCGTATCTGGGCAAATTATATTTCCCTTCATAATACGAAAACCCCATCTACCGTCCTCGTTTATTACATTTTCGCTAAAACCATTATACGAATGCACTTTATGCTTTCACGGAGAGAGAAGCGCCGGCGCTTCCCGTTCACTTCTTTTACTCTGCACGAGACACGAACGAAGAAGATAACGGTCGGATGGGAAACTGGAAAGCGCTTCTTTACATACACTTACGCGCATTACGGTTCTTTTTTTTTTTGGTAGTATACGTATCTGTTTATGTACGTGTACATCCAGCCTATTCGGCTTCGGCGTTAGCACCAAGACGACGACGACGTATTTGCGCCCAAAATTTATTACATTTTTCCACACGGAGCGAAAGTGGAACAAAGGAATAAGGCGGACGCTTCCATACGGCAAACGACTTAAAAACGATTTTTCGTTTTGATTCGATTGTTCGATACGAGAGAGGGGCATTCACGCCTTATTTCGCGCGAAATATGTTTTCACCCTTGGTAGAACCTATCGCCGCACCTTTTCGCTACAATATTCGCCGGAGAAATCGGATTTCGCGAATAACGGAAGATGAATTTTGTATACGTCATCAATTTAATTCTAACGCCCGTCAACATGGACGGATATTTCTATGCGTATCGATGACGGAAATCGGTTGGATTGAAGATTGTAGATTTGATGGATTGAAAATACCAAAAGTTTCATGTTTATAATTCAGCATTTAGGTGTTATTTACTTTCACGCGAGAAAAGCCGAAACACCCAGATCTTCACCCCATTGTTTTGGAATTATTGAACATGTTTCCACCGCAGAAGTGATTCCTAAAGTGTGGATCGCGACCGCTTCGGGGGTAGTCTTCTTTCAAAGAATCCTACAAGCTCGTCTTTTTCTGGATGTTTGCTATTTAAATGTCGAACGAGCTCTGATGGCTACATGCTCTCTTTCGATAAGAATTCTCCACAAACCACACATTGCAGTTTATTAAAAATAACGGTAAATCCACATTTAAGATTTTCATCACTACAATCTCTTCCGCTTTGTATTGTTGCAAATTTGGGACGTAGATAGCTCTAACGATATTTTAAAAACTTTGTCCATAATTAGCAAAATAATAAATATCAAAGAATAAGTATGAAACCCGTAAATTAAACTACTTAAATGCCTAATATTGCACTCCTTACAGTGCACAATTTGCGAATGACGTCTAGCGAGCATTTCGCTGATTGTATGAAGGCGAACGGATGATTCTAAAAAGATCTAGTATTGTCCTTTGTTGAACAAGTTGAAAATTTTCGAAAACAAGGAACAAATAACTTGCGCTATTTGATCATAGATGGCGCTAGCTTCAAACACATGCTCTACTTTGAATTTAATTGCATGTGTTGTACTATTATATTCTAGAAATAAAATTAGTTATAGTACAAAGAGAGATAGATGGAAGGCGAACGGATGATTCTAAACAGATCTAGTATTGTAGTGTACTTTCTTGAACAAGTTGAAAGTTTCGGGAAATAAAGAACAAGCAACTTGCGCTATTTGGGCGCCAGTAACACATTTTCTACGTTAAAGTTAATTGCGTCTGCCCTTGTTCTATTTTCTACAAATGTAATTGGGTGTGGCACAAAAGGGAGCCGCGAACAAAATTCTTATCAAAATGCGGTTTTCAAAATAATTTTTAGCAAAATAATAAATATCAAGGAACAAATATGAAACCCGTAAATTAAAATTAAATGCTTAATATTGCACTCCTGACAGTAGACAAGTTGCAAATGACGTCCAGCGAACATTTCGCCGATTTCAGAAAGGCGAATGAATGATTCTAGAAAGATCTACTGTTGTACTGTGTTTCCTCAAACAAGCTGAAAGTTCCGGAAAATAAAGAATAATAAACTTGCGCTATAAGAACGTAGATGGCGTTAGTTTCAAACACATCATCTACTTTCAATTTAAGTGCGTGTGCTCTTGTTTTATATTCTACAAATAAAATTATGGATGGTACGCAAAGGAGGCTGCGAACAAAATTCTTACCAAAAGGGGGTCACGTTTCAAACGGTTTGAAAAGCACTGCTCTATAGTACTACGGAATTATCGTGCTGTTTATGCCGTATGGCTTAGTATACTTTGGTTACCTCAAAGTCTTCGAAATATTGATGAAAAAAGTCCAAGAAATGGGATTGTTTTGAACTTTAGTAGCGCTCGAGCGATTGTATTTGAACGCTCAAAATGCAATGCGATAATGAGTCGTTAGTCACATAATCCAGACTCGGAGTTTACTAATTTCTTTTTGTTTCCATATGTCTTTACATACATAAATTACAGGAAGTATGCGTTACATCGGTGAAAGGAGCGATGTATACGTTTGAAATGAAATGAACAACCTGACGCGTGAAGATTTGAAAAGCTGGTAGCAAAATTGGTTTCCACCGGTGCAAAAATTTATTGATTGTAAAGCGAAATACTTCGAAAGATTATAAATAAATGGGTTTTGGTGAAGTATCGTGTACTATTTTAACGGGTCCGAATCAAAGAGGATAGGCCTCAACAGACCTAACAAAGATTAGTAACTTGATGTTTACATGAATAAATTACTAATTATCCAAAGTACGTGCCCCCATTTTTGGGAACTAGTAAAATTACTATCATTTCGGAATCAATCCTAACACGACGTCCGAAACACCCGCCCTAGATTCTAAATAACATCATTATACAAAGTGACACCGCCGTATCAATTACGGACATTCCCAACCGCCCCGTAATCGGCGGCACGGTCCAGAAATTCCTCCGCATTGAATAGAGTTGCTGACTGGTATCAACCGCGCCACAGACGCGCCTTGATTTGGAGCGTCCTAATAAAGCAGATGAGAGAGTAAAGATTAGAATGATTGCACTACATTCCACACGCCGATCTTATCATACGGCGGCGTGGCCGGGACGGTCTCGCTTTTGTCGGAGAGTGAATTATCGACTTAACTCCGGCGAATCGTTCGGGAGTTCCCCGAAGAAAATAGCTTTCTCGTCGACTGCCGGGAAGATGAAGGGCGAAAACGGAGGAGGTGGAGATGGAGGAATATCGCTTTCGTCCGAGATTGTCATCGCGTAAAAATCAGATTCTCTAATCCCTCATAAAAGGAGGGAAGATGGAAGATGTAAGATAGGAACTTATTGTGTCGATTCCTAAGGAGAGTTCAGGATAAAAATGAGAAGAGAGGGCGTATACAGACTTATCGAGAATGATTATACACCACGTGCTCAGTAATTTTTTAAATCTGGTGATTTTCGTGTTTATACGTTTACAGTATTCGCATATATACTCTAGGAACATGTATACTGTGTACATAACATTTGACAGTGATGTACAATCATTTACAATATTTGCTATCATTCTTTAAGTTTGTTCTCAATTATTTTTGTCGTGCACTTAAAGTAGCCTTTTCGTCGCATTTCTGCGTAAAGTCAGCTAAGTGGAATACATATGACATAGCATAAAATAAAAATATTTGTTTAGAGTTAAATTTTAGACTGTTTTCAACTGTACAAAATGCATTCATTCTGATAGCACACTTTCGAAGTCTGATATTGAACAATAGATGGAAAGATTTCCAAATGAGAATATTTCCTATGAAACATTACCTCACCATAAGGTGGCCTTGTGAAATGTTTTGAACATAAATATTGCATTTTCAAAAGGGAAATCAACGGCTAGGACGACTGTATTGAGTGTAGATGTTGATGATGACGTTAGACATCGAATGAAGCTAAATTCTACAAAATATCTACCCATCTTATCTGCTCAGATAGGTATGACAACCTACTTCATTAATTACAAGTAACATAATCCAACTTCCTATTCAGTAGAACGCTGTGAAAAGAATTTAAAAGAATTTTACACATACATCCGTACAAAGTGTCATCGGTACAACAATTATATCCACCAAATCATGTTTTAACAAGCTACGACTTTCTATTCTAAGGTATAAAGTGAATAGAGGGTTGTTTAAACCATATTATAAATGTAGGTACAAAGAATGTCAATTTTTTCTTGTTTTTAGCCTTAATCTTGAACCTCTTGCCATGAAATTCCTCTTTATTTTTGGAATCTGCCCTACCTCAACATTTCATGTTTTTCTTGGTCGTGCTATCGGAAGTATACGATTTAGAATAAATTGCAAAAACTTCATACTTTGAGATAGAAATCTTTCTCTCGCAAAAAAAGACTCTTTGCGTCTAATGGTAATCAAAATGTGGTGATACGATAGAATTTTGCCCGCAGATTCCAAATATTCCATACTGGGCCCTGTATCACTTATCGCTCTCTAAGTAGAGAAGCATTTTTCCAATCACGTTCGAAATTTGCTTATCGGATAGATCTCGACGACTAGATTTCAAATATGGCATTATTAACGCCGTAACTCTAACAGTTATCGACGTTTAAGAGTTTCCTGCGTCCGATCTTGACGAGCTAATTCTAATAGTATATGATTTGTTTAAATTATTCCAGACGGTTGTCGCGAATATGGAGGAAACCGCAAAATAGATCGTTAAAAAGAGCCAAAATCGGATACCCATCTCGGTTTCTGTCGTACTCTGCAAGAATCCTACGTCAATTGACGCATCTTGACATGATGCTTCCAAAGATATGCGAGTTAGTTAGTTTACTCCAACGGTTACCGAGACAATCGCCAAACACGCGCAAAAAAATCGTAAAATCTCTTTTTCTTGGAATTTATGCTTTCCGCGCTTGAATCAATTGTTGTCAATGTTCTACATGATTTCCGGGGCCCTAAGCGATATAATTACGGAGAAGAACTTCGAAGTTTGAATATGAATCTTCCGTCGAATCCCCAAAATTTCGTTCAAAATCGATATTTCCATATTAGCAAAAGTTTAAAATCCCCGTAGTTCTTTTATTTGTCTCTTAATTGCGATCTAGAGATCGTAGTATTGGGTCTATGTTCTTTAGTGATACAACAACTTGTGAAAGATATCGCAATAATATTCTGCGCACATTCATCGAAAAATTACACGGTAATTAATTGACAGAAGGATATTTTGAGCAAGATGGAGCAACAGCTCATACTACATTCGATACATTGGAATATACATGATAATTTTATGCTGATGGTACTTTTAGTTATGGAGGATCACGTGGTTTAACACCTCTAGATTTGTACTTCTTTTGGTTATTAAAAAAGCAAAGTGTATAGTATTGATGAACCACAATCATGCAATTGAACATATAGCCGTAGAGGATTTGAGAAAAGTATTTGACCATTTGAAAAAGCGGGTACCGTTATGTATGTGCACACTTATTGCTATTTCACAGAATTTGTTTGTTCTTCTGTTAACCACGACTGTTAGACTAACTGATAAATAAATTATATGCCCCAATTAATAGTTTTACTTAAATCTATCCCAAATTGTGTGATATGGAATAAGAACCTACGATTTATCCAGCGATAACATCGAGGGCAAGTTATTTGAGAAATATTTTAAAAAATCCGTACCTTAATTAAAGCTTTATGCTACGCCACTGTCTGTAATAATTTGACATAAATCATTGGTTACCTTCAACTCCTATTGTTTAGGTTGCCTGATCTGTTAGTTACGTGGTGTACGGGACTTGTTGTTGTCCTGTATTATGTATATACTATATACGTGATGCAAACAGTCATGATTCTGACATATATTATTAGAAATCTTCGCCGTTGTCCTGTTAAATCTTTTAATTTTCCCCACTCAATTTTGTCTTCTATTAACCTAGAAAGTGGCGAAGATAATATGAAAGAGGTATTTCAATGCATCGCGATTTACATACATTTAAATAAATTTTTCTATATGTGTATAGCTTCTGATGAGTTGAATCATTGTGGATGTCAACTAATTGTCATTCTCGGTATGTTTCATCCATTAAAAGATGAAAAGTTAGTTATCGAAATATGCATTTGAAAGCAACTAAGTGGAGGCGTCAAGGATGGAAAAAGTTCCTTGCAATTATTCTGCAATCAAAGGAAACTTTTTACGTCATTTGAAATGCATAGTACTGGGCATTTATAGTCAGACTATTGATACAAGATAACTATTGAAGACGTCCATCCTTTCTAAGTCTAAAATCGCGTAATTATTTTTCATTTAATTTTAAATGCAAACATGTGTGCTTGCTTCCTACTAAAACTAAGCGCTCGCCATGAGAGTTAACAAACGAATCGAATTGCACTAACCGAACTTCCCAGACGACGGTGGTACATATACCGGTGCTAGTTTCATTGAATTACTCTTACCGAATCTGCGAGTAAACTTAGTTGAGTAACGGATGCTGTGTGTTCTGTTCCGACCGCAGGGAGCGTCGAGAAAATTCGTACGCGTACTTCGAGAAACTTTGGTGTTTCCCGAACGCTTAAGTGGCTAAGTGATAGTAAATATCTCATACGCTGATTCAATGGAAATGAGAGGAGGTGGGACGCGGCAGTCATCTATTCAAGTCACTTAGAAACTTCAAGCGTGAAACAAGAATAATCGAAATCGGAATATTCCGATTCGAAAAGTTTTATCGCGCGGCTTTCGCCGATTTTGATTAGAATGGCGTTGTGCAAACGGCGACGTTCGAGAAATAGACTTTTAAGCTTACGACGTCGCGTCGTCGTCGTCGTCGTCGTCGTCCCGTGCTTAATTTAGTATCTCTTAAACACATTACCGCGGCATCTTGAAAATTTCAAACCGAACTTCATAAAGCGTTCTCCCAACGGTACAACTTTCAGGACGAAATTATTGTCGTCACTTTCTCTTAGCTCGCAGGCTCGTTCAAAATAAAGGAATAAATAATAAATTGGGCGAGGCGCACATCTTTCAAAACGACGCGCTTTCCCCGGACCGTAAAGCGTTTCTGTTTGGGTATGTAAATTTTTCACAACGGAGAAGAGCTCTTAAAGTTTAATTAAAGATTTCCTCCGATAAAAGACGCAAGTAACAACAACCCAGAAGAAAAAATGAGATACTTCGTGTTCAGAATAACAAGCCGACATAAAATAAAAACTGTAGGTGCCTTTAGGGAGTTACTTCTATATGTATAATCTCTAAGTTGAAGTAGATGTTTTAAGATTATTATGAAAAAAATTCGCCAATATTTTGCTACCGTCTCCGATCAGGTTGGAGGAATGTTTAAATAGAAAACTGTTTACGCGAGCCAAAATATTAATTCGGAAAAGAATCTAAAGGACTATCTAAAAAACGAGTTTATTATTCCACGAAGGGCATCTCCCCTGTTAATGAGATGGAGCCACATTCTGGACAAGTCTGAAGTCACTAGATATATAAAGTAGCGTAATACGTAAAGAACGTGTGTTAGAGACCCAAAATGGCGATTATGACAAGTGAAGAAAAATCTTTGCATTTGAAGTCGATTTTTATAAATTTTTGTATAATATTTTATAGTGCAATTGACTACTTGAAAATGATGGTAAAAGAATAATATGAAATTTGCTTCCAATTACTTATGCTATATAGTTAAATTATTCATTACTAATGGCATGTTAATAATTTTTGTAGCATATGACAATGAGGTAGAAATGCTTGGCTATGTAGCTTCAGACTAAACTGAAACTTTTTCTATTCAAATTGCAAAACTGAAAAGGACTCTGCACCAAGCTTGGCAGAAGTGTTACAGTTATAAACGACAATTAGAACGCAGAACTAAAAAAATTGAGAAAATATTTAATGAATAACTGAAGTATTTGACATCAGGTTTACATGGGGGAATAAAATGGTCACACAAAACTATTACTAAGGCTCTACATTATATATAGCATGCGGTCAGAAGGGATATGAGGACGAATTACAAATGGTGCCTACTACAGACCATTTGCAAATTAGTAGTTGCCATTAAACAATCTCCACGAGGTATGAATCGTATACTTAGTAAATTAGTAATAAATACGAGATGTCTTGTATTTCTTTCTCCTTAAATCTATAGTCAACTTTTTCAAATACATATTTCAACTATATATTTTTCTTACTTCATTTGTTTATTAAATTAACCTTGGATTGAAAGTGCAACAGATAAAATTTGTTCATTGGTAAGTACATAGTATCCGTACCAAATTTAAAATTTAAAATTATATATTGGACCCAAGATGGATGTCAATTCACGGTACTTTAGTCAAGTCCATCTCTATCCGTAATCCCCACATCTGCGAGGGGCGCCTACGTACTTGTTACAAAAACTACGAAAGAAAAGAATTTATTTGAAACAAACTGTTTCATTGCTTTTCACAATAATCGGCTGTAAGATTGATACACTTTTGCATGTGTTCAAACTAACTCTCGAAACAGTTTTTTACTCTCAAATTACTATCTTAAAAACATGGTTTTGAATATTTTAAGGTACTTAAAATCGCTAATTTTTTGCTTAGCATTCGGGAACAGAAAGCAATCGTTAGGCGATAAATCAGACGAGTACCGAAAGAGAGATATTAATTCGAAGTCTTTCTCTTCCAAACGTGATGTGCTGTATCCGATTAACAAAAGCACTATTCTCCCTACGATAATATATAGTAATAAGCTACTTTGCGAGTTGTCCAATAACGCGTCTAATACCGTCATTTTGAAAAAATCATCTAGATTCTTCTCCGAATTGGAAGAATGTTGTTGGCAATAAATCTAAAATTCTAAAAAAATTCTAAAATTGGATATCCAACCGTCTGTACTCCTTGAGCCGAAACGAGTCTTATCGGAGAAATTGATCCTCTTTGCGCTTATATAAGAATCTAGAAAATCAATCGCCTGCCCCCTGTACCCAACACTATGAAGTAATTGTTGTATTACCCACGCCGTTAGTGTAAAGAGTGTTAGAGATTGGACGCAAATATATTTTTGTCAAGAAAAATGTTTTCCTCAAAGCATAAAGATTTTATCAGCTTTTCGAAATAGCATCAGTCCAGTCTCAATAGGCTTAATCTACTCGAGGAACTGATTAAAATGATATAAATCAGGGGCCCTAGGTCTTACCGTTCCAGAGATATCAATTTCTTGGACATACGACTTCTAAGGGTATGGTTTTTAGCTGTGTTTCCCATTTGTTGGTTCTCTTCGTATTCAAGGCATGTGCGCTAGAACTGTGTGTAGCAGTTGGCGAGTTCCAACCCGTCGTAAATTTTTAGATTTTTTTATCCAAGGCACATTTTGATCGATCGTACGAACATATCAATTTGTAGTACGATTACGTAGCGAGAAATTAATTTAATTCTTCAACTTTTCACATCCTCAATACAATACAGTTCACAGTAGCATTTAGATATTCTTCTAAATATTTGTACACGGAGTTTTCTCTCTAAATTTTTTAAAATACACCTGATTTTCGGCATAAATTAGGATACAGATCCGAGTCATTTTCGACATTAAAGCGACTGTAAAGATATGACGAAAGCACTAGAAAAAGTCGTTTCCGATATCGATTAGGAAACGCAAAGTAGGTCTGGTTTGCATCTTCCTCTTCGAAGAATAACATCCCGGAAACTTTTACGACTTATTTAGACGAGCCAAACAAGAAATTCATGAGGCCGTAGTAGCGTCGACGTGTTTATTCGAATCAGCGAAATTCCTCCGTTCCACGAAATCTGCCCCTCCCTCTCATCTCATTTCTACGCTTCTAATTTAATCAAAAAGACTCGGTTATAATTCGCCATAGGAAATAATTAAACGGGCTCCTGCCGCAGACACTCCATTTACATAACAAGTTTCCGCCTGTTCGAACGCCGCCGTACGTATGTGTTCTATGCGAAATGTTCGAAATAATTACATTATTATATATTTATGAAGGCATTTACGCCACCCCAACCCACGTTTTGTTGGCGAGCCATTAATTTGGGCGTCATCCAGTTCCCCCGGTACATGAATAGCCCCGACGAGCTCAGAAATACAACGGAAAAGCATCCAGAAGTGCCGCGACCGGGAAGAACAGGCACGGGGAACAACAACAACAAAGTTTTAAGTTGTCGGGGGATAAATAAATAGGTGTGTACGGAAAGACCGCGTTTAATCTCCTGTTCACGCCGGCACCTCGTAAGTAGGCTTAATCGCTGAAGATGGAAACTAGCCGTCCGAGGGGATTCGACTATACGTTTGTAACTGTTTGGAATCGAGGCTTAAACGGATTGCTATACGTATACATATTTATATACGTGTAGGAATGCACGTACAATGTAAATTTGGTACAATACATTAATCATGCGGTAACGACCACCTGTTCCGTAACGTAACGAATGGAACGATCTTCGCGGAAAATGTATAAATTTGCATAAAATTCGTATGCAAATCGAGCCGAGAATGTAAGTAAAATGTTGAAATTAAAAATCAATATTTTAAGCATACATAATGGGTCCTGTATTAAAAACTACTTTACCAAGATGCATATGTATGTACTAGGTCCATAGCTGATGCGGCGATAAAATTTCCCTAATCGATCAGCGGTTATAAGGCACTTCTTATCGAAAATTTTATTCTTGACTCCAAAGCATTTCAAACCTTCAATCCAAGCGATCCTTTGGGAGAAAATTTTCAGCTGAATCTCGCATCTATTAACTGGAGGGCAAAAGACGGCCCCCGCGTCAATTGGAGCTGATTCAACGTTTATAACATCGTAAGTATTAGCAAATCATGGATTTATTCCTATGAAACCAAGAATGAATGTTAGCCTGTTGTTTGGGTAATTCAAAACCAGGAAAATCTAAAAAATATCAGATGTACGAGGTCTGTAAATAAAGTTATAAATCAATAGAGTGACGCGGGACTAGGAAGGAAGGCACGTAAAAATGTGATACACTATCAGTGCGAGTTGGAACTCGCTAGAGTTACGTTGTTTGTCCCTGGCAATTGCTTTAGCGAAGCAGGTCTTGCTTGTGTGTTCTGACACGAATTTCAAGCAACGGTGTGTGATTAGTCAACCAAGCACCAGAGCATGGAAGGGCATACTCCAGACATAAAAAGAAACAAAGAATGAGCGCCAGTTAAAGATCATAAGCACGCTGATTTGCTTTTTTCGATATCCAAGGAATCGTTAACTAAGCACAAATTCTTCCTCCCGATTAATCAACACATTTACCAAAAGGTTCTTGAATGACTTCGAGAAAAAAGGTCATGGATGTTGGACCAAACATCAAAAAGACTGGGTGTTGCATCACGATAATGCGCCTTCTCACACAGCGATTTCAGTAAACTGCGGCCAGTAAGAACTTCCTTGTGGCTCAACGCGAACTTTGTGGTCAAGCGAGAAAGTTAAACTCAAGCACGGCGCCAATATCAGAACCACGTAGAATTTGATTGTTAAATGGAAGTCCTATTGTACTTTACCTGATCCTTGTCAAATTCGGATGCATTGGGTATTTTTGACAAAACTTATCATACCTTGGTCTTCTGTGCCTGTTCTTTTTGGCCAATTATTTATAGCCTTCGAGTTTGGCCTTTTTTCTACTGTTTTGCACCTTTGTTATTCCAAAGTCTGCATAGCATTACTTTCATATTAGTATCGGTTAAATACCCATAATGCTTCTTAACTTCTCACATTAGTCCTTCTGATTTTTTCCTTTTTCCGAAATTGAAGCAACACCACAGGGTACGCCCTTTTCGGTCACTGGACAACATTCACACGGCTGTAAGCGGACAGCTGAAGGGTATTCCAGTATTCGAGTTGCAACACTGCTATGAGGAGTGGAAGAACCATCTCCAGCGCTGTGTAGCTTCCCAAAGCAGTTACTTTGAAGGGTACAAGGTTGAATTGTAATGTTATTGGAATAAAGCAATTGGCAAAAACTCGGTCCCATTGCTTTATTTAGACACCTCGCTTATCAGAGAAGATGGTCATGTAACTAGAATTAATTTACAAGATCGAAGAACGATTGGTGTTGCCTAATATACCATCGTTTGTTTCCCACAGGTAATTGTTCTGTTTAGAAAAACATACCTGAAACGCTGAATCATCTTACACCAAGAGAATACAGCTCGAAATATAATTGAGCTTTTGGAGCAGCAAAACGTCGAATTCTTTCATTAGCCTTCCCACTTCTCGATCTAAATCCGGAAACTGTTTTGTGTTCTTTAGGTAGAAGATGCATCAAAGACCTCGATTTACTACCTTTCTGGAAATCTACCCGGTGGCCAGCTCTAGCTGCCTCTTCACGAGACAATGATGGAGCTTGTTGAATATGCGCTACTTGTAGTGCGAGATTTAAGGCCTTTAGTATTAGTTACAAGAAGAGACTGCATAGTCAATGATTCCAGTCATCAGGAGTAGCACTAAACGTCTCTAAAATAGCATTTTTGACTATCGAGGGGATTGAAACAACTTATTTAATCTTTCATTTAAACCGAAACAGAACCGTATCGGCCCTTGTGGGGAATACGTTTAAAAGCACTAAGAGACTCTCAGTCAGCCAAATGCAGAAGAGACAATCCTCGTAATGCGTAAATATGCGAAGAAAATTCAGGAAATGTACGTAAAATAGATAACATCAAGACGATTAGAATAAAGAAATTATATTCTCCTTCGCGGATAGGGAACGATATCGCTTTAGGAATTGCGGATTTTCTCGGTCCAGGAAACTAATGGTAAATAACGTCATCAGCATGTAAAGCCGTTTAAATTTAAATACATTGTTGCCGCGAATTACGTCCTATTCCGTATTCTGCTTTTACACCTTCTGCCGCCGATTCCCGACGTAAAAACTTCTTAAAAGTTCCGCCATAAAGCGAGAACTTATTTTGATGTTATTAGTTTTCGGCGCGAAGATCGGGGCAAAGGAGGGTTATTGTCGTGATGTAATGTAAGTTTAGTGTTACGTTCCCATAATAAAAATACGGTCGCACCTGAACGAGGACACTCTCTTCAGAAGTTTTCACCATATTTATCAGACTTTTACGAGGGCTCTTTCGCACCGTAATTCCGCTTATCTCCAGTTTTATTGATAAGATAAGCATAATTTGAAGGTGAAGCCCAGCCGGAATTAAAATGAGCTCCAATATCGTTAATCTTGACGCAATATTATTTGTTGCTTTTCCTGGAAGGAGAGGAAGGATATGTCGGATGTAATGATTAAATATCGGATTGAGCTTTAACCCAAACAATAAAAATCATCTGTCTTTATATATCACTCTAGTGCGCGAAATGCGCGCTTTTAAATTAACATAGGAACGATGAGGTCAATTTTATATCTCACCCGCATTTATTGTTATTTTTGCATATTACCATCCCCAAAAACAGAAAATAACTCAACGATCGAAACGAAATGCAATTCTCGCGTTCCATTATGCCAGCGAACATTTTTCATATTTTTAGGGGAACGCAAACTCGCACGTTCGAAATTTAATTTCGTTTTTCGGGCCACAATTTACAATAAATTCAATGGATTTATAAACAAAACGGCGTGCACTTTATCGCAAAAAATAATGCGAACGCAAACGTTAATATGCATAAACCGTTTATCAGTTTTGCTGCGTTACTGTCACTGCATTAACGATACAATATTGTAAAATATAAAACTTCAGTAAATTAATTCGTGTGGGCGCTTTGAACGAACGAAACGCATGAATTACTAGCGGCCAGTTTGTTACACTCCGAGTGGCAAAAATAACTATAACGTTTTTCGTTTTTTTGAAAATATTTGCCGCAATTCAATGGATACAGAGTAGCAACACCCTTTTCCTTTGTAGGGTATCAATTTCCACATTTTTCTCGTCAACGGGGAATACGACATTGCAGATTGCTTTGGTCGGTGAATATCTATTTAAATCTTATCTTTCAAAAAAAAAAAGGAGGGCAATACGCTACATTGGATGAAAGTCCTCAAACGACTTGATAACAGCCGAGCGAAGAGTCTGATTTTCTGTACTTCAACTTATATGATAGATCTCTACCACTAATAGGTCAAAAAAAAAAAAATAACTATCGTTCAAACCAGCCTTGTTTTATTGACCTATTAGTGGTAGAGATCTATCATATAAGATAAGTATAAAAAGGTCACGAAATATATATATATATACATTGCACTTTAACCAACGAAACTTTTTCCATCCGATAGCACTTATAGAGGGATTCTCATAACTAATGCGTCAAATTTCTTAATAAGATTATATGAGGTAAAAACAAGTCAATGAGTGTAAAAAAGACTTATTGAAACAAAAGGTGGACAAATCAAAGTGTTGGGACCGTGGATACGTCGATACGTAATTGAAACTCCTTGAGCTCTTAAGATAAAGGCGGGCCAGCCACCTGCATACATACATAGACGACCTTATTTACATATTGACCTAATTTTACTAACGTATACGTTTCTTTATCTGAAGTGTAAATATTCGGCTTTACTTTTTAATGAAATATCGTCGTCACATGGTTCTTGTTTCAACCATATCAAGTCGTGGTTCAGTCGGATTAGAAAAAGACGCAATAAATACGATCCACTTGAATTTGCTGGATTTTACGTTTCTATGCTTAAAATGTAAGCATCGTACTGAGATCAAGGGGGATCAAAATCTTCCATATGAAACTCTAATATAAAAAAATTAATTGCGTCTTTCCCGTTATAGTAGGAAAATATTTGCTCTTACAAATTTTGTATTATTTTGCTCCAACTTTCCTCTGCTTAAACTCGATGGATAAGTTATGGAAAGCGTATCATATCCGAGAAATCGTCATCACCATTCGTAGGAGTTGAGCCCTTTTGCGGGGTAAGTGAGCGCCAACTTAGTTAGATGCTAAGGAAGGAAGGAAATAAAGTGGAATCGGCAAAATACTGGATTATCTTACGGCTGAGAGAAACATGTCTTTTCCCAAAGAGATCTAGAATCTAGGTCAGTTTAGACTGAATGAACGCCGAAGTACGCAGAATGTGTAGGTATAGTATATAACAGTAACTAGCTGTTGCCCGCGACTGCGTCCATGTCGAAAAATATTTTTGTCTGAAGTACCATATCCTTTCGCGTATTTCAAGACACTTAGAAAGTAAGTTGGAGTATTTTCAGTTCCTTAATTCTAGTGCTATGATTTTCAGTTGCTATCTTTCCAAGCTTATTCTGAAAACATTATTCCTGGGTTTTCTTTCTGCCCGGAGGATGACCAAGCTATCAGATGAATTGACTCTCGAGCACGCCACGTATAACTGGCTGAGGGAGCAGCAGTCACTCCTGAGATCCACACCGGCCACTTTTAAACTATGTCCCTGCGCCTTATTAATCCCTTAACTGGGAATTGCATACGTTTAAACTCAAAATGGTAGTCTGTTGTAATTATTGGAATTTGGGGGATGAAGACAGTTTCTCCCTGACTGTCGCCTGTTAAAATCTTGACTGCTTGTACAGATTTTTTACCTAAAGCCTAGTGCCCTTGCAGAGTTTAGGTGGATTTACATTGCGCCAAAGCATGATTGGTGCATCGAGTATTTGCAAAAACTCCCCAGGATAATGGACCGTATCTTCTACTTCCACCACCGAGTCAATAGTGTTAAGGATGGCACGGTCTCGCAGTAACACACGTTAAATATTAAGAATACATTGTCAAATGAAGAGGGCTTCACTTATACGTATTGTTTACATCCATGTTCTAGATACATCCTTTTGTATCACTGCCTACCTTACCAACTGTTACAAAGCGGAAGTTTTTAAATTTTATTTAATTCCTAACAATAGATTCATACTTATGAGTTCATTCTTCTCTAATAGAAGGTTATTGATAGAATTGGCTGAATTGGTTGGTTAGAGTAAGCCAACCTTGAACCATAATGTACAAAGCGCATCACTCTGTTGAACATCACTTCTATAGATCTTGTCACTCAGCCATGTTAAATTTCCTATAATGGAGTAAACATTTTAGATTTTGCAAGGAAGCAACTAAGACTCTACAACCCATTACAAACGAATGCTGAAAATTCTACCACTTAAGGCTCCGACAGCTGGGATACCACCAGATTAAGAATGCAAATCTTCCATGAAAAATTTTGGAATTTGTTCGTGTATCCAGACTTGAGAAGCACCTGTAACTTAACCGCAATACAGCGGTAGTAGGAGTGCAATATACTCTCTAGAAGGAAGTGGAATGCATCAATCACCCCATCACATATCAGTATGAGTATCGACACCAATACCAGAAAAGTTGGATTGATTGTTAGTGGTAGATACAACCCAAAACAACAGTAACATCTGCAAGCACGACAATCAATGCTATACCATTGTCTTCCTCAAACGATCGATTAACAGTAGCTTGAGAGTGTTTCATCTAAGTTGAGCATTATAACTTCTCCATGAAGTTTCAATACTTTTGCTGCGCTGTTTTTGGCATAAATAGAACAAGCACTCTTCATATTCAGTATTTCTTTATGTATTTTTATTTCCTCATTGAACATTTTCAAGTCTCAATGCTTGAGACGTAGTTGTAACTCGAGCTAACCTCAATACGACGGAAGGGGGTAGTACAACACGTACCATAAAAGAAACGTGCATCAATTATCCCGTCACATGCTAATACCAATATCCATCTGTGACATCATCATTGCCAGAGCTAGGACGAAAACTTTTCTTTAACGAAACACTCCTAATTATGACTTCTTCGCGAAAGATCAACAAACTCCCGTTAAAAATCTCTTTTTGCCCAGCGCCGAGGGTAAGGAAATAAACAGCAGCAGCTGTAAACGAGCGGAGTTGCTTACTTTAAGAACCTTTTAATTTTTCTCGTCCGTAATAAAGGTTTAAAATTTAAATACAAATTAGAAGCCACCACTTGCTGCCTGAAAGTAAGTAGCTACCGGCTACTCCCCCAAAGGTCCGTTTGCATTTATATACGCCTACTGAATAAAATCTTACTTACTGATTAGCCATTTCTCTTATTCTTGATGCGGAAAAGGAGATTTCCTCCCTCCGTAAGCCAGCGAGAATGTTTTCGAGCGCCTAATCTTACAGTAACACCGTAAAGTTTGTAAATTTTTCAGCACAACTATGCAACTTTTCGAGTTTTCAAGTTTAATTGTTATGCGTAATTTAGACTTAAATACTACTCCGAACTCGCTGCTAAAAATTATTAAGAAAGTACCACTTCCCGGTTGAAACTACAATTATTTTGAACTAGAGGAAGAATATTGTTTAAATTATAAAGCAGGAAAGAAAAAGTATACACCCCGGTACTACTTCGCGGTGGTTGTTTTACGACGAAATGGGTATAATTAGAGTAATTAAGGAAATTGTTTTCTTTAATTTCCTTCCTTCCTTCCCAACTGCAACCAAAGTAGAATGTAATTCCGTAACGTTATATGCGTATGTAAATTCTACTACGGAATTTTTCCCTCTATTGCCGTTTCCACCAGTTCCCTTCTCACATTTCATCTAGCATAGTTTTGGAAATATTCCACCAGCTAGGAAATGGAAACTTGTGGAAATGGTAGCTGTGTCATTAATTTTCGTTATGCCAGGCGGCGTAATTTATCTTAGCGGATAGGTTTAAGGGGTGGAAGGCAAAGGAATAATCTAATAAATTTATAATTAGGTACACTTCGTATTGCCCTCTTTGTTTTCTCTTTCAACTTGTACTCGTATCAAGCTCAAACTAAATTAACTTGGGAAGTAATGGCGAACTCGTGAGATAAATAAAGAAATATCGGAGGAATGGTTTGGGAACGTGAGAAAATTACTAGACCGGGCTTTTAAATACTACTATTTTTTATTAAATTTTATTTGTCGGTTGGGTTAATTGGACTAGGTGGGCGAATTTTGACTTTTCTGTATTTGTGGATGCTGTCATCACTGGCAGTTCGCGTTGTCCGCAAGATAAGTGTCGCCGAAATTTATGTCATAGCATCTATTTTTTCGCACTTTTTTCATGAAAAATAGCAACAACAATAATGGTACAAATGTGTATTTGGAAACAACATTGGGATGGTGGTAGTGTAAATCATTTCATTCATATCAACACCGTTTAAGACTAGGATTTTGCTTCGCAAGGCAGAGCATAGAAGAAAAGATTAAGAAGAATACGGAACCCAAGAGGGAAAGGAGAATGGATAAGGAAGAGGGAGAGAAAATATTAATGAAACTATCAACTAGATTTTATAGATACTAATCCAAGCACTAGCAAGAGAGTAGCAAGCTGTGCTGAGAATATGATTTAATCAGTTTCTGTGGGATTCCTTTCTTCTTTTCGGGATGGTGCATGATATTCTGATGGAAAAAATTAGTAATTATATGGAAACTATGTAGAACCAAGGGTACAACATAGCAAAAGGCATTCATCTCTGTTAACGAAGGGACCAATGAGGACCTTTCCTCGTTCTTCGATTTAACGATTTCAATAGGTTTCAATCAAAACCAATACTGTAGTATTATGGGGTATGTGATGAGATGGGACAAATATGCAGTACTACAGATAATAATACAAGAAAAAATGCGAGATGAAAGAGGCCGAGGAAGAAGATGCATTTCCTGGATGTAAAACCCGAAACTGTGGTACTGTGTGTAGCCCTGTGGAATTATTTGGAACAGCAGCTTCGAAAGTTATAATAGCCATAATGATAGTCAACCTTCTTAGAGAAGACCGCCCTTGGGCAAGAAAAAGTTATATTATGTTTAACGTTTAGTTGGATATCCAGTAGACATTTCTGAATTTGCATGGTTCAAATGCTAAACAAATTACATCAATTTGACCATTTCTTCTCGCTTTCCTTATTATTTGCTTATTAACGTTACGATAATAAGTACCTTTATTCGTTATTTAAAGAATTGTTATCGTAGGGAGTTCGTTTTGCCACCTAAACAGTAGCAAGCCTCCTTGAATAATTGCCAAAAGATATCAATTTAGTAAGTACAGCTTCAACTCCTTTCTCCACGCCCCTGAGATTTTGGAGTGTTACTCTCATCCCCATCAGGTTAAGAAACCTTAAATTCTAGTTGGGGTAAATGTATGCAACTCTAGTACCATACCTTTAATGCTTTTGGACTTTCTACCCAAAGAGTGTTCTGTGTGTCCACAGATCTTAGAAGGAGATACATTGACAGTTGAGTGCCTCCGGGTTCTGTTTTCTTTTTGTGTATTTTGTGGGTCACAAATATTACTCTATAATTTTCGGTTTCCTTCTGGTTTGGAATACTCTATAGATCGAGGGCGTGTAGCACCCAGTTAATGATAAAAAGTTCTTCCTGAACTTGTTTTGACCCATTATTTGACGGCGTCTTTCACTGTCTATATTCCCAGTTTATTTCAAGATTGCTGAATTCTAGTTAGTATGAAATTATCAGAAATGATGTGAGGAGTTTCTCGTAGTGCAGTTTAAATTATTTAATTGGGGGATAAAAATCTTTTGTTACTTCACCCTTACTTCTCTGTTAACCAACCACTTCTTCTGATCTTAACCTATTCCCTTCAATATGTATGTTCATTGTTCTCACAATCTCGCTGATGATATACGTTTCCACCTGTTTCGACTGTGAATAGCCGATGTTCGCGTGATTTTATTTCCCTATCTCATGACTCTTCAACACGAAAATTGCATCGCTAAAAGGCAGAATGTATAAAATTCGGTTGGCGCTTTCGAAAAGTCTATCCGCTATACCTAGATAAGTTACATTTCGGAATTTTCCAGACGACACACGGCACGGAATGCCAATATTTCGCGCGAAAAGTAGAGACGCCGGAGAAATTGAATCAACGATTTTGCCGTTGAGAGCAGCTCCGCACTAGATGCAAAATATTTCGCGTTATTAAATCGAAAACTCGATGAAATGTCCATTTTCCGATATGAAAGGGAGAACGTTGGAGATGGAAAAGTGTTACCAAAAAAGAAAAAAGGCATACGTACATATACAAACGTGTTGTCAGTGGGATGAAGCGGGACAGTCGTCGCCGGAGAAGTGTATTCTGTTTGCGAGCGCGAAATTAGATTTTTTCCCGCTCGTTTCTGTATTTCGCCCCGCACTATTGTGGGAACGCGGCCATATGCCCTAATCAAAATTGCGTCGGATGCTTTTGTGAGATTCGGAACGCAAAATAGCAAACGTTTCCTTTCGTTTAATTAGTAACCAAGCTTTTGAAGTAAATTCACAATTTCATCGCGTAAATTCCGGAGAGTTTTATAGCTTGGTACGGGCTCAAATGTTTCGCGTTCTTCGTTTGATTTGTGAAATGGAAGTATAACTAGTTTATCGGTGTTTAAACAAAACACACAAGTATACATGAATACATACGTATTATTTCGACGATCTTTACGGGAATAAACGATTCTTTTGTGCGGATTTCCCGTTTCCAGCTAAAGCACCGTATTGTAGATAATATATCGTTCGCTAGATGAAAAAGAAAAATTACTAATCTCGCTGTTAATGTTAGCTTTTAGTCGCTCAACCGAGGCTTTTAGCATTTAATAGTCCGCAGTAAAAATGAATGTGCTTTCCCATTTATTTAATGTATAAAGTGTTCCTGTAGTAATGGATCACATATAATTTTATATGGACTTCCTCTGAACCTAAAATCAGCGGGAGGTTGAGTAACGGAGTACGCTTGGGCGATTTCAATTTAATCCGTACTAAAATCCAAGAACGTACAGAAATTATGAAATGTACAAAAACTATATCATTTCACTAAGAGCAAGCAAACTACCACTAAATCTAATAAAAATAGAAATAAAACAAATCTTTCCCCATATGAAGCAATCATAATAAAATTATTTTATTAAGTGGATGCGTGATCATTAGATTTGGTGACGTAACACACGAGGAAACTCGTAAGGATTACTTACAATTAAAGCAAAACACATACATCCTTTGCTGGAAAAATCTCATCCCGTGAAAGCATTTAATATTTCTTTTGATCCAGAATTTGTTGCTAAACTACATATACATATATTTAGTAAGCCTTTCTACCCTTTCGGGTGTAAGCACGTTGATTTTGTCCAACCTTCCACGAACTCTTTCCGAGTCTTCCGATCCTTCCAGAATTGCATTGATAGTGTCGTCCCACGTTTTCCTTGGTCTCCCTCTTCCTGTTTTCCCTTGCCTTTTAGCATCGTATACTCCTTTCACTTTTGCTGTTTTATCCATTCCTTGAACGTATCCCCACCATCCCAATTGTCGTTCTTCTATGTATTCTTCCATGCTCTTAATTTCTAAGTTTTCTCTTATTTCTTCACTTCTGAGTTTATTCCGTAGCTTCATTTCTACCGCTCTTATTCTGGTTTTATGTCTCTCATTCGTTATCCACGTTTCGCTTCCAAATGCTAATATAAGCCTGTAGATCGCCTTGTATACTTTAATCTTCGTACTTTGTTTTATTTCTCTTTTCCTTGCTATCTATTTATTCAGCGAATGGAATAGTTTGTGTCTCAAATTCTGTTATTTATCTCTTCTTCTTGTTGACCTCGTATGGGCACACCCACCTATTTATATTGTTTGACCCGTTTTATTTCATTGTTGTCAACCTTGATATTCATCTTCACTTACTATACCGATATTGCCATCACTTCAGTTTTATTTATATTGATTTTCGTCCTAAACAATTGTCATACCAAAATACTGCAGGAATTATAAATAATTAACAAGCGTTATATTACCGCTGGAAATCTGTTGACATTGTATATTAAAAAAGGAAAGTTCAAACTATCTACATAAATTCCGAAATTTCCGATCAGAATTCGCTAAGGTATTTTGCCTGTCTATACATTAGCAATTTTAAATTCAGTTTTGTTGCGCTTCGCCGCCTGTTTCTCCACAGATCGCTTCAGATAACTTATTTTGAATTTCATGATACATTAATAAGCTCCGATATACAGCGCCGCGAATCCGAAGATAACTTTATAACAACAAATTTGAATCTTCTCGGTGCGCGGCGCGGCGCGCCCTCCTTAGACGGGAATTTATCAACCAGAAAAAAAAGGGACGAAATTTTTAACGAAATTCACTCAAGGAAGAATTCGATACGGCGCAAAGTTCCGAAAAACTTTTCGCTCTCTTCTCCCTCGTTACACTGTAGCGGGCTTAATCTGATTATTTATATACCGCAAAATGTTGCAAATTTTCAACGAGCCGTCGGATTCTGTCCGTTCGAAGTTATCGCCAATCGATACTCGTCGTTCTTAGCTTTCTTAATATAAATTTTATTGTTTGTCGTTTCGTATTAAATGTTGGAGGCTTCGCTTTCATAAAATTGAGGGCGAGGGATGTTTATTAAGACGGAATTTTATTAATTTCAAGAACCACATCTGGGCACAGTAAAATCAATTTACGGCGAAATATAAGGATAATGATACTTGTTACAATACATTGTGGAAACACAAAAACTGCCAAATACTTTACGAATTAAAAATATACTATATATAATACTTCCCGCTAAATATATTCTAAATACAAAATATAGCACGCATAGATCAGGGACCATACCAGTGAAATATAGTTTAGGCCTATAAAGCAAGCAGATTAGGACTTTTGGACCAAAAGGATATCTGTCTGCGGTGTCAAGGTGATGATCCTACGCCACTATTTTCTGTCTTTGGGTATTATCTTTGATGAAGTCTAGTTTAGTCATTTCTCGTCTCGAGCTTTTTCAAGACATCCATTTCTTGTAGTTTTAGACCTGTCTCTTAATATCTTCCCTTCCACCCGTATGTCCTACACTACCATCATTTTTCTGTCCTCGTTAATTCGGACCAGACCAGTGACCAGACCATCTTAACTGTTGTATTTGTATTGTCTCTATTATTCCACTTACTTTTAACCTTGTTCTTGTCTCCTCGCTCCTTATTCTATCGATTTTTGTTACACCTCCTATTTCTCTTAAAATCTTCTATCCAAGGCGTTTGCCTGTAAGTGTCCACGCTTCGTTTCCCTACATCAAAATTAATGCTAATTCCTCGTGCTTGATATTTCAATCCTCGTAAAGAAAGATCTACACCTAGAAATTGACAAATCAGCCGATGTACACATGTTACTAATTTATTCATTTAGAATGATGAGCTGGTACCAGAATATGACAGGCAGATGAGCTGCGATGGTAAGAGGACGTTCTTCCTAATGTGATACATTATATAACACTTGTTAACTTCAACCTATTGGCTCTACCATACATCATTTCTGTGTATCTGAGTTAACCAACGCCCAGATTCTATGAGGAGAGTATTATTGTAAAATGTTAAATATCTATGATGCTCTTACAATGCTGAAAGCTAGCTGGATATTCCCTGTGATTATTTAATCAATCTGATACGACAAGTTCAATTTTTTCTTCTAAGAAATGCCCAAATTGTACTGTAATGAAGTGCACTTGACAACCTTACGTTATTTTGGGGTAAAGCAGAAGTACATATATTCACGTTAAATATTTTGTCTTCTAGTCAATCCGGGTTTTATCTCAGTGAGAGTACCAATGCAGCTTTATTTCATTACCTGGAAACAATCTACAATAACTTAGAATAACGAATTCAACCCTCATTTGGGATATACATATATTGACCCTTTCAAAGAGTTTCGACCTTGTTAATCACAATATCCTCATGTACTAATTAAGTAACTACGGTTTGTGTCAAGTTAGGAACCACTGGTTTTATTCATATCTCTCTTATAGGAGTCAATTTACAAAAATTTACAATTGATTATCATCTTCCCCGATATTAGCGGGGTATCTCGAAGTTCTATCTTGGTTTCAACCATTTTCTTGATATATGTTAATAATTTATCCAATGGAATAGATGATGTTAAGGGTGATATTATACATGTATGCTGACAACATCAATGTAGTTGTAGATTCTTCCAGTGTTGGCGATGTTGTTCACGAAGCTGGGAACATTCTGTCTACTGTCAATGGCTCGATTACTGCAAATCGGTTACTAGTCTACGTTTATAAAACGAGATTTGTATATTTATGTAACAGAATAAAGCCTATACATACTCGATATGTAGATAATGAAATTTTTAATTTCGAATCATCTACTGAGATGTTAGAGTTAATTATTAATGAAAATTTAAATTCGTTTGAAAATATTGAGCAACTATGGAAATCATTCTTAAAAGTCTATTGCACTCTGACGCAACTAAGATAAAATGTATATATATATATATATATATATATTTCGTGACCTTCTTATACTTATCTTATATGATAGACCTCTACCACTAATAGGTCAATAAAACAAGCCTTGTTTTATTGACCTATTAGTGGTAGAGATCTATCAAATAAGACAACTAAGATATACATATTTCTATCGTTCTACTATGCCAATGTCGTTTGTTCTACCCGACATGGAATAATTCATGGGGACTCGACTTCAAACGCACATCGGATATTCTTCATGCAAAAGACGGCTTTGAGAATAATATTCGAGTAAAGAATATTTTAATTATAATTCTAGTATCTTATGACGACAAACCGGTCGCGCTGCAATGGTTATCAAATCAGGCGGCAGATTTCTATGAGGATGTAATTCAGAAGGTGGTTGTACGATACGATAAATGCCGTAATTGACGAAAACTATGTTGAAAAGCAAAATAAGGTACAGGCTTTCTTATAAAAATAAAATGGTTGGAAAGTTGCACTTATGCTCTTTTTATCACAACGGTATTTACTTAAACAACATGCCTCGTACTTGATATGTATTGCCTACTGAAGTACAGTTATTGTTGTTATTATAGTAATTATTATTATTACTAAGGAAATATCAAGTGGTAATAGAACAATGACCATACACAAGAGCATTCGAAAGACGAAAAAAGGCGCATCTTTGATTTGCATGAGATCTGTATTAAAACTTTTAGAAACATAGTGACAGCATCGTTATAAAATACACGCCTTCCCACGACTAGATTCTCTATTATGTAAATATTTGCAAGACAGTGGATTTACCCCGAAATAAGTTATACAGCTTTGATTACGGGTTTAACCAATTTTTACAATATGGGCTAATAGCATTATATTCAGAAAACTAGTTACTACTACGCTTTGGCACTACTGATTGAGTTCAAGATGCTGATTAACACTTTTTGGTAAATAATCGAATGAGCATTGTCGTGGAAGTGGATCTGAATTATATGATATGCACTTCAACTTGTAGTCAACGTTGGGAATCTAAGAATGGACTTAATTGTTTTAGATTGCTTCTTGTACTTTTGAAATCACACGTGGAGTTCTCGCTAAAATTTGGCTCTCGTTTTAGGGCTCCAAAGGAATGAAAAAGCTTTGCTACGCCCTCTTCAATCTCCCACAACCTTTTTACCCATTCTTAAAAACACAAAATCACAAAATCGAATTTACTCGATTCTGTTAATAATTATTAGTATCTTCAATAAATGGTTATCATTCGATACAGCTCATTATCTCATATGACTTCTATCATAAACGAAATATAGGATTATGCTTTCAAACCCAAAATACCTACTAATTTCCGTCAATAGCCGTTATCGGCGTAATACATGTGACATTTATTCATAATGGATATAATATCGATTATGAAATAGCCATTGCGTCTCCTATTATCCAAATCACTGCAGTACATTTACAACCACGTCCGCACATTCGTATCCGTGCTATTGATCAGTCAAAGCCGCCCTTTGAATATAAATCACCGCGAATTGCACGGTCAAATTGAGAAATAACGTATAACATACGCCGGTGGCGCGCCGGGCAGTTTTAGATTAAATTAAGATATCCATCAATCTAAGTGCGTGCAATTGTAATTCCAGTTGTTCCTGCGTCTGGCCTCCCCATGATGATAACGTCCCGGTCAAATGACTATAATAATTAGATTTCTGGCCTGCGTCGGTGCTGGGCGCGCCCGCCTCGTTAACTTGTCGATACGTTGAACAATGGTCTAACGGTAGATACACACAATAAGCAGCTGGGGAACCTACTGCAGATAACACAACCCGATTGTGGTAAAGGTCTGCCCTGGGACCCGTGCAACCCTTTTATCAGTTGAACTGTTGCCTTCCTGACCAACAAAGCTACGCTAACTGCGTTCGTAGTAACATATACACGTAGATATACATATTTAGTATTACTTTACGCACGTCTCAACAATGGATGCCCTCGTATAATAAGGAATTTTCATACGAACGCCGTAAATTGCAACTTGTTACTTGGGAAAGTTTGAAACGTGGAGTGCCTTGCTTCACCTTAATTTTGATGAGAATGATGTATTTCCGTAAAACAATGAGGTGATGTAAAGTTACTTTTCGTCTAATATAATACCTTCGAAAGCTCATTAGCACCATTTTGTCTTACCTAACTTACCTGAACACTACGCCCCTAAATTCGGGAGACTTTCAGTCCAAAATACTTCGAGTCTACTCTGTCTTAAAAGCATCGGAATTTGCTTGTATTTTTGTTGCACGTTTTCTATGTAAGAATTTTGGTGAAACGATGCTATAGATATAATTGGGAGGATTGTCAATTTTTGCCAAGCCAAATCTCAAAGATTCCACATGAAACACAACAAAATACACAACTGGCACCGTAAATGTACTCATTCAAATATAAACAATATCACGTCGATAAACTCCTAACCACACAATCATTCATTAAGTTAAATCCCGTGACACGTGTTTCGCCACCACCGAAGCTAATATCTTCAAACCGCAGCTGACCGAATTAACAGGAAAATTCCTTAGATTCTTTTCACACGAACGAAACTTAGCACCAATATTTGCAGTTTTAAAAAGCGACTCGCTGTGCATCTGCCTCCTTCAAAAACAGTTGGTGGTGAAGTCAACACTCTGAAGACATACGTACATATCTAATTTAAGACTAGAGCTAATACCGGAAATGACAAGATAACGTCGATATTCATTTCTTTCCACTGTGCTAGAGCTGCACAATTTTCTCCGAACAACTGTTTATAGTTACAATTTCAGTAGATAAATGTTGATGTATGGAAAAGTAGTTTTATTTACAAAAACTCAGTAAGTGGTAGCAACAATTTTGAGTTCAGAAGCATTGATCTTATAAATGAATTATCAGTTCAGAACTTCATTTTGAATGTGCAGGAATAAAAATTAAATATTATTATACCGGGATTGAAAATTGTTGAGGCTTGTTTTTACAAAAGTCTAATGATACCTTAAATAGCCTGAATAAATATGTATAAACATTATAAATTTGCAATTTGCCACAATATTGTAACATTAACTTTGTTGGTCCTTAAGTAATGGAGAAAGTTGTGGCAATACGACTACTATCACTTTTAGGGAGAGAAAATATCCTAAGCTCAAATCCATTTGATTTCAGGAAGGAACGTACAACGATTGCGGCTATCACTGCCTTCTTAACTGCTTTATATCTGAATATTGATCAGAGTCGTGAGTGTGGTGATATCCTTTTGGATCCATCGAAAACTTCTGATCTTCTAAATCACCATATTTTATTGCGAAAACTTTACCAGTACGGAATTAGAGGTGTAGTGTATAACACCCCGTGGATATTGGGGGAGTAACTAACTGTGAGCAAGATGATGGAGGAAGCCATGGTTTATTAAATAATTTACACGATTTTGTTGCTGAAATTGCTGGAGTTCATATTAATCCTCCCAGTGCTTTGAAACTTGTATACCCTTCAGTGAATCTTCACTTGAAGATTGTACTTCGGCCTATGTTGCTGGTTTTATAGCAAAAAAAGTGTTGAATCGTTCATGCAATGCATGCAAATTAAATATATATGTATATATACAGAACAGCAGCTACCGGAGCACCTATTATTCATGCAACGTGAATATAAACCTTCCGGTTTGTTGTATCGATCAAGTAATTTTATTTCTATATTTAAAGATGCAACGAAAATAATTTTAAATGCATTACCTGAATTGATAACATCATATCAATTAAAACAAAAATTAAAGCAATTAATAAACAGTACTTACAATGGTAGAATCGACGCTCTATTTTGTTCAACTCACCAAGATAACACAGATAGGTTTTCCAGCATTTTAATCAATGCGATGTTATTTTCATATTTAAAAAGGTATATACAGAATATTCAAACGTGTTAAAAACATTAAGGAAAATGATCCAATAAGATGTTTGACTTTAGAGAAATATCGGTAACGTGAAAATAGAAGCATGAAGTTAGTTGTGTTAACCTATTCTTTTATGAAATGTAATGCATCTCATTGTCAGATTCATATAAAGTTAATATCTCACTTAATTCCACTGTACCTCTTCTATTAAAGGGTAGTTTTAGCATTGAAAACGTTGTTGCATATGCCTTTAAGACGAAAGGAAGAAAGTAAGTTAGTTATGTCTATCTTTTAGGTACAGGTGTACCGCAAGACAGTATCTTAGGTCCTCTCCTATATATTTATTACCTGAATGACTTGCACGATCAGGGGCTATTATTGTTACCGACGATACGTCTCTTCTTGTGTCTTCAAAAAATTGGACAAGCTATAAGAGAGGTCGCTGATGATTCATTCAAAACAATATAAACAACTATTTTCAGTACAATGATCTGTGTGTAAATATTTCAAAAACAGTTTATATACAGTTTCAAACATTAATAGAGATTTTTCTCGTTTGATTAAAATAAACAATAATAATGGACTTATAGCACAGGTTGACAACACAAACCTTTTGGGAGTGATAATTCATAATAACTATGACTGAGACTGTGCTAGAGTTACATCAATTTGCTTCTTGCTTGGTAGGCTGAGGGAGTTGGTAGATAAATCAATATTAAAAACGTAGTGTTTTGCGTATGGACTTAATGCTTGCGGTTTTAACAGTGATTCTACGAGGGTGTTACGCCTCCAAAAGAAAGGTAATCCGTGTAATGAATGGCGTGGGTCTCCACTAACATTGCGCAGGGAACTTACCAAGACAAATGGTCTATATTGGTGACACTATCTTGTATCTATATTTGGAATCTTTTATTGTATGCCAAGCAAAATCTTGGTAGATAAAATAAACTCAATAATACTGCTGGAACGTTTCTCCGTATATATACAGTATCTCTTTTAAATAACGAGATTTTCTTCCTATCTGCAATAAAATAAATTTCTTTCTGTTGAAAGTAAGTTTTATTCAAAATAGTCTTCATTTAACTCAATACAACGTATGGTAAATATTGTAAACGATCCCTTCATGGCAAATTTCAGCTTAGGAAAGAGAAAACAGTCTCATGGTGAGAGATCAGGCGAATGTTGAGAGTGGTCATTGACACAAATGGATTTCTTTGTCAAAAGCTCATCAACTGTGGCGGGTTCGTGACCAGTTACAATGGAGTCCAAGAAGGTTTTATTCTTTTTGGCGGTTTGCATCGTGTCTTTCACATGTGTTACACGAGCGTCTTTTTGATCGCCTCTTAATTCATGTGGAACCAAAATAATACAAACTTCTTTTTCTTCAAATAATCACAAAAAATTGTCCCAATCGTGCCTTTACTTCTGTTACACTCTTCAGCCAACATTCTAACAATTAAATTTCCATCTACAGAAATGATTTCACGCACTTTTCCGACTCATTCTGAATGGTTTCGGTCTTGCAGATGTCAAGGCCTTTCATCGTTTTCCAAGTCCTCACGATTATTTTTAAATATTATATACCACACAAAAACTCTTGCTCTACTCGTACACTCAACACCCCAAACCTTCTGTAATAAATTATAAGTTTCAGTACATATTTTTCCAAGTTTAAAATAACATTTTATATTAGCTCCTTGTTCCATGATTACTTTCACATCATAAACACATCGTCACATAAACTTGACTACGTTTGAAAGAGGAAAAATGTACCTTTTAAATGATATCATTCACTCCTAGATGGCGGTGCATTTTCGATATGCCGGCTACCTTTTGTAATAATAACTGTTACACCGCACCCAACTAATAAATGGGAAATGAGATGACTCGGTAAATATGCGGTATGATGAGTCATTTGCCCTTTGTCCTCTCTAATATAATATTACATTATGAAAAGGACAGATGACTCATCATACCGCATATTTTCCCAGTGTAGAAGTAAGTGTCATGCTGGCCGCTCCCTGTATCTCGCTCCAACCACACCACTAATATGTATAATTAACAAGAAGCTACGTTGCAATCATCATAAATCACTACCTTTTTTATACAACATTATGATGTTGCCGGTTTTAAAATTATCCCTTTTGTAGTAATCCTGTCAGAAACATCGACTCCGCATAGAACCTGTACACACATATTAAAACGCCTTATAAATTATGTGCCCGAAATTACATACACCGTGCATTTTTGCGGAAAATCGGCTGTATATAAACGCAAACATACTCATTACGTAATTACGCCGTTGCAAGTACGATAAAAATCTTCAACAATATATAATACCGCCGCTCCCCGGTGCGCCAGGATAATCCCATCTAATATCCATCGAGTTAAAACAGTGTTACGTTCCTCGCGAGCAGGGTACGAAAAAAGCGGGCAACGGAGACGGAGAAAACAAAAGATTTGTAGCGTTTTTGTTTTGTCGAGGTTGTTGCATGTTTTCGGCCGAACCGGCGTTACGTTTCTGTATATGCCAGCCGGGGCATATACGGAACATAAATCACCGTGGATTTTGTTAGATTATATCCAGTTGAATGGAAATTCATTCGATTTTCTTTTTTGCCGGAGCGACATCGTAAGGGTTTACTCGCGCAATTTATACCGAAGAATTTAGTAAAATGTGTCACTCGTGGAAAAAAAAACTTAAACGTAAATTATCCTTTGTCAGAGCCGTATTAAAGGGATGTAAGCAAGCGCGTGAGACACGCGCTGGATATTGTAGTTGAATGCGTCGCCGTTAAACGAAAAAGCGGATTTATGGACGCGAATCATTGGGAACCTGTAGAATTTATGTATCTACTCCGGGTAATAATTTTCTTGTGAAAGACATACTCGAAGAGATTTCGATGGGATTAATTCCACAATCCCCTGTACAGATACATGCATTCCCAAAGAATACAAGATAAGGGGCAAGTATTGATCAGTAGACTGGGCAAACAATGGTGATTATGAAATAAGCTACGACAGCCTACATATAGACAGAACCACTCGCATACAGCATCGATTTTGTACTGACTACTGTGGGGATTCGGCGATGCTGTCGTAACTTGTTACGTAATTGCACGCTGCTACCACTGTTTGTCCAGCTATTGATCAGTGTAGCTCCAATGTTTACAATTGCCACGACTATTGTCGCATGATATCCTTCTGAAATAGGGGAAAACAAATCTATTTGAAGGATAAAGGATAAACGTCTATAGTAGTCACCTGCACTCTCCACTAAATTTATTGCAGGTCAGATATCCCTTTCGGCGTTATTTCCGATTTGTGCTGTGTTATTCTTTTCGGCTACGCTTTGAATTGCGTTCGATCGCATATCCGACGTTTGTCGGTTTCCAAGGCGTTGAACTTGTTTCTCCTTGATTTTACCATCACGCCTCTGCGCCGCCCTGCGTTTCATCCATCACCACCTTCATACAAGAAGAAGCGGATGCAAGAACAGAGAACAGACAGCGATGTAGTTACAAGTTGTTCTAAAACCAGTGGTGAAGGCTCGATTTTCCGAATCTCTGAGGATTTCCTGCTGGAATTCGACAAAGCGCTAGAATTTCCCCGAGAGAGTACCTAATCCCCCCCATTCTACGACGTTAAGTAAACTGTAACCATCCTCCATCTGTTGAGTTTCCAACCGCAAAGTAAGGTTTTTCCAATCTATATCTTCGAGGATTGTTACGACCATTTGTTACAGTCCTCTGTTTTAAAATTCTATAATCCCTCGCTTCAACATGTGGCGTTTGTAATTTTGATTCGATGACGCGGCTGGCGCTGTGTTGAATGCGCACGTGGTCTTCGTTCAGCTTCTGAGGAGCGAGTTGAGCAGATCCGTTTCCATACCTAAGTTTGTTCCATCTCGTTTTGGATCTCGTTATCGAGGATTATATACGGATTTCCGACGCGGCGAAGGAATTAGTACCTTTAAGAGTATCGTTGAGACTCGTCCCCGAGTTTTGCTGGTCTAACTAAACGTCCACGTCGCTTTTCCCACAACTAGAGATGACCTCTTCGTTTTTCTGTTTTTATAATTTCGATGCCGATACTACTCTCATCTCTTTCACGTTCTTATAGGGAGCTAGTGTGATCTAGTAAAGGCTGCTATATTTAGTATAGGCTGGTATAACTATCGTAGGAGCTAGAAGCTAGTTTTCCCGACATCTTTTCCTCACGGGCGAGAAAAGCCGCCATCTTCGGCCACTTCCATCCGTATACCAAAAACCACGCCGTGCAAAGTCGACTACGAAAAACCGCATCACTTTAAGTCTTATTTACTTTTATTTACATTTTATATTGTTGAGTTGTTGGGAAACAATTCCCTAGAAACTCGTAATTCATCTTAAGTTAGGAATTTGGATATTTGTGTGCGAGTATACAGGAGTTTCTTTACGTGTGTCAACATTCAATTATTTTAGTATTTTAAGGGGTAGTTTAGTGAGTATTTTAAGAGGAGGGGGTGAATTTTCAATACTGTCACGCGGATATATAAGCGTGTGAACTAAGCTAGTTCACATTGATTTTCTTTCTTTTCTTGTGTTATAGGCAGCAGCAGGTGACAATAATTTGCTGTTAACCGTCGATTACTCGCCTCAGTTCAATTTTTATTTCTCCAGGTTAATTTTGAAATAGTAGCTACTTTAAAAATAGACAATTCGCATAACTTCGTACCAACTACCACGAAGGGTCCCTCCGTCTCTGGTCTTGTAGAGGTGATTCAGTATCACAATTGCAGAGTGGCGCCTTGTTACTTTTTCCGGGCCTTAACCTACGCCGTTTTCACTGAGCTGGCACGGCTTGGATCGCCTTCATCATTACCAACGAGGTGGATTATCCGCACTGTATCTTTGCTGTTTTATTTACAATTTTAACAAAAGTTTTAAAAGCTAGTAAGAGGACACTGCCAGTCTGATTCTTATCTTCGCCGATGCAGAAACACTCACTTATCACACTTATCGAACCAGTGGGTGCCCATATTTTCACTGTTCAGTTGTCAGGCCATTTGTAAATCTTTATCGAGAGCTAACCTTTGACCCACACCCTACGCTGAGCTAATCGGTACCATTTCTGTTTGTCAACAGAGGTCATCTGAATCCGACAGCCACTTGTTTCTTGAACACCTTTTCCCGTCTATTCCGTAATATTGGGAGCCTTAAGGGCTAAGTTGCTCCTATTTAGGTTTATGATCCAATAGAACACCACATGTGAAACGAAGAATATAATAAATTGGGAACTGATGCTACTAAGCGGGATCATGATGTTAAACAAGAAATCTAGAACAGTTTGTTCGAAAATTTTATTATAGTTGAACTAAATTTAGAACAAGAAGACTCAAATTCGATTAAAATTTGTACGCACATTTTATGCACATACAATATCACTTATGCAACTCATAAACTGCAAGTCCGTACTTAAATCTTATAATTATCATCAGAGTAAACAAGCGAGCAATTTTACGCGACTTATTCGCGAGAAAAGGGACAAATTAGCACGCATTCTAAGTGCGAACTTTATTCGTTCGCGGTAGCAATGTACGAACGCAGTGAGTTAAAGGCAATTAAATTCTAAAATCGTAGAAGTTCGCGCTCGTTTCCTCGCTTTTGTCTAGTTTTGATGCTCGGCGGAATAATAGCAGATTGTCACGTGACTGTGACTGTGACTTTATACGGAACCGCCTCGCAGACGTGTAGATGCAATAAAATTTAATTAGCAAAGTCTTCGTCGAGCCCGCACCGAGCTTTAACTTACTAATATGCCTTGTCTCGTACACACATTACGGCTCGTCTTAGAAATTGTCCGCGAATCTCGACGCCTCGTATAGTAAGTTAGGAGAAGAAGAAAATTTCTCCACCGTTTCGTGATTAAAACTCGGAACACTTAATGTTACATTACGTTTGGATGAGTTCCTATACAAGTAAGGACGTGATGAAGTGATTAAGTCAAGACGCAAAAGCCATTACGCCAAAGTTCTGGCCAGAATACAGTATCGTAAAAGGAATTGTTGGCACATATTAAGACTATAATTGTATCCTTGTCTATATTGTCAGCTTCTTTAGCGCTACTGGAAGAAGTTTCTACTATTGAACTCGTCGCAAAAACCTTGGAAAATTACGTACGAAAATACACCTTTTATTTTAAGGAACTATCTGGCACAGATACTTACGAATCAACGGTGGGACTAACAAAGAAATCCATCCAGTCATTGGACCAAATCTACTATCCCCTCTTCAAACGATAAATGTTCCTAAAAATCGCTCGTTCACGAATGCATGTTTCCAAATCGGTTCACAAAAATTACTTCATTTTTCAGTCGTATGTGAAATCCTACAAAATGTCATTACCTCTCTGTTACGATATTCGGGACAATACGAACCGTGGTACACGATACAGCCGCATCCAATTCAACTAAAATCGCCGGTAATTGGATCCAGAGCATAATTTCGCGTCTATAATCCAATTTGTGCATTTGCAACGTTTTCGACGTTTTATCCAGGAAATGTCGATGGATGCACGTGAAACATCAGCACGATTCGATAGCAAACTCAGCGCTACAAAGTTAAATTGTACAATCTGTTAATTAATTGATTTAGATGGTAATCGAAACGGAAAACGTTGCAGCAATGGCAGATGATTTAACCACAGCGAAATATGAAAGAATTCTTGTTGCACATGCTCAAGTATGCCTCAAGGATCTCGCCGTTGATAAATCTGTAACACTACAAACGTCTAAGAGTAATGCGATTTGTAAATATGGTGTTTATGAGTGAACCGCGGAAAATTGAAAAAGGTTGATAAGGAAACCATCCTTACCACTTATGAACGGTACGTCTCCAAACTTTTATGAGAGGTATGGAGACGTGTGGATGCTATTTGTCAAATGGTTGCTGTCTGTTGTGTAATTGGTGGAGGTCTACCTCCCGAAACTTTCCGGGATCTATTTGTAAACCTACGAGTTACAAGAACGACACAGAATACGACATTTTCGTAGTCTAAGTTCAAAAATCAAATTAAATTTTAAACTTGTAGTTTAGTGAAAATTTATAGCATAAAATTACCAACATGTTGACAGATAGGAACCTAGAAAGGAATAGATCGATTATAACCAGAAACCTAGAGGAAGCAAAGAACAAATTTGATTTGATTGCATACAATTTTTTAGTTGTCGAAATGTATCCTCTACTTCAATTGTTGTGGTACTAGTAATCACTTTCATACCATTTAAGTGAATTGTTACAAAAAAAAAAATTGGAAAAGGAAGCAAGTGAATGTAAATCAAGAATTTGGTGACCTCACTATTTTTCTCGCTAAAATCTTTTTATCCCAAAAGTATTTGGTCCCAAAGTACTTCCAGTTTGTAGAAATTCCAATATGTGATGTCTAGAAGTACGTACAGTTAGTATGATCCTATATTACTCCTCTTTTTCTGTTACTTCTGGAAATGCTGCACTCGGAATAATACTATTCGCCACTCTGAATTTACGAAGCTTTGAAGAAGCTTTGTTGATTTCTTCTAGAGTCATAGTGAGTGATTTTATGAACAATTTTAGGCAATGATACGAATTCCCAAAGGATTTTACAAATCATAATTATCAATCTCTGTAATATTAATCTTAAATCTCTTAATTATGACGTTTTGTTTGCTTTACCAGAATATCTCAAATCGATATAACTTTTTCGACAAATCTTTTCCGTTAGTTCGTTGTTGTAATCATGTAGCAAAATCGAGGAGCGAGAGATAACGATAAAACAGAAAACAATCCGGTTGTTTGGACTTCCATTTTTCATCACGAACGAATTCGCCCGTTCCCTTTTTTGCCACTGTCCTAGAAAACAATGTGTGCAGACAATTTATATCACGGTCAGCTATGCACAAATAGAATTCGCCCGAAAGCAAACAATGTCGTAGCAGCTGTTGTCTCGCAAAAAATGCCCATCCTAATTGTTAATTTCCACTCCGGCACCTGATTTTTGCTTTCCTCTCTCTCGTTTTTTTTTTTGGCGAAATGGCAGCGCGAGAAAGGAAACGCCTTTAAATTGCGATATAATTTTATAAATTATGAATTCGGGCGGAACGCAAGAGAATCCGTAGAATTCGAAGGAAGAGGAGTGAAACGAAATTACCGTGTATTTCATTCGGGCATGAAAGATGGCGTCGTATCGGCCGCGGAGAAGCGCAGAACATGTACAGATTATTTTTATGGCTGTTTAAATACGAAAGGGGAGAAGTTGATGTACCGAAATTATTTTTTAATTAGCGTTAAGTTTACTACCTGCGTTGCGGAATTTTGAATTAAACTTTATGGAATCTTTCATTTCCTTTACGCTCGCTTTAGATGTATTTTATGCTTCTCGGCTTGTAAGGAGCTTACTTAAAAAATTAACTTTGATATTTACGACGTAATTTTTAGTCTCGTGACGGAGAACAATCTTTCGGGGCTTCCGAATACGTCAACGCTTGAGGGCTTGTTTACTTCAAAATTATGAAAATTGAAATTTATCATATGCGATTAGGTGGCATCTGAATCAAAATGATTACATTAGAAATAAAAAGGCGTCCCTTCTACACTTCACCCTATCTACTTGTCGGTGTTCAAAGTAAATTGACTCTATATAAAGCAACTTTCCAAGAAAGCTGTGCAATATAGCTATTTATTCTGGTGAAAGGCTACCCAACGTCTTTCTCTCATAAAATCAAAGAATTACAAAATAATAACCAATCAAAATTGTAACTTTCTAATAGGAGCATACCAGTTAGGGATTCGTATTGTTACTTCCTTTCCCCTGTTCCTATCCCTCCAGATGGTTAAAATTCTAGTTCCTCATTAGTTACACCTAACACTAACGGCGTCAACATCTCCTTTCCTAGAAAAGTTCCTTTGTCCTGAAATATCTAACATTAGGGGACCGGCTCCTCCGCCATTTCTCTCCCCATATATAACGTATTTTTCGGTCTCTAGCACGGAGCGTTAATTATTTTCGCATTAACGCTCCCGTGGACACGAGGACCCCGATTTTTGGTCGACGTAGTCTAGGAAGAAATAGTACGAAAGCGACTCGCAAGGCGAGCTGCGGCTTCGTCTAGTTATTTGTTCGCGGCGGTAAAGGCGTTGTCGCTAGAACGAGTTGACTCTTAAGATTAAGTAGAGCTTGCCGTCTGCTTAATCGGGTGCGGAATTAAGAAGTTTGGGGAGGGAGGGTTAATTGCGGTGGAACGTGAGTATGTTCCGCGCGAGATAGCCGGAAATATGACGAAAACGTTTGTTTCGTTGTGGGCCTGAAGAAGTAAATTGTGCGACGATGATTTTCTCAATTATTTCGAGAATAGTATTTGAACAAATAGAGGAATGTATGTGTTTTTAGGTGAATAACGAAGCCGAGTTTCTTTAACGAAGGATATTTCAAGTTAATATGTTATGCAAACGTTGTGAAACGTATATTCGGCTGTGTAGTACATTCTATCAAATATTTGACGCACTGGGAAGCAGTTCTTTATTGGTCACAATGAAGTATTCCAATTCAACCTATAACACTGAAATACCACACCATGGGATACAAGCGTAGCAATAAGCAAGTACGAAGTGAGATCAACCAGATAGAGATTAGAGAAATAGCAAATAAAATACAACTGGAATCGTACGGCCACATTCAAAGAATGAAACGCAATAGATCGACAGAACAAATCGAAGAAGCAAAAGGTTAAGAGCAACGGAGAATATACAAATCTGGAGAGGATATGGAAGGTACCATGAAAGAACTGGCAGAAGGAAGGGCGAGAATAATGAACGTGAAACAAGAAATGACCGCAATTTGAAAGGAATGGAAAAAGTGCACTGAAACTCCACTTCAGCCGACGTAGTAAAGCAGAAGGCTTATGGCAAAAAAAGAAGAAGACAAACAAGAAATACCCCCGTAATACTACCATGAAGAAGAAAAAGAAATCTCACATAAAGGGTCTATATATTTCGTGACCCTTATATTGATCTTATGTAATAGTTTTCTACCACAGTTAAGTATGATAGAAAACTACATATATACATTTAATAAATTGGGGTATTATGACTCTTTCTTTGATTAGAGCCGTGTAAAATAAAATAGAGAACTTTTAACACAAAGAAATGAAAAATAATTCACAAGAAGGGCTTCGAATGAGAGACAAGTAAATTATGATGGAACACACCTTCGGTGTCCAATCAAAAATAAACTTTATAGTTGAAAGCTGTTTCTATCTCGATGAGCAGTAACAGATAGCGAATTTGAAATCTTTAGGTTAGAGTCTACCATATAGACGTGCTCTGTACGGAATTTCAGAGAATCCGATTTTTGTTAGAACGAAGAAGGCTACCTCCAACCATAGAAAAAGTTTGTTCTTTATATAGATCGCCTACTGCCGGTAGTCCTGGTAAGTTCGAACTCGGGGACGTTATAGTGCTAGAAGACTTGATCAAAATGAAATAAGCAACAGAATATCTACGACGAACCGAGAGTTTTGTCTGCACGAGCATGCAGGGAGATCGCCATTTTGTAAAGCAGTATTGATACCTAGCTTCAATATTATTTGTTTCTATTTGATTATAGTTTATTTCTCAATAATGACATTTTGTAAGAAAAGAAGAACATGCCGGGCAAATCTTGTGTAGTTCTCACAGCTTCTAATCCTTTGATTTTTCGAAGAACCAAAGAGGTAGTTTTGATAGCTATCCTTTTTAGCACCTATTTGTAATTGGTGGTGATTGGTGGAGTACAAGGAGTTACTAGACAAATGGGAGATTTTATTAGGTTGGAATGAAAATTTTGGGGGTTTTAGATGTTGAACTTTAAACTTGAATGGTGAATCGAACATGCATTCAATTTAATTGGGATAAGGCACCGCCGGAATCATCACACTCTCATCAACGAGAAACAAGTTGATTAATTCCATCAGCTTAAAGATTCGGTGCTCGGAGTTCAAGGAAGTCGATGAATGCCATTTTTGCCTGGTCGTAATTGGTGAAGGTTCTACCTTCGAGAAAGTTATACTTACAAATGTCATAAACGATTGGCGAAAGGGCTGGAGAGTTTGATGGGTAAGACAAAGCTTCACTCTGGAATTCGCTCAATTTTTGGATGGTAATCTGTGAAACAAATGGTCGAGCGTTGTCGGATCCATTCTGTTGACCAGCGCCGGTTGTTGTTGGCTTAGTTTCCGGGTACATTTCGTCAATTTCCTGACATTTAACTTCTGCTGTAATGCCTTGATATATTTTCATAAAGTTATAATGGATGACAGCCCTACGGCACTACTGTAAGCGTGGTCTGAGAGTTTAGTCGAGAACAACGACACCATATTGTACTGAAGGTACCGAAGTGACCGAAGTGCTTTCACTTCAATTTATGCGGTTCTGATGATGCTTGTCTCAAGCTAGCGGAGCAAGTGTCACTGAATTTATTATGAAACAATTGTGTGGTGATGAGTTTACCGATGTGATATTAATGTCATCATGTCGTAGAACAAAATAGTTGGTACAAAACGGCTCGTAAGAACACAGTATTCGCCAAAGAATTTATTCCAATAATACGCTTAGAAAATTACAAATAACAAAACCCTTACGACTTTCATGTCAACCTAATCTATAAGAACTAATAGGTATCTGATCTGCATTTTGAAAAAGTAATGACTTAATGACTTACGAAACCGTTTACGGCTTCATGGAAAACTGATAACATACAAAGAAAAGTCTGTATATTGCAACATAAAATTTTTCAATAAATTTTAAAAACTTACTAAAATAAGATCTAGGGTACTCTCTATATCACGTTAATGCGCAGTTAACAAGTAACTATGCAGAAGCTTACAAAGTAAGCACAATTTGCATATGTCAACAAAACGTGAGGATATGTAGAGAGCCCTCTATTCTATATCTTATTTTATTACTTTTGACTCTCGAAAATAGTCTACCAAATTTTAAAAAATGTGATTGCACGTTTTTACTCCTTACACTTGAGAATGCGATTCCCACCAAGTTAAATATTTAATAATATAATAGTAGTATAGTACTAATAACTTTGACTAGTTTCAAATTCATGCATGTCAGCATTTTTGTAGTGTATAGCGCTCTTAACCCCCTTTACAAAATGGCAAAGGTCACGAGAAACATACCTGGTAAGATCAAAGGTGCCGGCACGAGCTGCCGCTTTTTGTTTAGATATTCTCTAGTTTTAGTAAATAATTATGCGAAATAAGTATTTCAGTAATAATACAATAGCCACAAGACACTTCAAAAATCACTGTGCTGTGGATTCGTCGCGATCGTTTAATTATTGTTAATTTATTCTTTTAATAAGCACAATCTCAACGATTCCCTCTTCCCGATACCGACGAATTGCTTTTAATTAAACGCAAACCCTCACCTTGATATTCATATTACGACCGGGTTAATATCGAAACGACGTCGGAAGAGAGAAAACCGCGGGATTCAAACTACGTCGTCGGCAATTTTTAATTTCGAAATAAAATTAAACCGTTACTATGCAGATTTCGGTCTTTAGATCGTCCCGACCGGGGGCGCAATTTGAATCCAAATGATCCCTAAACTTAACCCAAATTTTGATAAGTGTCTCGCCTGGGAAATTCTATCGGGACAGGAATTGCTCCGTACTCGCTTTTTATTTCTAAATCCTCCGTATAGCAGCGGCCCCGATACGACGACGACGAGGACGACGGTTACTTTACCGGATATTTGGAACGCGCTCGCCTTCGAAAACAAAATAGAATCGAGGAGGGAAAGGAATAGGATGAAAGTAAGGAGAGAATTGGAAAGTATCCGATACAATAAAAGCATTACCGTATTTTAAAGAGGTTGACGGCGTTCATAATAATAAGAAAGTGTTTTTCGTGGAGGAAATAGTGTTCGGGGTCAGTAGGGCACAGCACATTTATTACGGGTCTGTCGTTCAGTTCAGATACGTTTGCTTGAAAATTGAAATTTTCCTTTTATGTTGCATTTCAACGTCAAGTAGGTGATTATCGATGTTGTTACCATTTTATATTAACGCCAGGTATTCGTCTTTATTGATAGCCACCAATGAGCTGAATTTATCCGCTATCAATTCAGAACTGGGGTTAGAAGGACGCCAGGCTCCGATAAATGCAACATAGTCTTCCTGTGATGGAGACCGCGTCATGACATAGGGGAAGGAAATGAAGCTGATGAATTTGCAAGGTAAACGTCATCAGTACCATTCATAGGACTCGAGTTATTTTGTGGACTAACAATAAGTGAGCATTTTCTTCGTAAAATATTGAAGAGGGCAGAAGAGCGTAGCCGGGAAAACCAATGGGCAAATCTCCAGCGAATATATATGAACACTTCATCTCCTGTCGATCTGTTCAAGCAGTTACTGGATAACAACAGACGGATTTGTGCCTAATAAATACAATACAATTGGAAGAGCGGTACAGGCATATATACTAGACAAGCTTTTCAGGGGCTGAAGACTAAAGATCAACTTTCTCGTCGAGTGGAGATTCGTCGTCTAGCAGATTTCTTAAATATCGACTGAGGTAACGTCCTTAGACTTCTCGACGACCATCAAATTCCAAGTAATGCGAAAAGGCACAAATAATATCAGAATAAATAAATTATATTAGATAAAATAGTGGCTTTTATCCCCCTTTCAGTTTACATGGTAAACTAAATCTTTATCGTCACCCCCAAGACTGCGCAATTTCAGCAATCTATTCACTGAGATAGGAGGATTCAACGCGTTTTCCGCTAATCCTAGAATTGGATTGAGGTTCCATAAGAGAATGAGCTGAAGAAGCTTGAATGTCTTTCCAAAATGATCTAGAGAATTCTCATGCGCCTTAGTAAAAATCAATTAAGAATCCTCGTAGGTGTCATTTTAGACTGAATGGGCGCTTATGCAGAATAGACACAATGAATGGCATATCTTGGAAGAAACCAGCTGGGACTCCACAACATATTCGAAAAGAGTGTTGCGAATTAGACCACTTAAGATGTTAGAGCTGGGATTCCACAAGATTCACGATAATAAGACTGGTAAACAATGTTTTTGTTTCTTGGACGTTGAGTACCGTTTCTTATGTATATTTTGAGCAGAAATCATCCATCAGGCACCAGTTTTCCGCAATTACAATTGCCATTGTTGTGAACTAGCCTTTGTTTCTCGGCCAATGGCGATGATTCAGTATGAAAGACATGTCTGCCATCTTTGCGGAGATTTGAGAGTCATTGCCCCTGTACTCGGTTTTCAACTAAGATATACCAAATTTAGCTGTTTCTTGTGCAAATGGGGCAGCAGAGATAGACAAAGCCATTATGTAAGAAACAATGGCCACCGAGAAGACAGCTCGTTCCGTGAACAAAAAGGTTATCAGTCAGCTCTCGGTAAATTTCCAAAAAATCCACCTGCCAGCTCTATACTCTAATAGCGGGTTGATAAAAATTTTGTCGAAAAAATCGCTAGAAACGGCGACTGTTTTGGCTTTCAAAGAAACAAGTTTGTATGGGTCAGGAACGCAAAAATCAAGGTTTGCATATTCGTTGGCCCTCAAATTCGAAAATTGAGTTCGATGCCACACGAAATGAGAAGAAAACACCAAGGTGGGAGTCATTTAAGAAAGTAGTCGAGCACCTTCTTGGAAATAGCAAGGCCAACAACCATAAGGTCCTCGTGGAGGAATTAGTTCAGAACTATGAAGCTCCTGGGTACAATACGTTACTAGAAATACATTTTCTTCATGCACATTTAGATCTTTTCCTGGAAAACGTAGAAGACGTCACCGACGAGGACGATGAGCAATTTCACCAGAACATATGCATCATGAAGTCGCGTTATAAAGACAACTTGAGCCCAAACACACTGGGCGATTACTGTTGGACATGAAAGGAGATATTCCTGTTGTAAAGTACAGAAAAAGTCTTACAAAAAATGAACTGCCATTATTATAAGAATTTAAGCTAATTGAAGTTGTAGGCAAGTGCGAGTAAACGTTCGTGTTACTCAAAAACTATCTCTGACACACAAATTTGGAAAGCAGATTCAGTATCAGTGGGCAAAAAACTACAAGAAACACACAAACAGTGAAACTCTTACATGCTGTAAACGGGGCGACGTTGCCTCATAATTACTCATTAGTACAATATTCTACATACATCTGGCTGTGCAATTTAGCAGAAGTCTACACCCTACGAAGTGAAACTTTCTAGCGTAACGAAGCGAGGTGGCCTTTAATCATATCGACGAGTGAATTCAATTTAATTGTCTGTTAGCAAAGAAGCCTCCTTCTCGACTTTGAATTTTTTCCTTAAATACGTTTACTTCTTAGATTGTAGTTCAATGAATGTGCACATTTCGAATTATTCCAAAAAACGCAAAGTTAACCCGAACTATACGAGTAAGGCTAATAAGAAAACTTTTGGAAGCAAACTATGTACGAGTCTATAAGAAAGGAAAACTTTTCCCTATGAAAATTCTGTTCCGCCTCCAATTAAGGGATCCTTCCGAGTTATTTTGATTAACCCGAACACCGAAGTCATACGCCGTTAAAAACATATTGACGCGAAATATCTAAAAAGAAAAAGAAGGAAAACTTAACGGAGTCAAGAACGGCGAAATTGCGCAATACAACGACAGTTTTTAAAGTCCCATCCATTGTTTTACGATCAATCACCCGACTTTTGGAACGATCGAGCTCGCCTTAAACCAACGCCAACCACCGAGGCTCGTATAGATCCCAAGCGTTAGGTCGTTCCTTCGTTCGTTGCACTCTATATAAGCTAAAACCTCCACTTGCTTTTCATTAATCAATGTCTTCGAACTATTCCGACACATACACACGCGCTCGTAGCTTCGCTGAGTTGGTCTTTTTCCGCATTTTCCCCATTCCCCGGATAAGTGTTTTATTTTTCGCTTCCTTCCTTCCCTTTTCGAGTGTCGACGAGCAGCGGTTTTTCGTGGCGTTCTGTTTGTTTCTGTCCTTAATGTTCTGCACATGACTTCCTCGCATCCGCGTCTAATTTAAAAGTTCACGTGCGATAGTTTACTATTTCCGCGAAGATTAATTTTCAAAGCGACCGCAAGTTGCGAGCTCGTATTTCCCAGATTGGCGGCGCGCCGGAGGAAAATTGAACGGAAAGGTGGCGATGTTGCATGTATCACAAACGCACGTTCCGTCGATATCAAATAAGGAACAGGATCTTACGTGATATTCCTTTTGTGCTTTGCTTTCGCAATTCGATTGCGATCATTTTATCGTACGGAAGCAACATTCCCGTTCAAAGCAAACTTATTTAAGATCTTCTACGACTCTGGTTTTGGATTTGTACGAGTAGGAAACTATAAATAAATAATTGATATAATAACATGTCATCCACGCTTTTATCAAACCTTAGTCATGACAGAAGCGAGATTTTGTGCGCTCAGATAATCGATTGACAATCAGAATGAGCGGGCCAGACATGAATTTGAATTACACAATCGTTCATCAGATTTTGGCCAATGAATGGGAGTGAGAAGAATTTGCTCAAAAATTGTTTTTGTGACTTTCTCCTCTGCCCGAGATTGAAACAATACTCCAAAAGACGCCGTTTTGGCGCAGTGGACAACATTCAAGCTCCTGTAACCGACCAGCTGAAGGCTATTTCAGTATCCGAGTTTAAACACTAGTATGAAGAGTGAAATAACCGACTGTGGCGCTGTGTGCCTTCCCAATGCAGTTATTTTGAATCCGCGATATTGAATTGTAATATTATTGGAATGAAACAAGTGAAAAGATATCGGCCTCATTACTTTATTTGCTTACCTCGTATGTTAAAAATTTTCCATTGAATATCAACACTTTCACTCCAAAGTGCTCTTTGGCATATAGAGACTAAGTACTCTTCAAATTCAACACTCATGCGCCTGTATGCGCCTATTTATGTCTTTATTGATCGATTTGTTTTATTCGTATATTATCTTCATTTCGTTCTGAAAATGTTCTTGAACATGCCCAGCCTCTTCGAGTCTTTTCCTGAGATGATACCACAAAACTGTTATTTGTTTGCGGCCATGATCTGCTCGACTTCAAACTTAACATCCCCTCAACTTTAAACTATCTACTTTTGCTGACCAACGCTGAACACGTAGTACGAAACTTTTTTTTCAATAATTACAGAGAGAAAGAAATTATAAATGCTGTATTTGTCATCCAGAGGTTTCAATCTTACAACTCCTAAAATCCGTCTTCCTCCTTTTTGTTACGACCTTCCTGTTCAACACAAGTACTAAATTCCTTTAATAAATTCCCTTTCGTTACGAATAAACGTAACTTTTCAATAAATTCGCGAGCAAAATCGGCGATTTATAGCGCTACCTGCACGACGTGTGCAAAATACGTGCAGCTTTATAGGTGATCCGTTAGAAGGCGACACACTGCTTCAGCTAAGGAGTTAGAAAGTCGAACGCGTATATACCATTTAGCAGCAGCAGGAGCGTTATAAATTTATAATATTGTGTAGTTATGTAGTTACGTACGCAAGCAGCCTCATAAATAACAGTTTAAAGTTGAAAGATATACGATCGTACTTGTAACCTCCCTGTCCCTGGTGCATCCTAAATGCGGAATATGTGACCCGAATGGTCAAATCCTCGCTTTGCTTAAAACCAGAAAAACTCCCTAAATAAAAATATGATTTCTACCGTAAATAATCGAAGGTGGGCATCAACGCTTACGGAAGTTCAAAATTGAAAGAATTCAAGTGAATATTTTCAGTACTAAGGGTATCGATGTGATAATTCCTTATGAAAAATGTCGGCGATATCCAACGTGAATGTTAAATAAAACTTCGAGAGCAATAAAGCTTCGCGAAGAGGGCGAAAAATCGTTCTTACGCGAGCTTTTGAAGCGAGAAATGATCAGATAACGTAAAGAATGGTAATCGATATACTTGTGTGTCTACACTACCTCGTCTGGGAATTCTGAAAATCCTCATCATTCGGCTTTGCGGGGAGGAAATCTTCCAGTAAAACCCGGATAATATCGACGATATACGGTTCGAAAGAAGAGGGAAATACTTTATCGATTCTAGTCGAGCTTAAAAACGATTCATTCCGTTATCCTCCTCGTATGTTGCGCTTTTCAAAACGCATGATATGATTTAGTAGTTCGCTATCGATATCCGCAAAACCTAATCTCAGACGATGCAAACTATAAATTGACGATACCATGATGTCACGCCTGTTGTCGTTCTGAACCACACTCGCTGTGATGTGATATAGTGCTTGTTAACTAGCTAAATGCCGGGTGATATCCTCTGACCTATGACGCGAGCTGACACGAGATACTTCGGATTAATGCATGCCTGTTTATCTGAAAATTGGATTGGGTTTAATCTTCGGATTTATAATTGACGATCGAGCTGGCGCCATTTGGGAGCCGTTTCATGCTCGCTGTCGACTTTGTGGGAATTACGATTTGCGAAAAACACGTGTTGATCAACAATGCTTTTCATTTTTTGATAATTTTTAATATTCTGCTCATATTTATCGTTTAACACTGATAATTTAATCTTTAGTCTTGGACTCTCACGTTAATATCCAAGTTATCTCCGTAATAAAGTGACTTCCTATAAATTTGATAATAAATAAAACTAGAAAAATAGATCAAATTCCAGAGATGCGAAGATATTCGATAAAAACTTAAACTAAAAGTGAATCGTCATAAATAAGGAGCACCTATTGGACCTAATGCTGGAATAATTAGGAATGGCCCCGGAATTTCTAAGGTGAAAACAATTGGAGTTCGTTTATGCAATTTGTGTAGAATACCGATATTTAAAATAATTTGTACGGTATCCCTCCTACATAAACTACGACAATTGACAGTTAGATTCCTAGAAAAATCGATCTCGTAGCTTTCTTACAAAAATAGGATAAAACTTAATTTTTCTGAATTCGTAATAGTGTGATAATTTAGCAGTTACTAGCTGAAAGTAAAGTAAAGTCTCCCATTTAATGACCAAATTTCGTTGTGGTTTGCGAATAGGGGAGAACTTTTGTTCGATCTTGAGAGTACCTTTAAGAGAGCTCAGCACAAAGAATTGATGTACGACATAATCGTCCCAAGTCACCAACCAACACATCATTCTACCCCAAAAGGAGTGTCGCTTGAAGTCACTGTTTCATCTCAACGCCCCAAAACCATTATTTTCGTGAACATGTGTAAACGTCCTCTTTCTTACCAATGTCCAAACCAACAATAGTAACCCAGGGCAGAGGAGCAAAAGACCATCACCAAATTACTCGTTGTGAACGCAAAATGCCTCTGAATGTCCTAAAAGTGCCGAGGATCATAAGCTACGTGCTTACAAATATCTTATGATGTATTTTACGAGCTTATAAATTTTTCAAAAGAAATCTTCGAGGTCTTCATTAAGCTCTTTAATATTTCAACAAAAATAGCTACTGCCGCAGACACGCCTAAAATCATCAATAACAATAACTGATTCGCTGACTGATAATAAATTAATTGTATCAGAAGGAAATCCAATATTCATTTTGATATAGACTTTCCGAGAATGAGAGAGGAACGACCTCATAACAGCGTGCAGATTTCTTCAGCATCAGCTGAGAACACAACCGAATTCCTCGACAACCATCATAACTTCCACCAAAAAGTTCAAATTCTATGTTCATCTGCCTCGCTGTGTGTGCAGGAATATTAGTAATTGAGGTGGAGGTGTTTACGGTGCTGCAACGTAATCTTAGCCTTTCACACATTCTGATGTGAATATTCAAATAATCAGAATAATCAGAAAAAAAAAACTAGAGTTGAAAACGCCTCAATCACTACAACATGAGAAGATCTTCTGAAATATAAACTTTCACTTGCTCAGATACCAAGAATGCTTTGAGGACTTTTGACAAAATATGTCCTCTTAGCAGAACGCACACTGCTTTGACAAACTGAACAGTCACCTTTCCGGAAAACGGAAACTTCCATCTGTTTCTTGGAGTTCCACACAACTTGAGTTGCGACAACTTTTCTCTTGAGATTTTTGGATTTTGACTTGCAGTTTTACTTCCTCTTGAACTTTTTCTCCTGTCTGAATACTTTCATGACTCTTCCTCGCAACAAACTCTAAGTATTCGTCAGCCTCCTTAATGCTATTGGGGAGAGGGGGGCATCTTCCTCCAAGAGAGGAACCTGAACCTCGTCCTACAACTGCAATCAATTGTGGTTGTTGCACGTTTCCTGGTAGAGCTTCTAAACTCCCCTTTCCGGAAAATAAAACTCGATTCTATTCCTTCCAGCTTCACCCTGCTTGGGATGCTATACCATTTCTATTTCTGGATTTTGACTTTTAATTTTACTACCTCTTGGAACTCCTTCTTCTCTCTGAATACATTCATGAGACTTCCTCGTACCAAAGTCGAAGTATTTGTCAACCTTCTTAATGCTATACAGGAGCATCCTCTTCTAAGAGGGGAACCTGGATCTCGTCCTATAACTGCAATCAATTTTAGTTGTTGTACTCTTCTCTGGTAAATCTTCTAGACTTCCTTCCCGGAAAATAGATACTTAGATCCGTTCCTCCGAGTTCCGCTTACCTTGGAATGTTACACTCTCTTCGGTTGAGATTTCTGGATTCTTACTTGCGTTTTTACTTCGACTCCGAATTTCATCTTCTCCCTAAATATATTCATAATACTTTCTTAAAAATCTAGTAAAATACTCTAAGTCTTCGTCAAGCCCCTTAATGCTATTGAGGGGCAATCTTCCTCTAAGAGAGAAATTTGAATCTTGTTTTTGCAGTTCCACCCAATTTTGTTTGCTGCATTTGCGGAACTTTCCAAACTCTTTTTCCGGAAAATAGAAACTTGATTTTGTTCCTTCCGGTTCCACTCAGGTTGGGATGCTGCACTTTCTCTGTTAAGATTTCTGGATTCTGACTGGCGTTCCTCTTCGAGCTTAGCTTTCTCTTCGAATACATTCACAAAACTTTCTTAGAAAATTTGGCAGTAAACTCGAAGTCTTCGCCAATCTCCTGAAACTTCTGAGAGGCATCTTCCTCTAAGAGAAAAACTTGAATCTCGTCTTTGCAGCTCCATTCAATCCTAGCTGCTGTACTTTTTCTGCTAAAGTCCATCAACCCTAATCTTTGCTTTATTGCGTTTTAGATTTCTTCCTTTTGTAGCCTAGATCCTCAGTTTTCAAAACTAAAATCAGTAGTTCCTCAACATCCTTGTTGCTGTTGAGGAGAATTTTATCCTTGTTGATGCGAGTACTCATAAGTCTCTAGAAGCATCTAGCAAAGGACAGGTCACTTGAGACGTAATTCAGCTTACGTAGGGAGGATTACACACAACCGAAGCTTCCCAAGCTCTTTTAGCGTCTTACTCCACCCATGATTAAAATGATTAGATTATCGAAACTCAAAGAATTGCCGATTATTGTGTACACGTTTATTTGAAATTAAATTGATGGAATTTCGCAATTGGCGATCAAGCTGATATCACCTGGAGTGCTGTAGATGCATGTAAATATTCAATTAGGTCACTTAAGGTTAAGAAGGTTTAAAAGCAATTGAATGGAAATGATTACAAGGAACGATATCCGGATCACAGTGATATACCTATGTTTAACTGAAACTTATGTAAAGGCAAGTATTTTCCTTGTATTCTACTGAAGATGATTGCTTACTGGTCAAACTACGTACACGTTTGGAATTTCTTCAGATTTAATCATTTTCTAGTGAGTCTTAGAGCATGGTAGACAAATTGGTACATTTCTATTGGTTTAGAGAAAATATAGTCTCCATAAATGGATAACTACGTACTTACCAGAATAATGCGCTCGACACATATTTTCCAAAGTGTCAACGGTGCTAATTTCCTCCAGTTCACAAAGAATGACTTCCGACGTTCAAAATATCCAGTTCTGTAGCTGAATAAGGATAGAAAGCTTAAATTCGCGCTCGACGGTAGAAGAAACATTATTTCGCTAAAGCAAGCGCTGTAATTATCAGTCATGAAGGAAACGCTTCGTTAGTGGCTTGCTGCTGGTTAGCAAGCAACTCCTGAGGTACGTAAACGCTTTGTACTTTTCGAGGACGAGAACACGGCTAATCAAAATGGCTGACTTTAAACGCTCAACTGCATTAATTATACGTCGGCAGCCCTACGACAGGGTATTAGGCATGTATGGGCGAAGTACATGCCCTAATACGTGTGCGTTTGCAATTGAAATACACTCGAAACGTAACGGCGAGGCGAACGGCGGCGCAAAAGGGGGACGAAACGGCGCAGGTATAAAGCGGTTATAACCGATTTGCACGCCGCTCGAATTGTGTGTATATAATTAGCGACGAGTTGAACGGTGAAATGTTTGTCTTTACCGGGAACAAAGCAAATTTGCGGTAAAGCACCGCCACCACCGTCAGACTGCCAGCGATGGAATTTAAATGTACGCTTCGCGATTAGCAAGGATTATAAGCGCGCTTTTAATATTAAGCGTATTGCCGCAAATTGTCCGGCGCTAATACTATATAGTCGAAAATTAACATAAGGGTGAGGGGAAATTCATTTTAACTAGGGCGAGATTTTCGCTGCGCTAATAAAAATGTGTCTATTACTCAAATGTATATAAGGCGGTGACCGCAAAATCGGAAACTAATAACACTGATAAACAACGTGTTTGTTTTTTGGGCGCTGAATGCTGATTTTGAATCCGTCATCAGAAATCGTCCATCAGGCACCAGCTTCTCGCAATTGCATTTCCCATTATTGCAGCTTAGCCTTTGTCCCTCGACCATTACGGATGGTTCAGTATGAAAGACGTGTGTAGGGTCTTTGTGGAGTCATTGCCCCTTATACTCGGTCTTTAACTAGGATATACCAAATTTTTCTGTTTCTAATGCGAGTGGAACAGCAGAGATAGGCAAAACCATTATGTGAAAAAAACAATGACCATCAAGAAGACAGCTCGTTCCGGGAACAAAAAATCACAACAATTAACCCCCTGGTTGGTCCCCTGAGGATCTATCTGCCACAGTTAATTCCCATGAATCTCATCAAAACGTTCCTATTTATCTTATTCTCTCTCTCTCTGATAAAAGAGACAACTGAAGCGCCAATTTTCTTCTTAAACTCCTTACCAATAGAATCGGTTCTTCTGCTCTTCTATCGCTAATAAACTTTTACTGTATCTGCTCGTAATACTAGACACTAACATTTTTCATGTTCCCAGAGCCAGTTGTAAGACGAACATGCTACTAATAATACATATGATCAGGAATGGAAATAGGCTTGAAATTGATCCGTTCTCCTCATAAACATTTCCGCTGCCGTTAAATATTTAAGTTTACACTTTGTGTCTCTTTGTACTATATTTAATCTATTGTACTATTTAGTGTATGGTGTGCACATTCATGTTCCAAACTATGCACTGTATTTTGTTCTTTTGTGATTGTCTTTGCTTTGTAAATGGCTGATAGGCCATAAATAAATTATTATTATTATTATTATTCCGTTTTATAATCTAAATTCCGCAACACTATTTATGTATAGTTTGTCTTATAAAGTTCTGACACACCGCATTTCTACAAAACTCCACGAATGCAGCGAATCCATTCAAACGCCTCACCGTCTGCAATTTGCAGCTTGATATCTGAAATTACGCCGTAAAACGAGGAAACAAGCGCGCGTTGAGACGGTGCGGACCGAAAATACAACGCCCGAGCGAGTTCTATTTAAAAAGCGGAAGTTATATAAATACGGACCGGAATGTAAAAGGAACGTGTCGCCCAAGTTTTGCCAGAGTCGCAAAGCGGATTGTGCAAAGCTTTATTGTGCTAAACTCCGACAATTTCGACGACTAACTTCGTCAGCCAACTGTTAAGACTTTAGCGCCCGGGTTCGTAATGGCGGGCATCTGTTTAGTGCATTACAAGTGATAACTTCTAATCTCAGAAACGTAAACTACAGTTTAATACTTCTTCATCAACTATTAAGCATTTCGAGGAGGGCGAAATACATGTCCTACGTGATTTAAATTTTGGTAGTTTTGGTCGCGCGAGAGGCCGAAAACCGGTCGAATTTGTGGGATGAAGTCATAAATTATGCGTGATCTTTTAGGAGGGCAATCCATCCGGTTGGAACAGTTGTTAGAAATGTGTCGAAGATGATTTGAAATTTCGTTCGGATGGGCCATGATAGATCTTGAAAGAGTTCCTGGATAAAATTTAATAAAAGAACTGATACTATATCACACTCCTTATTACGCAATGATTTAGCTACCTTTTGGTAAGATACGGTTTGAAGATGCTTGCCTCGTTGCTGGCGAAACACGTACCATCGGATTTAATTCAATAATTGTTTAATGTTAGGAGTTGACCGATGTAATACAGTGTCAATAAGATTACACCACATTCTTTTTAGTACTTTTTAGTTTGTGGGAAACCCCCAAATTTCTAACCATCCTTTAGATCCACAAAGGATACCAATCCGTCTTTGTGTCTTCCAAGAGATTTTATCGAATCAAACCCCTTGCGTTATTGTGATGCAGGGAAAATTCAAACGCAAAGTTTGTTAACGAAACCGGTACATTAATGGGGTCTTTAAATGCGCTAATTGACTTGTCGAAAATCGCGTCGTAAATCACAGCAATAAATATTCATATAGGCTAATCAAAATTTTACGTACGCTCCGGTAATCCCGCGTAAAACAACCATTAACACAAATATTTAGTGTTTGGTGTTCTACTACGATTATAATTAATATTTAGATATCATCAAGCGCGAGTATATTTTATTAAATATCGTATAATATATATATATATAATTAATGCTTTGATGCTAATATGTTTAATTGCGTTTCAAATGCACACAGGACCTGTAAGGAACACAGATCTTTGTGGGCTTAACTAGGTAATAGCGAATTTGATTTTTCACAGTTAAGCCACGTTTACGAATTCATCAGGGACATATTGTCGTGTTATAACTGAATGGGACATTTCTATTGATCGATTGCGGGCTTTTGGCTTGGTATTGGCAAAAAAGTGGAAAAACAATTTGTTAAATAAATTTGGCCCCGACCAGTTTTTGCTTAAAAATATTATTATTAAAGTTGATTCCGATCGAATCAAAGGAAGAATCGGTTCGTATCATTACAGCTCTATCCATTAAGATTGCACAGAATATCCATGTGCTTATAAAGGAAAAGGTTTAAAACACGTTGACTATCACGATAAAATAAATGAATAGCGTTTAAAAGCGACACAAACATCTTAGCGATACAAACAAAACGAAGCTGTGTTAACGTTTCCAAAACGCTTAACGCGTTGCTTCGAGTTATATCCACACGAACACAGAAGAAATCATTAAAATAACTTGATTTATCGCCGCGGAAATCGAAAGAAAGAGCGCAGCACTCGGAACCTCTCTAAACTATTAATATTTGACGGAATTCATTCACATAAAAACCCGGAAATGTGAAAACGATGCAACAGAGAAACGGGCGAAAAAAGAGATACGCTAACTCGCGCCTTCGGATGTCTATTTTAACGTCCCATTAAATTTTTGCCCGAAGTATAATTGGAACGACTGTCTATTCTTGAAACTATTTCGAAATATAACAGATGTTATTAATAAACATGTCAGGTATAGTGGCTTTGATGAAATGTGGTCTGTTGTTTGTACAAAATTGATAGAAGGAATGAATTTTTGATGACAATATAGAATTTTCTCTTCATCGAGTTTGAGACCCTAGAGGCGTGTTTCTAAACTCTCTAGTACTTTGAAAGATCTTCGCCTCCATCAATTGAACCCTATACAAAGAGAAACTCCAGAAACGGAGGATCAAAGTTTGTCCTGATAACCTTCACTCCGAAGAGTTAGCAATATCAACCAGTTTGTGTTATATCTTGCTTCCCTAGTATTTGCACCAAGATACATTACTGTTCATTGAAAATCTGATACCCTTAGTACATCTCCATCGAAAATGAAATTGTACCAGTAAAATGCCAAGAATATCTCAAGTTTCGGATTAGTTCGAACTGCCCTTAGTCGAATTATTATTTGCCACTCCAAATTTTTCGATTAAGGGAGAGTTCGAGCTACAAGAAAGCCGTTCAAGTTACTTGACATATAGCAAATATGTACTATTGCAGCACAAGCAATGTGAATAATTAGGGAGAAGGTTATAAATTAATATTTACAATACCTCGCTTAGACCTACACTGACCTATGCAACTGAAACAAGAGCAGACATCACCAAAATCATGTAAATGATGCGTACGATAGAAACGAGAGTCATACGAACCATCCAAGAAGACACGGTATAGAATAGAATCAGAGGATCTTAGAAAACAGGGCCGAATACAAGATCTAGTTAGAAGGGCTAGACAAAGAAGACGGTGCTGGAGTAAGCATGTAAATAGAATGGAGGATAATCGATTGGCAAAAAGCGCAAGAGAAAACATATCAGTGGGAAGAAAAGCACGAGGACCACCGATACGCTGGAAAGAATGCTGGACATCATCGTCGTCGTTCACAGCTTCTTTGGGTTAAACAGGCAATGGTCTATCTATAGGGGAAATCACATGGAAATAAGAAAGAAAAGAAGAAAAAGAAGAAGAAGAAGAAGAAGGAGAAGAAAAAGAAAATAATCTCGGGTTTCCACACACTCATATTGACAAGAGAATAAATTTCTAGTCCAGAATTTTATTTTCTGGCCAATTGAAGTACAAAATCCTCTGAAGTGATGGTCGGGCCAAAATGTGCAGGAAGAGAAAATCGGGAATGGAGCTTAGAAAATTTGATTGATTTTGGAGATATACCTCATCTTGTGTCGGGAAGACAGGCTGTTTTCGATGCTCAATGAGGACCCACCAAATACCGACGGTTTTCAAGAATGCCGCCACTAAAGCTAAATAACTAACTTTTAGTTAGTTTTAGTTTAGTGCTGCGTACATGCTTTTTTCATATAAAGGTTTTGTTATCTTGTGAATTTTTCGCGATATAGCTATTAAAATCCAGTCATCATTTTGTATGAGTAAATAAGCATCTGTAACCAAACTGCATAAGTTATTTTTCCTATTCACTATTAAATTTTACTGTATGTAGGCTTTCGTTTATGAACTAAGTGTATTGTAAGAAAATTAGATATTATAAGAAATCTTCTTGATTTACGAAATTGTGCCACTGTTAAAACCGTAAGTGTTACCAAAGATGACCGTGCTCGATTGAACGCAGTCCGACTCACGACTTATGAGTAAGTATTTTGAATGCAATTGCTACAGAAAGTTCTAATTAAAGAATGCGAAAATTATAGAGTTGCACCTTAGAAGAAAGCTGCATATTTACACTCAAACCAACCAAATAGTTCCACAAAGAAATTCGAGTTAAGCAAGCACCCACTTTAGCAGATTCGTCTTTGTGCATCAGGTTTAGTTGAACCTAAACTGCCCAAATTACGGTTTTCGAGATTCGCCTGTGTACCATGAAAGATATCTCTTACAGCAGGAGGCGATACTTAGTTTTGTATATAGTGACCATTATATTTTCAGCATAGTACGATTCAATTTCGAAAATCGTGTTGGTTTGACTCCGGTTGTGGAAGCCTTCGTGATTCTTTTCTAGAGAACGTACTCATTCACTAGTGTTTGTGCATATATATTTATATGATTCTGTTATTTTTGATGCTATTATAGATTCGATATGATTTGATTTTCATAAATAAATGCTAAAACATATCCCAAAAGGAACAGTCTGTCTATGCCAATTTAACATAAAATAAACAAAAATTTCCCTGTTACAAAATTGAAAATACAAACCCCTTGATTTAGCTACGCGCGAAATGAAAAATAAATACGATTTCCAGTATTCTTATGATTTCGCTTTATTTTTGCAACGCAGTACCCCATACGTACACGGTACACGTTGTATATTAGCCTGAAAAGCCGACTGAGAAGAGGTGCGAGGCAATTTCGATGTGGCGATTTTTCAGGTCGGACGCCGCGCCGCCGCCAACGCCAGCCGACTTTTCTTCACTTTCCTAACTAATGCCGGTCATTTATGCAAACGCCGTGATATTTTCGAAACCTTTTTCGCAAGTTGAGAGAGCGGCAGCTGTGTAAAACGGTATTTTTCTTATTTAGTAGCGCATAATGGAAGTCAGTGTTGAAAAAGTGCAGGGTAAATTCTCCGTGCGAAATCTATATAGTTCGTTTTTGCGTACAATTCTAGGACGTTTTGGATGCTGCTGCGGTATTTTCGGAACGTGGAGGACATTTTTACGCTATGTTCTAGTGCAGCTGTGTGTTTCACGTAGGTATTGATCTCGGCGAATTTCGGATTGTGGAGCACCGGCATCAGTTTGCAGAAATTTCCCTAAATTATTTTGTTTTATAAAGTCTTGTGGAATTCATCCAATTTTATGTATGTATGTATGTATGTATGTGCACTAGTCAATCGGCTGATAACTTTAAGCAGAAGATAATGAACGTATGTGTTAAGAAATATTTGATTGTTAAGTCCCACTATGTCAGGGTAGAAGGAGGGGGAGAGCTGTTGCCTAGCGATGTACGTAGTGGCAGAAAAAAAAAACAATTTATTATTAAACAATTGTTTGGTGAGGAGTCCTTGCAGTCATTATTACTATTACTAATACAGCCTACTTATATTTATCTAAAACTACATATTTTATTGTTTATAAACACTTTTTAAAACATGTTTATTTTAAAAATTGATAAACTGTTGTCTGTCAGTGTTTGCTATTTATCAATTTCTGAATATTATCCTCATATTCGTAGTGTTTTCTAAACTTTGTTGTTCTGTATTAAACACCACGTCGAAGAATTCGTAGCGCATCTGGTATCTGGGAATTAGTTAGAGAACCTTCTGAAATTTCTTCTTCTGTGTGCATCGTTACACATGATCGATTTTGATCATTTTCTTGTTCACAATTGATAAAAATAGCCGAAGTTTGATTACAACGTGCCGACTATTTTTAAGTAATTTTATATACTGTGGTTTCGTGTCTACGGATTGTAATAACAATAACCGATTAATCGCGCTATCCGTGATTCTAATATCCGCCTTCCACTGTATAGGTATTATATTTATGTGTTCATTCGTACATCTCTAGATTAGCTCCCGAGCTTTGCATTTAATTAGCAACTCTCAAAGAGGAACAAAGGAAATCAACAAAATTGCCATCGTATTTTCGAATGAAAACAAGGTCTGTTTGTCCGCTTTGATTGCAAACAAACCCGCACGATTTATATTAAAATGCATTTGTTTATAAATTGCGAAAACGTCCGCAATACGTCAGCGATATCCTCTTGTTTTGAATTTATCTCTTTCGAAAGCTCCGGCGCTTTTTCAGTAGAATAAATCCGGCAGTTTGTGAAACGCGAAATATATCGAGAGAGTTTTAGGCATTATTGTAAATTTAATAAACGTTTGAAGCGATTATTTTCGGTTATAAAATACGCCAACGTATTTATTAAAGCACTCAGAATTTGACGCGGATATTAAATGTTATTTATTGGACGCTTTGAAAAAATAATCAATTCGAACGCTACTCGTAGGCGTCAGAATGAATATACGGTTTGGGGCGCCGATTTTTTTCGAATGCGAATGCTGTAATTCATTAACAGCTTAGTTCTGGCGTCCTAATTTATTTCAATATTAATTTTCGTATTTCGCCAGGTACGTTCAGATTTTCAATTCCATTTCTTGGAAAATCTTTGTTGAATATGGAATTTCGATATTTACGATTTTATTATTTTACGTTTTCTTATCTCATTTTGTATCAACTGGGTAATTTCTCCTACCTACTACTATTTATAGACTTGGTCCTAAGATGGTGTAACGTAGGCTTCTAAAACTCAAGCTGCGAGTGATATTTTAGAAGTAATTTAGCAGTAACTGTCATAATTTTGTCTGTGATAGAAAAGCCGTTAACAAATGTTACATAAAACAGAATTAAGACAGGATCTGTCCATTATACGAAATTGTATAAAGCACGTGCTTATGTGGAGGAAGAAATTCTGTATCTAACGATCTACTATTTGTGAATTCGTGACTATTGCTTGGAAGGAGTAAATTCCTTAATTAACTCATTAGAGTTCTGCAAAAATAAATGAAATTTTACAGTTGTACTGATCATTGGTTAGTTAATTTAAAGAAGCTTATAAATCTTCTGCAATTTCAAAAGCTTCTGCTGAACATAAATTAGCATTTAGCAATATATTCTGATAAGACCGCCAAATTCTGGAAACATACTCCTTACATCCATTCACACTTGAAGATCTTGGACGTATTGCTTACCTTCGTCTTATTTATGTTCACTTCATGTGGATTCAACTGCGACAGCACTCAATTATTTCATATTTCGTTAAATTCGGTGACAGTTGTTTTGATAGCAACTAGGCTAGCCGTTTGAAGATGCTAACCTCATTGCTAGTGAAGCACGTGTCACAGGATTTAATGATGACAAAATGATTAATATGTTCTAAACTGGACTAAATTCTGTATACAGATGTTTTCGAAGGTGTAGAATACGACTTTGACGTCAACACCCGTGAAATTTGCTTCGTTTGGGTGCTAGAGCGTACCAGGCCGATTCGTCCAAAACCACTTTTCACTTTCTCATTGAAGATTTCCTCAATGAACCGTCTCTCATACCCGAAATTATTTTATCCGTAATCTGCACGGGAAGAGCTTTAATTTGATGTGTAATAAGTCATATTTCCGACCATTTAGATTTTCTTCGAAATTTCAAGGGGTACCCCTTTGAAAATTCAGAAAAAATTAATATGTTCTAAATTAGACGAAATTGTGTGTATAGATGTTTTCGAAGGTGTAGAATACGACTTTGACGTCAAAACTGGTGAAATTTGCTTCCTTTGGGTGTTAGAGCGTACCAGAGCAATTCGTCCAGAGCCACTTTTCACTTTCTCATTGAATATTTCCTCAATGAACCGCCTCTCGTACTCGAAATTATTTTATCCCTAATCTGTAGGAGAAGAGCTTTAATTTGATGTGTAATAAGTCGTACTTCCGACCATTTCGATTTTCTTCAAAATATCAAGGGGTACCCCTTTGAAATTTCAGAAAAAATTAATATGTTCTAAATTGGACGAAATTCTGTGTAAAGATGTTTTCGAAGACGTAGAATACGAATTTGACATTAAAACTCGTGAAATTTTCTTCGTTTGGGTGTTAGAGCGTACCAGAGAGATTGGTCCAGAACCATTTTTCACTTTTTCATTGAAGATTTCCTCAATGAACCGTCTCTCATACCCGAAATTATTTTATCCGTAATCTGCACGGGAAGAGCTTTAATTTGATGTGTAATAAGTCATATTTCCGACCATTTAGATTTTCTTCGAAATTTCAAGGGGTACCCCTTTGAAAATTCAGAAAAAATTAATATGTTCTAAATTAGACGAAGTTCTGTGTACAGATGTTTTCTAAGGTGTAGAATACGACTATGTCGATTTTCTTCACCGTTTGCAGCTATATCCAAATCTTTGGAAGTCGGAAAATCAATTCTTAAAAAAAAAAAGCAGGCGTGGACGAGCTTGAAGCAGCAGCTTGTTTGACAACGAAGAAGATGTGGCGAGGAGTTTGGCTAGGTGATAGAGTATGAGTAATATTGCATTTAAGTTCTTGCAATCACTATCAGTTGACTCCAGCAGTCTCCAAATTTCTTTGTATTGCATAACCTTTCATACCCAAAATCTGCTTACACATGATAAGTAATTATTTTCTTAGTTAGTTAGTATCTTCGAAACCAACAAAAATTGAGTAGAAAGTCATTTAATTCTATTTGCCTACATTCTGCAATGTTATGTAAAAGTTTAATCGAATTTTCAGGATCCCGCAGTTGGCGTATATGATTCCGATTCATGTAAACATGGTATCTTCGTGATTATATGGTGCGCAGTTGCCGCCTAATAAAGCCAACAATAACACGGATAAAAGCATCGCTGGTCAGTGGATTATATTTAGGTCGTGAATTCTGCACGTGTTAATTACATGGGGGATGAGAACTACATTGAATTGGGTATAACCAAACACTGCGAACTAGTTTTTTAGTTTTTTAAATTTAATGCATCTCCTTTCTAAATCCAAAAGATATGACTACTTGGCCAAAGGGGAGAATAAGATCAGCGACATCTAACCTAGTAAGGCGCACTCGTTTATACAGAGCGTTGTGTTAGTTGCATTTTTCATGTAAGCATGGAATCTCGACGTGATATCCTACTCATTTCTTACACGAATTTTTCAGTTTTACGAACTACAAGCCTATGAGCATTTTGTGCATCAAAAACTTTCTGTCGATGGAGCAACACGCATTCATCTCTTGCGACGTACGTTGCTAACGTAAATGGTGGAAGTCAACCTAGCGAAACGTTCCGGGGTCTAATTATAACATTCGCTCGAGACAATAGTATTCATTTCGAAGTTAGAAAATATTATTAAGTTGAGGAAGGTTCGTAATAAAACCATCCCTATCACTAACGATCAGCAAACCTATACAGGGATGTGTTGGTGTGTCAATGCAATTGTTCGAATGCTTGTGACGCACTTTGCTGACATAATTGGTGAGCAAAAATCTCCCTAAACTTACCGGGGTCTAGTTATGAATAATGCCAGAATGATTCCGCGTCCTCTACCTCACACGATCGCTTTAAATGATGTGTGCCTTTCATGATTGTCTAGAACAGCGGTTCCTAACGACTTTTATCTCGCGTACCCTTTGATTAGATTTCTCATTCATCAGTATACCTTCAGTCGAACTACATTCGTTGAGTTTCACTTTTATTTTACATTAAACGATTTGTTTAAATTGTTTATTTTGCACAACATGGCTCTCACTAATTTGAATAAAATCCTTGAGGTTGTTTCGAAGACTGAAATGATGTACTATTTGAAATCACAGTGACAGTTTGGCCACAAATAGAAAGCACACAATCTCAATGTCGTGATATAAGTAACAGTAGGCAGCTCGAGTAACTGTTTTCACAGAAATTCTGTTGTGTAAACCAAAATCGTGCAGGTCGATTAACTGCTTTCACAAAGCTTACTTGTGTACACCAAAATCGTGCAATCTTGTTCTTAGGTTATTGTATTAACTCGTTCTCTAGTGTATACCGCAATCACCAATAATGTTTTGGTGAAGAATATCTGTTGGTGTTGCAAAAGCGTTGCTATCAGTCATGGTGATTGTGAAATTTTGGGACAAATTTGATAAAATTGTCAAATTCGCTTAGGAAATTTGATCACCAATTCTTTTTGGGTAGTAGTTTGTCGACTATCAACAAATCTCATTCTTCCGGCTATTCTACAAGCGAATGACGCCATCAGTACTAAACATCAACATTATTGTTACATTGACGAAAATGTGCAACGAATCTTCCATCATCTCGCTTAGACTCTGTTCCCCAATTATACTAATAACCATCACTTCAATTCCCCCAAAATTGCACAATACCTTTGCGTCAATTCTATGTAATCCGTATCAATCATCGAAATTGTATAGGATAGTCGGATTAAATTCCCCAATATAAACTCTTTCCCGATTCTCTATGCACCCTATGCAAATTTACATGAATTCACAATTGACGGATAATCCGATTGACACCGAACGACGAACTATCTACCCGGGTATCTTCCACAATAGAACTTTTACTGCATAAACGCCATACATACATACATACATTACCCAACTCGAATCCACAACTGCTGAATAACATTCGGTTCTATTTTATAGCATGTCCGATTTCCGACAGATGCGGATTTTGTTGTTTACCCGTCGAAGAGTGGTTAGGTCCCCTTAAACATCCCCCGTTCATTTATCTATAATATGTATGTATATTTAACGCGCCAGTAGAAATTACTGTCGTAAATTTTCGACAATATTTATGCTCTTTGTTTGTAATCACTAATACTTGATATACCATAGATACTGGCTTTAGTAGCTCGTTGTTTTTGCTATTGCCCATGTAGACAACCGACCGCCACCGGAGTTATCGTTAGCGCCGCTGCTATTTGATCTTGATTGTTTACATTTCCAGTGGTTACGATCGCACTAATGATCGATGGACATTGAGAATGCATTCGAAATTGCGTCGATTCGATTATAGCTTGCCAAATTGTAAATGGAACTTCCACGTACAGCGAATATATTGATGTCAATGCATGTGTTTAGCAGTTTATATGCTAGCAAATCGGTTCTGCCTTCGATTATTGTGCATTATGCGCGTGATATTGCGTCGGACGGACGTAGAAATATGATGAAGCTTCAATGAAGCGAAATTGGAGTACATTTCGTAATTGGACGTTGAAATTAGGTTGCTACCTACAATGTTATTGGATTACGAAGCAACCGCTCCTACACGACTAATATATTCAGTTTCATTAACTTTTTGTTTGCACATCACAAACATGCACAAATCAGCTTTTGACCTTACAGCACCACAGAGGCTCGGGGATTTCATAGTTTTATCTCTCAAAATTAACATCCAACACATCAACACTAGAAACTCATTTCGGAATTTGCAGTATCGTACTATTTAATACCAACGTTTCGATCTCCATATAATCAGCTTCTTCAGGAAAACTGAAACAGTTTTAATTATGTTTACGTAAGTACTGTTCGTTCAGAAAAAGTTTCTATAAAGTGAAAAGGATGAAAACAGAATAAACAAAAACGAAGTATCCGTTTATAATGAGAATTTTAATTACAGTTGCGTATACACACGTATGTAGATGTTCTTCTTACCCAAGAAGCTGAAACATTTGCGCAAACCCACAGATTAGCTCAAACTTTTTTTGTTGAAAGCAGAATAGGGTGGGAAAAGGAACAAAATCACGCTTGGTGTTACGGGTTGAGTTTGGATCTTACCTCCAACTACTACGAACAGTAACATGTCACAGTAATATTTTATATTCCAATTACCATTAAGCCAAAGGTTCTAGAGGAAACTTAGAACTGATGGGGTAATGGTTGAATGTTGGATTCTTAACAAGTCCAGAATAGTTAGGACTTTCTTGGTGAAGTAGAAATAGGATGACAGAAGAACTATGCCACTGTATGTCATTTGGGAAGGTAAGTTGGCAAAGCCAAACGGGTCTAGTGAACAATGATCCACATGAATGTTGGCAACCAGTCGCAAAATGTATTGACAATTGATGTACTTCTACATATTTCTAATTCCAAATAATGTATGCAGCTCTAGTACAGTATCTAGTATTGTCAAAAATATGAGAAGAAACTTAACAGGACATGTGTATATCACACGGAATAAAGAAGAGGTTATGGACGGACTCGAGGAAACACATTCAGCTATTCTAAGGTACAAGGTATGAGCTGGAATGATGGTCATAATAAAATGGAGTCAACAATTACTGAAGTTCAAAGTCTTAAGAAGTACTAATTGTTGAAGTGTGGATCCTTAAGAAGCCCAGAACAGATCGAACTCCTTTTTCGTGAAAGAGCAAGAGGATAGGAGAAGAATGAATACCAAATTTGAAATTCCGGGCGTAGTTTGGATGGTATATTGAGCTGGTCTGAGGAGCAAGGTGTTATAATGATCTGGGCCATATTTTTATCATTTAATTGTGACTAATCATGAATAACCTCTCTCAAATTGATATAAACTCAATTCGGAACTGCGGCCAGAGCTTAGTAGAATGATACCGACCACCACACCCTAGAAAATCTGTTCCAGTTGGTAATTGTTGGAGTTTGGATCCTTACCAAACTCAAAACAGTTCAAACTCCTTTTTCATGAAGGACGAAAAGGATATGAGAAGAAGTATAACTAAATTTGGGATTCCGGTTGGAGTTTGGGCGTCATATGGAGTCATAATGATCGGGACATAACTTTATACCTCAACTAAGATTAGACTGGAAGTTCTAGAGAACCTGTAACCGATCTGAACTTAATTCCGGATTGTAAGCAAAACTTTGACGATACCATCTTCCAGTTTAGAACATCAGATGTTGTAGTTAATTATTGGATTCCGACGTTTCAATAAGTCCAGAACAGTTTGAACTTCTCTCCTTTGAGAAGGGTTAGAGTGGCTGAAAAGAAGAGTTCAAGAAAGTGGGTGGAGTTTGGATATCATCTTCAGCTGTTCTGAGGGGTATGATTTCACAATGACATTTCTATATCTTAATTATGACTAAACCAGAGATTCAGAAAATAATCTAGAATTAATTCCGATTTGATTCCGGGTTGTAAGTGGTACTAAAATAACGTCTCCAGCGTCAAAGTAGACAACTGCCACATCTCGATCAGAGACGACAAAAGACGATTATGTTCTCTCCGTACTCGCACTACCACTTTTTTATGTAAAAAATCTTTCCCAGTAGGATGAAGAACTCCGAATTGCACTTTCACAGAAATTAGCAACTTTGACATGGAGAGAGTGCAACACTTCGTTTTTGCATTATCCTCATGGCATAATCACACAAATTTTTTATGAAATGTATATATAATTAATCACCTCCGCCACTTTGCAGGTCAAATGTGTCTTCTATTGATGCAGGTGGAGGTGGAGGTAATCCAAACGATAATCACACAAAGAAATCAGTAGTCACCGGCCGAAGAGAGGTGTTAAAGGATACTGAAACTTTCTGAAAGAGCTTCAGTACTTCGGTAAAAAATCGCTTCTGTATTGCTGAAATGTCTGACAGAATAAGATAAGATAAGATAGACCGTTAATGTCCAATAGGCAAAATCGGATGTTTGTACTCTCGATATTATTCACAAAAACGAAATTTCAAAACCATTTTATATCAGCGTATATTATTTTATTAAAGCTCTTGTTCCGTAGTTCCTACAAAGCCTCAATATCTAACATTTTTTTCACTATAAACCGAATATTCGATTATTTTCTAGGTTAATCAATCAAGCTTGCTAATATGCATTTACAATATATTATACATAAATTGTCAAATTTTCCGATAATTTGCAAAAGTGCCTAACCGATGTTTAATCCATCTAATACTGAAAATGCATTGGTAATAAATGTACCTAGCTGAAAACATAATCAAAGCGATTTAATTAAAATTCGGACGAAACTTGGAATATAGGAATAATCGAAATGAAATTATTACCACGTTAATGCATACAATGATTAATAGCTGTTTGTTTAGTGTAATTAGTGATTTATAATAGAAACTCTATTAGCCGATGTTGCAGTATATTTCTATTGATAATTATAATAAATTATTGCAACATGCGTTAATCCGGAAGAATTAAAAGCGATTGAAAATCACGATGCTTTACATTGATCTCTTTGTATTATTCCTAATTTTTTAAATATGTCTTTGAAATTATGCTATTTAAACTTTTGGACTCTCATCACAGATTCATGAACGGTAAATCAACGCCGAGAAACTTGTGTACTTTCGTAGACTATGTTTGCTCAGCAACTTAGCAATACCGTGCGGGTCGATGTTATTTATACTGACTTTTCGAAAACATCTTGTTCACCATTCACTAATTTAGACAAGTAAATTTGGCCTTTCGGAAGACACGGTATTAGTAATTCAATTATACCTATCACATCGAGCTAGTTTTGTGGAACACAAGAAGTTTCCCATCATTTTTTATGGTACTGGAGTGCGCCGAGGATCTGCGCTGGGACCATTGTTATTTCTGATCTTTCGTTGATGATACAATTGCCTCTGTATCTTCCCTTGTCTTCTGTATGGTGATGACTTGGAGGTACAGCGTCGGGTGGATTATTTGGATGATTGTCTTGTGTTGCAAAGAGATTTGATCGATGTAGCAGACTAAATTATTTAAGTTTTGAATATTGGAAAAATGCAAAGTAATGCTTTTACTCACAAGATGGGTAGCATCGTCTTCGATTATTTTATCAGCAATGAGTTGTTGACACGTTGTGTGACTGTGTGAGATATGGGAATACTATTTGATCCGAAACTTACATTCAATGACCACATTATGGATATCTGCAATGATGCAGTTGGGCTACTGGTTTTAATCGTCGGAAACACGGGTGAGTTTGATGGTAACTGTTCGGTCATCAATTTTTTAACACATTCATTCGTTCCAAGCTGGAATACTGTTCTGTGGTCTGGAGCCCGTACTGCGATAAATACATTTAATTAGATTGAAATATGAGAGTTCCATTACCTGATCCGGACAGGTATTCAAAAACTCTTTTATCCCGTTATTATTATTAGTTTCACATACATTCGTTTATTGCGCCCATTCATATCCGAAGCAATGCGATTGAGTAAGCCTTCCCAAAATACGTCCTCAAAAGGAGAAAGCCACTTCCTCCGCATATTCGTATACGTACGTTCGCAGGCAGTTATTTCTATCTTCAGTAATAAAAACATTCCCTCTTCCCGAGTTTGTCGCTCTTCTCTCTTTTTGACTGCCGCAAATATCATATCCTCATAATCTGTTGCCATCGTTCGCCGTTTCAAAGGTTCATTCATGCCGCATGCCTAGCTCACCGGGAACGAGACAGGTGTCGCTATTTATAGCGAAGCATCTGCTATTATACTCGCATGCCCATTCATGAGTCGTAGCCACCGATATAGTATATCAGTGTGTGTGTGTGTACGTATGTAGCACGATGCTTCAAACAGCTCGAAATGAAAAGTTATAAGAATGCGTGAACATCGTAACGAACGAATATAAAACTACATGCATACAATCATCCCCTATCGTACCCCGATGTATGTATGTATATGTATACGCGAGCAAAACGAACTCCGTTCGAACTAGGAGAAAAGGAATGAAGCCGGCGAAATTTGCATTTAAATAAAAGGATAAGAGGGGAGGGGGAGCTGGCTTGTTTGGAGTCAACTTCGGTGAGCAAATAAGAGAACACGATACCGCGCGTATCGTTATATGTATCTGGAAGTAATAAAAATTGTTGCTGGTGCTTCGTGCATTGTACGCGCGAGGATTTTGTTTGTTCCTTTGAATAAAGATTAGGTCAGGACGCGGATGAAATTTTATGCTGTAAAACCAGTCGGAGCAAATAAACGAGAATGTTCGTCGAAGAGTTATTCGCGTACCATTCGGTAATTGGAAACGAAATATCCGAGAAGATTTATGACAATTTTTAGTACTCAATGGTAATTGTTTTGATATGCAGTGGTAGATAATGACTATGGGCAATGACTGTAAAGGTACAGAAAATGGAGGAAGCGGAAAATAAAAATGCATTGAATAGATTAAATGTTACCAAATTATTCGTTATCGCACTGACCATAATATGACATGTTATTGCGATCGCTCTAATATCAATCATTATAGCAGTAATAGTGACATTCATCATATGAATATCCCACCGACTATCAAATCAGGCATTTACTTAATAATGCCAACAGTAATGAAGATGTCGCAAATTCAAAGAAAATTTAAGTTGACATCATAATTTGTTAAATGTGTATATATATTTTCTTTTCTTAACCTTTAATTGCACTTATCTTATATGATAGTTTTCTACCACAATTGAGCCAATTAAACAATAGTGATTGAAATAATAGTTATATTCCCAGATCGTTTACAAACGTTTTCGGAACACCTACATGAGTAAAAATATAACTAGATAAATGTATAATCATCTAAGAAAATCATATTTTGAGATGGGAGTCGTTTCCATTTGCATGGACACGGGATCGAACCCAGTGCATCTTAAACTTGCCTCAATTTCTTCTTCCAAGGCGTTTATGTCTCAGCATGTTTTGGTAAAACCTTACTTTAAGATATACTATCTATAAGAAATAATCTCTGTCAACATTAGGTCAAACGAGGACGTTAGTGGAAGTAGCTGAGGAATGGCGTGGTCGTTCAGGAGGAACTAAATGTCAGGCGTGCTGGCATGTTATTGTGTGGAACATAAGAAAATATTCAATATTCGTCCTCCTGTTAATTCAGGAAGATATCCCATATTGTGTTAACATTTTCAATTGTCTAAATTCTAAATACAGAAATATGCGTGTCCCGATGGGTGTAGCCATTCGAAAATGCAGAACATTCAGTTTATTCTAAGGAAAATCCTTCAAGGCTAATAATAAGGTAGGTTACAAATAATAATAATAAAGTTATAAATTTATGTCTTGCAACACGGAGGCAGGATAAAGATGATGATTTTCTTTTCCTGTAAGACAAGTGCTTCTGACGAACCCTAATTTTCCTGAAGACTTCCTTGGAGACGGTAAGGAAGAAGTCTTTGCAATTCTAAATGGTGTTATTTTTGGACAATCTCGCACGTGTCTACTTACTAAGCTGGCTTGAGTTTCTAGTTTCTTCGTCAAAATCAATATCCTGGATTTGCTTAGAAGATCCACCTTCAAATATCTACAGCAATGCTATGCTCTATGCTTTTATCAATTGTGGTTGGTCTACGTTATTCCAATGGATGCAGACTCACTCTGCAAGTGTATTGTGTGACTTCATACATAGACGCAACATTCAGGAGTACCTGCAACCCATTTAACACGGAGAAGAAAGGCGTGCAAACTAAGGAACAAGGCGAATCAGACTATTGTAATAATATACCAGATTTGGTAGCCAGTAGAACACCTAGTGTTTAATAAGTAACGTAATATGGTATGTGAATGTAACACATGTGCAATAAATATCTGGCAGGTACTTTTTGTAAGAGAACCTCTGAAGCACATTATCAGTGGGAAATTGTGATCTGATATTTTTACATAGTCAGTTTGATTCATTTATTCAATGAAAATTTCATTAGAACATTATTGCTAGAACATCAGTCAATGACACTATATCACATCGGTAAACTCCTCGCCACACAATTGTTTCATAATAAATTCGGTGACGCGTGCTCCGTTAGCTCGAGGCAAGCATTATTACAGCTATATAAACCGATGTGAGCGAAAAAAGCCTTTCCTTAAAGTTCTAAGCATGCATTTTGACCCCACTTTTTGCTGTAACTGTGTTTGGTGTAAACAAATATCAAAATTAAAATGCTAGGTACCCTTTCATGAGCAATATTACTTAATTATTTGATGTAATTATAATAGCCGGAATGAACTAGATTGGATCGGTCTGCCGTCTCGATTGAGAAGATTTGTATTTTTATGTATGTGTATCGCTTCATACGCATCAAGTTCTCGCGGAAAATCATCCTGTCTTATCAATTTTAGACCTTCCCCTTGACCGTTTACTTGATATGGTATGTAAGAAAGGGTATTGACGGGGCTGACAAAATAATGAATCCTTAGAACTTTAAGGCAAGACATTTTTCGCTCACTTCGGTCTATACGGTTGTGATAATACTTGCCTCGAGCTAGCGAAACACATGTCACCAAATTTATTATGAAACAATTGTGTAGTGAGGAGTTTACCGATGTGATATAGTCTGTAAATTACGCCACAGTCCTTGCAATCATCTTCATCAGTCAATGGGTAGATTTCTCAAAATTTGGGATGTATATTAATTGCCGATGACCAATTGTGATAAGATTTGTATATGCAATCTCAAAACCTGCAGATTCAAAATGACAGATTATATATTTGGGTGTGTTTGATAACTATACAGACCAGAAAACTTAAAAGTCGTTTACGTGGAGGATGGAAGTTGCATGTAAATCGAATGCAAACCTCACGCCCCATGATCTTCATGTGTTTGGCCCCACCAAATAAGCACTTCCAAAACCATAGCATAACTCACAATGAGAAGATTAAAGTTGCAATCCAACAATGGTTGTCATACATTAGATGGCAATTCTTCGCAATAGGAATAGACTAACTATCTATTGTATGTATAGTACCTTTATGCCCACTGTTGTTCTGTAATTTAGATCCCTTTCGTTTTTTCCTCTTTTTTAAATGCAAGTAACCTTTTGACTGACCCACCTAATTTTATGGAAAATATGGCGATTACGCAATTAATTCGACCACGACAGTCAACAACTTTATTTGCAGATTGTGACTAGTGACTAGTATTTCTCGGAAGCTTAGATATTTTAGATGTCCCCTAAAGATGAAATGACAATTGAAATAAATGTGTTTAATCAGTTACAAATCAAAACGTGCGATGAGTATGATAGAAGAACTATTGATTTAGAAATGGGATTCACTTTGATCCACGCTAATTAAGAGTAACTTTTAATTCATAAATACACGTCAATATATTCATTCATTGAGTATTTCTAGGAAAGCCGTTACAGTTGGAAATCAATGGACTTCGGGAATCAAAGCAAAATTACGCCAACTTAAGGGAATTAATTCGCCAGAAACGAATATACAAGTTCCATTCCGCAAGTCAGCTAATGATGTCGCCGTATGCACACTGCTCTACGTACCTATCTAACGCGCGTTCGGAAGTTTGTCGTTTAGGCCGCGCTAATTACTCCACCAACAGTCACTACTTAGCATTTAGATTGGATCCTGTAAATTGAAATAAAAGCCACAACCCAATGCATCTGTCATCAATTCGTTCCGAATCTATTCGCCCCTATTACGCCATGGCACACATACACATAGAGAATTTAGCACTAGCACTGTTAACGGCCCGGGGTGGGGGATGATATTTTATTAAAAGGAACCCGCCCAAAAACCCGAAACCGGGGAACGACTTCGATTAAAATTTATATTAAATTTTATAAAGTTCAAGGAAAGGAGAGAGCGAGATGGACGTACACGCCAAATGGAAATTGGGAAGTGAGTTACTTGAAGAAATAATTTAACCATTCTTCTGGTGATTGCGCTGCTCTCTCTCTCTCTCTCCCTCACTTTGTCCCTCTCTCGCTATCTTTCGCGGTGATGGGAAGCAAGCGGCGTCGAAAATTGAAAACTTGGAGAAACGACGCGCCGTCTTCGCCTTGCACTCTCCGCATGATAGTATTAATATCTTTAATAAATCGAGTTGTGAGGGAATTATAAGAACAACAGGTTTAATTCGATTGTTGCTTATATTAAAATGAATCGTGCCATTGCAGTGCTTGTTGGTTGGAGAAACTTTCACCTAATCCATCGTCTATTTTGCTATAACCCCTAAATAAATATTTACATTGAAAGTTGTGATGCAGACGAAGCAATTTCTTACATGACAAAAGGTATTTTGGTAACTCCATCCAATGTTTAGATTATGCACAAATTGTTTCTTTAATTTTTACGATTGATGTGATTGTATGTGGTGAATAGCAAAATGTTTAGAAGTTTTACTACTAATAGCAACGTTTGTAACACACCACTATATCTCTTCTTTGTTTCTGTAGACATTTTTTACGCAAATATGTGAAATCATCGGCTTTATTAGTGTTGATAATACTTTTAAGTCTTTTTTTAGCAGAAGTACTGGCTGTACCCGTTAGAACTTAAATTTAAAGATGAAAGAATTATTGGGGATTGCAACGAACGATGAGTTGAAATAAAAGACTGAGTTACGGAAGTTATCGAAACAGAGTCTTTTATTTCAACTCACCCTTGGCTGCAATCCCCAATAATCTTTCCATCTTTAAATTTAAATAATATTTTTAGAATAAGAGTTACCGGTTCAGACATAACTCAGTGGCTCTCTTGAAGCGGTAAATGTTCATATGTGCTAATATTTTTCTTGAACAATCCAAGAGTAGTTGGCAAAAAAACGAAAAACGAGCCAATTTTCAAAGGCGCTTCTCACCCCTTCAAAAGGTTTAACCGCAGAAACAGAAACCGGCCTCTTACATAGTCCTACCAGCTCTACACAATTACCAAGTTTCGTCGAAAACGGCGTGTGCCGGCTGGGAATCTAGTCTATTGCGCAGATGACGTAATATGTACTTTTGAAAGTGTGGCTGCTATACATACTAAGGTCTGAGTTCAATCTTTTATCACATCAACTTTTAGTTTTAGTTTTTTGCATATATCCACTATGAGCCTTCTAAACATGATGTGTTAATAAAGAAATGTTATTATTATTCTTATTATTATTATATATATCTGCAAGGCGTCTACTCAAATAGATCTTTAACGTAAAAATATTTATCCCTAATATAAGGAAATATTAAACGTAAGGGCGAAATACAATCAAAATCACTAGATTGCCCTCTTATCTTTTATACGACAACCCACCATATAAATATAGTCATAAATTCTATAACTTCCGTCGCACACGTACGTAAACATGAACATAAACATGTAGAACCGCGTACACACGCACGGATACAAAGCTACCCCTCGCCGAACATAATAATAAACCATAACCGCCCCAATTTACGTGAAATACATCTATTCGGTTCGTCCCATCGCTTCCGCCCCGAAGTTGTATTTCTCACGGGTTATACCTACGGCGTTCGCTCACGTAAGCTTGTTTCCACCCTTACTCGGACAGCTGTCTGGTTCCGGGTTCGTCCTCCCCTATCACGGAGCGCTGCGATGTTGCTGTCACCCGAGTCCTCTTTCGGATAACCTCCAGGCGATCGCGTCCCCGCGGGTCACTTCGAACATCACGAAATGGACGGACCTTTAACCTGAAATGCGTCATGATGACTGGTAACAGTCGATTATGTGTACTGGGATTTGGTCCCGTTTCGGCGTCGCATTATTTATGCTAATATCGGATGTTGCAGTTACGATGTAAATCGTGACGCTAATGATTGTCGTTCCGAACACAATAGAATCAGGACCAACTGCCAGGATCGGAGACTTTATGGAACAGAATTCGTATCCATTAAATGCGTCATTTGTGTCCGGAAAAGTCTGTAGATATTTTTGGACGATCGGAGAGAAAGGGAAGCAAAAGTTTCTCCAAATTTTCTTGCATTTCGGGTAGTCTTGGTTGGTCTTATGAAGTGGGCAAAAACTATTGAGCGGACCGACTTCCCCCTTGGTAGCCAGGTTGATCGCATTATTACCTTGCAGATCACGGAAATTGATTTTGGAAAATTTTGAACATTCATGCAAATTTGCATTTTTTTCATTTTTCAAATGGAAACTAGGCATGTTGTAATTAAGAAAATTTTTTAATTTTGTCGCAGATAGAATTTCACGGGGAGCTAGGTTGTAAACCGTTTTGGAAGTCTTGCTGCAACCTTGCTGTGACTCCGTATCACATCTCCGCCATTTTGGTGATAAATGAATACAAAAGAATTGTTTTCTACACTTGAAAGAACACCCACAATTCGATAAATGTAGAATGGATGATTCTCAGTTTAAAGAAATTCCTCAAAATTGACTCATTTTCCTCAGTCTAATGTGTATGTCCCCTTAAAGGACCAAAAGTTATTACCATCTACCACGTTCATACATCTGATGAGTGGTATTCTTGATAGCAGCATTCTGCAGCCGTTCCTGTGATCTTCAATAGGTGATGAATATTTCATTGGACTTCGTGTATACTATTTCTTGTCATTTAGCATATTTTTGTAATTTGCGTTGGTACCACCGTTCCAGTAGTAGCAGCAAACTTTGAATTTGGATTCCGTTTAAGAGGGGCAACGTTTGGATTAGCAAGGAAACATTTTATCCAAAACTTGTTCAAATGTCAAGAGAGGGAAATCATCTTTTACGGTCGAATTCTATAAAATCTTCCTCAACTTCTTCTGGTAATTGTAAGACATCGACCGCAAATGAATTTCTAGTCATGTGCCATATTGGTAATTCCGATTTAATGTCATTACAGTATCGGTAAAATTCGTGACACAATGCTCGTAAATTGAGATGATATATGTATATCAGTTTTCAACTCTTCGTCAAGCCTTTGATTTTTTATTGCTTCGTTAGTCGAGAAAAACTAACACATTATCAGTAGTTACAAACCTTTTGAGTCTAAAGTCGAAGCTTTAATATAAAAAACTCCGAATGTGATCTTAGTTACAAAGTGCCGTTTTTCTTGATGATTGAAGTAGCTGATGATAGCTTGAGATATATCAGTCAAATAGGCCAACCTCCATTGAATTTCTTTATTGTTGAACATTTGCAGATAATCGTCAACAAAACTTTTTAATTTTTAGTTACAGTCAGTCTTTTATTAACTTTCTATTGAACAAAAATGTTCAGGTTCATACTTCTCAGTGTATTTTTCAATTTTGCATCAAAAAATGAAAAAATATACATGGTGTTCTATTTGAAATAACTAAAATAAAATAAATTTCCTGCAAAACCTGAAGTGCAAAAAAAAATTGAAACTAATCAATTTTTAGAGCATATGGAATGCTAGATTAAAAAAATACTGAAAATAACGAAGATATTTAACCATTGCGGGATTTTGCACTTACTCTGAATATACAGTGAAATTTATATCCACCACTGCACTCAACTTACAAGGGAACACCGGCTACTCGAAAATTCAGATTTCAATGAAATTGTACAGATTGAAAGATTACCTTCGTATCAGAATAACACCATTTTTATTAGTCGGATCCTGCGATTTCGGGGTACAGCCCTCTCCACAGATTTGAACGATTTTTTAATTCTTCCAAATATCTCAGAAACTGTAACAGATATCTTCGTTTTCCCAGAATATAGTTTGAAGTATATTGTATAGCACACTCTCGAAGCTGACCCAAATTATTTTCGAAAGAAATAAATAACGGGGAACCGGTTACCCTTTCACAAATTTTTTATCACACATAAAGTGTGTTTCACGTACAAAATGGTGCTATATAACAAATTTAGACAGTTCATAGTGAAGATATTAAAAAAGCGATAATAAAGCTTTACTTGTCATTGATTGATAAACATAGGCAATTGCCGTTCTAAATATACTATATTTATTTGAAACAATTGAAATGATTAGTTATTTCGATAACGTTCCAAAGAAATACTGTAATATAATCTCATTGATATAGATTAACTGTAAGTACTCACTACAGATATCAATAAACTAAAAATACAGGCAATGTTCTGATTTTCGTGAACTGTACAGTACGAAGCTGATCGTACGTAATGCAGTATTTGGGAGTCGCGGAAAATGCGGATGGAGCGCAGCAAATTGAGACTTGCAAAAACGAGCTTTAAATTTTTAAATTTAAGACGTTAAATATATTTTTCTTTCGAGGCTTCACACGAATTGGGTCCCTCTTACTATCTCTTGGCCTCACTGGTTGAAACGTCCTAGTTTAAGGGTTCTGTTGATGATGGTCACCTTTATTTGCGCGGTCTTTCAACATCTCCGGTTTCCAAAAAGCGAAGTTGTAATACTGAAATCACGCTTTGGCTAGCACTAAAAATTTGAGCCATTTCTCGGTGTAAACGTCTACCTCCGAGCCGATGCCCATGGTTCCGGTGTGGATAAGTCTTGATTTTGTCCCATTGTTGACTTCAATTCTCATTGAACTTGCCATCACTACGCAAAGACTGAAAATTTTGGATCTGAGTGTGTGAGGAAGCCCCTCTTTATACCTACCAACGATGAGCACGCACAAACCTGTTCGAACATGTTACAAGACGCTGGTGTACTCGTTAGCTTGATTACAACAAAGAACCTAAAAATCTACAGAGTTCTGTCCACTATTATATTTTTCTTAGAAAGTACATCAACGACGATGTACGGGCTCATTTTCTTCGCACTTTCTGAACTAAAAACGTATTATATTTAAGACACACACACACACAAACAGAATCCTGCTTTAAAATACTATCGGAGAGGAAATTAAATTGAAATCTTCTAAATTTGGGACGTTTACTGCTTTTTTACGAGTGTCCGGGACGATTTTCAAATATTTACGTTTATGCGGTTTTACTGCCCCTTACATAAAAGGTAAACGTTTTGCACTTTTATTTCGGATATAAAACACTGTAATAGGAAAAATTCGGCGTGCGGAATACACGCTCGATATGACCGTAATAAGCGCCCTAACCGTTTCCTCCGCATGCAGTTTTACCGAATCGTATAGCTCTACGTGTATTTCTACGCGGATATTGTTATCACCCCGAATGGGATTGTTTTGTTTACAGTTTGGGGGTGTTACGACTGTTTTGTTTACGGAATTAAATTAGGATAATGGATTTTTTTCCCGGGGAAAAATGTGCGCAATAAATTTGCGGATTCGTTATCGCTTCAAAACTTGAGCGATGCGTAAATTTCATCAGTTTGAAACAAAACAGTAAACAAATCCGTTCTCATTCGATTATCCGGCGAACATTCCTAACGGATTAATTTACGTTACAGCATGTTTACCGTTCTCTCCTTTCGCGATAACCTGAATAATACTCTTGCAGGCAAGCGGCTAAGAGCGACACAATATCGTCTAACAAGTGCGGAGTAATTTCAGCATTTTCAGGTAATGATGTCGTTATTGCGAGCGCTATACTTGGGGTCATCAAGTGCAGATGACGCTGGTACATGCACAAATAAAGCATTAAGTCCGAAGCAGGACGGGATCATGGGGCGTAATGCCGGCAAATTGTCTGCGAGAAAATTGTATATGGAGATATCAGATACGTACAAGCCTAGAAGGTACTTTACCTCTTACTCCTTTACGGTTGTGAAGTGTAATACTAATTAAAAGTTCATTGTGTTTCGGGATACGAGCTTCTTCCTTTTGTAACGGTTTATTATCTCGTTTAAATTAATTCAATCAAATAAATTTCATAAATTTAATAGAATACATACCCTGCCCTGCGGTGCGTGTGCTACACATACAAAGACTGTAAATCAACAAAAATTATATTAAAAGTTGTCTGTAACTTTTCCTCTTTTGTTGTCACCTCCGAAAATGACAACTCGATTGCCGCAATACGTGTTTGGAATTGCCCAAATCGATATGGTAACTAAGGGTTATTTTAGTTTTGTTATGAGGATTCTCAATGCGTCCCATTACCTTACGCAGTACAGTTGTTTCTACATTCACACAAAAACACGAATGTTTGAATAAGCATAAATAAAACCAAACCTCTAAAGTCCATTCCAAAATACAGATTTATACACCTCGCTCCATCTGAACGTTTTCTGTTGGGAAATAGAATGTATGGACGTACCGTACACACATATAACGAGCACATAAATCTTTCTCAAACATTCCGAACGGTGATAGTGTTTAGCAAGTGTTATCTGCTTTTAGTTTACCCACATTACAAGGCGGGGCTAATTTTGGAACGCACGTTCCGGGATTATACTTAGCTAAAAACCATTAAAACCACATCATCTCAGCCAGATACGCTTTTCCCACGCGCCATACCGTCTACCAGCAGTTAATGCCGTGCGAACGCTGGAAGCCGCTGTTTAACTTCCAATATTAGGTAATTAACTTGTCGATGCTGCTTTCGAGAAATATTAGCGCGCAATATGGGGATAAAATATCACGTTGTAAATAAAATTAACGGCTGTAGAATGTGTCGGCTGAGAAATCCGAATAGGATTTAATGGAAATTAGCGCGCAACAAGTTAGGCTTTGTTGATAATGTTAGATAAATTAAGGGTATTATATTGCGCAGGTGTCTTAGTGGTAAAATTTGGAAAATGATGGTCTTGCTGCAGAGTTTGGTAATAGTTCTTTTGTAAAAAATTTAAGTCAAAAGTGTATTCATGTTTAATTCATTTTCGCACAAAACCAGAAAAGGAAAGCGAAATGAGCAACTGACCGTAAGTTATCATTTTCGGCAAGAAGTATTTATCTTTTGCATTATCTCCACCACTTTCTAGATCATTCAAAGATAAGGCGATTAAACAAACGCAGAGAGGGGATTTTGGGAGAGCACCAGGCAGGTTTTAGCAAGGATAGATCAACACTTTCTCCGAAAGGAGAATCTTCTTCTGAATCGACCCTCACGAAGTCGAGCGACACAACAATTTTAAGATAATCACCGAAACCCAAAGGAGTTGCTTCAACCTTGAACCACACTTAAAATGGATTTCCGATATGAATCGGAATCGCCTAGCTAACTAAACAAAGCTATTTATTGCTACACCTGCTAATCGCAATGTGACTAACTTTTCCTCTCCCTCTGCGTCCCGCTAAGAAACGCGGTGGAAAGCACAGCTGATTCAAATCAATCGATAATTATCCGGATATAAGAACTAAATTTAGAAATGAACAACTTTAAATTCACGAGGGTCCGAGAATATTATGTGTTTCTCCTCCAATATTATTTAAAAAACTACATATGCATTATCAGAATTAGTGCGAAAAATACTAAAATGTGCTTCGAATGAATAAAAATTAATTCCACGAATATACTTTTGCGCGAAAAAGCGAAAAAGAAAGACGAGAAAACGAAGCCTTGTTCGTAGAAAAGTGTTATAATTCGTTCGTTTAATGCGAGGTAATATTTGTGTCGGGCGAAGCTAAGACCCGCTTTATCACAACCGCTACGAACGTTTAGGAAATTCCAGAGCAGCAGCGCCAGAAATGTCGTACAGATTAGTTCGACCGATAAAGTTGCCGGAAAATATGTACTCGTCGGGAAAAGTTTTATATATAGCTTTTTCCTCCGTCGTCGGTCGTGTCGTTACAACTTTTTCGTTTCAAGAGACCGTGTGTCGTTCTCCGCGCTGTCGCGTTTTGATGTCGTTTTCATTTCACTCAATCGTCGGTCGGTGTTTTTCTTCGCGGAAACTTTTAGTCCCGGTTCATAAATGTGACGGGGGAGGATTTTCTAAAAATGGATTTAATAGAGTGGTTATATACGTATGTCTATGCGTTTCCATTCGAAATTCGGTGAGATAATTCTTGTGAAATAAGAAGTATTGTAGCTCTTAAAACGCCTCCTCCACCCCCTATTATAGGTAACTTGAATCATTTGCACACATCGCTTGTAGAGAATAAAGGGATTATGCACCACACACAGACTTTAACTATGGAGGGTGTTCTATTAGATTAGTGCCCAACGAACACCGTCCTTGCGTGCACGATATGTCTCATTTTCCCTTTGGTGGGTATGTAATATGACGTTATAGGCCAGGGCACAAATATAGAAGCATCTATTTTGAGCCCCCTTCAAATTACAGAGTTAGCTTAAAATATTGATTGGGGTGGTACTTCATTTACAACTTCTTTTTAGGGTTTCACCAACAAATGTCTTCCAATTAATCACATACTAACGCCAGAAGAAATTCAGGCCATTTTTATAATTCTAGCTTTATCCCAGAAGCTCTTCATTCTGGAATTAATACATCTAGTATCGGCATCATTTGTTTTTGTATTTCTTACCTTTTATGGTACTAATTTTCTTAGTCTAGTAAGGTCTGCATCTTTAATCTTTAATTACGCGATAATCATTTTCCCTTATTTTTCATTATGTACAACGCAGCCTTATGCATTCTCTCTTTTTGTTCAGTAATGTATGTACTATCCGCTTTTCAGGCAAGATCATAAGTTCATTTTCAGAAGTTTTTATCATTGTGGAAGTGTTGTCAAAAATGAAATTAACGATAATCCGACGGTGTAAACTCGGGACGACATGGTGGATGTAGGAAAAAGCCAGCCCATGATACGTTTGGGCTTAGATCGTTGTGGTGGTGCATACTATCTCTACGATTTTGAAGTTCTGGTAGCCTTTCTTGAATCCCATTCATTGTTTATTTGAATTACTTCCTAAATTTACAAATCTGAGCTTCGTTTACTTGTTTTCGTCATAAAATTACAAAGTAAGGTGTTCAGTTAGAATCCCATAAAATTTTTAGCAATATCCTCTTTAGATGGCTACCAGCTTTGTATGTTGCTTTTTTCATTAACTTGGCTCATATGTAGATCATTTTGTTACCACCATTTGGTCAAATAAACGACAATAACTGAATTGGTAGTTCTTGGTAGTATTATATTCAGATATATATTCATATACCGTGTGTATCAGATCGAGTGGGATTGCATTGGTAACTTTTTTATTATTGAAGATGGAGTTTTACTTAAATGGGTTAAGTTTTGCAGCTTTATACGCTGATTTAAAATCTGTTCCAAATGTTAAACCTGCCAGAAGTTATTAGAAAAAAAGGAAACTCTCATTCTCATCTATGTCAAATATCTTCGCAAGTATAAGAGATACGAAAAAGTCTCATATGAAAAGTCATGGTCCATTATAAAAAAATTGCTACTATACTGTGCTTCTGTGAAGTTCTATGTACTATTACGGGAACAAAAATCCGCACAAGTCTTATAGGCTATTTTGATTATATTTTAGCAGGATAAACCAATCGTTTGTCATGTTCATGTCAATTTTGATATAGCCATGTATTTAGAATATGAATAGCGTCTTTGAAGACTCCAAATCTATTACCTAGTATCCGTATGGATCATATTTTCACCAAGTTATGTAATTACTTGCATTTTGTCAGCAGCACGTCAATATAATGATTTAAAAATGAAATAACCTTTGACAAGGCAAAAGCCAGATTTAAACTACATTATCTTAAGTGTCCGATTTTTGTTGCCGCAATAGTACATATCCTGAACTTCAGGTATTGTATGTAATACCTGAAGTTCAGGGTATCTGCTATTGCGGCAACAAAAATCGGACACTTAAGATAATGTAGTTTAAATCTGACTTTTGCCTTGTCAAATGTTATTTCATTTTTAAATCATTATTGACCTATGTCATTATATTCATAATGCTGCATTTAAGTGCTGCTGAAAGGTACACTATTCACGACATTAAAAAGAAATGGCTACATCAAAATTGACATAAACATGACAAACAAATGGTTTATACTGTCCAAATATAGTCAAAATAGTTTAGAAGATTTGTCCGGATTTTTGTTGCCGCAATAGTACATTTCAAACTATCGACATCTGAGAGCGTTTTGTAGAAATGTATGCAATAACATGGCGGCCGTTTAACTTAAGGTTTAAGTTGATGCCGGTAATCCAAAACTAGCCACTTTGAATGTTTGTTCGACATGAATTTTAAATCTTGGATATACAAGACAATGACAGTTTTCTGTCTTTTTTAATAACTTCTGAGGGTTTAATATTTCGGAATTTTTCAAGCAGATGTTAAAGCAGCATATAAGGCTGCAAAATATAGCCCATTTAACAAAAACTCAATCTTCAATAATAAAAAAGTTACCCATGTAATCCCACTCGGTCTGGGACACACGGTATATATAGACATTTTTTCATTAAAGTATCTAGAAGTTATTTTGTTTGCATGCGAGTATAACTTGTTGTTCTTATTCCATGCCAGTAATTATAATTATTGACGAATTTCATCAGAATTGTCGATAACAATTTGTTCCTGGTTAGCACGCTGGAAACTCCATAGTTCCAAAGTGTACCGCTAAGACGGGCGGAAACATTCCAGAGAGGAAATCAAATCATATTGATGCTATTTATGTATAATCGTCACGTCGATTTGAGCAGTGTAAATGAACGAATATTACAATTCCAGAAACCACATGCGAATGCGGAGTGAACATACACACACACACACCGATAACGTATTTCCTGATCGTTCGTCGCATTCATGGGCAACTCTTATAGAGGCGAAGCTATTCGAAGCGAAAAAGGTTCAGTCACCTCGTCCGCAAGCCCGGCATCCAAATCGAAATCGAGAGACGGCACAGATGCCAGCTAGCGCGAAATCAAAACTGCCACCGGATGCTGCATGTCCGCTGGCCGAAATAAAAACATTATTTCGTGCTCTTTAATGAAGAACGCCGGCCAAATCTGGCTGGAGTTTCTGTGCAGTTTCGGAACACACACGTGTGCGGATTTCGCCTTTTGCCTTCGTCGCGCGGATGTTGGTACGTACCACGTCGTGGAGATTAACTTTGATGCTATTCGGTCCGACGGACTTCATATGTATATATATATATATATTTTTCTACCGAAATAGATTTCTCGCTTCGGAAGTGAATCATATTTGTGTAATAAATGGTGGTTTTTGTGTACACGAGTCATAAGTTAGTGCCCTCAAAATGGAGCATGATCGAATGATAGAGATCGAAGTAAATTGAAAAGTTTGGATTAGCAACTATCAAAATGTAGTTGCGAACTTTTTGGGAAAATCTCATGCAATTAAATTGCTGTTCTCAGTCTCATCGATGGCTTTTTATCATCTTCTAGGAAGCATAGTAATTCTGCACTTATAAAGACTCTGGTTTCTATTGGGAAAGAACAGGACCAAATCTGAATCGCAAAGAAAGAAATATATGACAACAACTGGTGCAAAGTCTGCACTAAGTGTATAGTAGACGAGACAACATAATTTTTAATAGTTTTAATGTAGTGACGAGGCGGAAGGTGTTGAGGAGGGCCCCAACAAAGACTATTCTGATCATTGCTTGTTGCACCACTTTTGTTTAATAACAATCATTTCTATACTTCATGCTACATCGCTGGAAATATACTTTATTATTATTATTATTATTATTATCATTATTATTACATACAGGTAAACATATTTATTGACAGTCGAACGATCCTAATGGCTCTGAAGACCAATTTCGGTTCAACAAGCAACAACAAACAAGACTTCAATAATGCAAAACCTTCACACAAGAAGCATTCTTGAGTTATGATCAATTTTCCTACATTTTCTAAATTGTACGATTCCGTATTAATAGTAAACTAATTTCGAAACCCAAAATCTTAATAAATAAAATAAAATCTGGAGGACTCTCCATATAAAGAGTGATCCAGATTTTATCTTGTTCACAAATTCCTTATCAACAAACAACTTCCTGACTTAAACTTCTCTCGAATTTTCAGAGCGACCTTCTTCCAGATCGATTTGTTAATACTGCCTTATTAGCTTTGTTGAACAACTTTTTTTTCGCGTATTGACTACAACAATCTTTGCAATCTAGCTATGTGCATTGATCTAATAAAAGCATTTAAATGTGTCGATCATTCCGTTCTGTTACGTAAGTTGCAGAGGCATGCCGTTCGTGGAGTGGCCCTGAGATAACTGGAGAGCTACTTGGGGCGTCGTTCTCGAAGGGTGCTTTGCAATGGTAGTCATTCTTCTTTAACTTCGTTTACGACTGGTGTTCCGCAGAGTGTTTGTTTTATGTCCAACGCTTTTGACCATGTATATTAACGACCTTCCTCTGTCTTTGGATTTCCATAGTTGCAGATGGCATTGATATTGCAGTGAACTCTCCTCAAATGGATGATCTCTTCATTGCAGCGAATGATATTTTCTATCGAATAAGTCACTGGATGAACTAACTAACAATAAGTAACAAATCCTAAAGCTTTTTGACCCTTTCAAGTGTAAGGCGGTGACGTTTAAGCTGTCTAGTTAGCACTCGAGGTCTCCTTCCGATGACCATTAATAAACTACTCAATCTTTAACTCCGATAGAGCTAACCGTCTACTTTTTAGTAATGACTCGAGATACAATATATCTAGTTTTTACCAACACATTGAGTTTGTTGTAAACTTCTACGAAGTTACTGGTTATTGTTGTTGATGAAGATTTGTAATGGACTCCTCATTTCAATGAGGTCAGTAATCATCTCTCTCAAACATGCTTTGCTTTATATAATCTTAGAAGATATTGTGCCTCTCTCGTTTTAACAACTTTCTATTTTGCAAATTTTTATTCAAAAATGACTTTCGGTATTATCAATTAGTATTCTCGCGTTGGCTGCAAGAGAGTTTTCCATTCCAAAAAGCAAGCATGTAGAATTTGTTTTAATCTGCTCCAGCATGATTCATGTAAAGAAGTTTTCATGTGAAATAAGTTATTAACGTTTTGTTTTCGAAAATAATAAATATTTTTCTCTAAATACATCTTATAATTATAATAATACAAACGTTAATTATCTTCCGCCGTTAAAACATGAAAATTTAATTTTTCGGGATAACCTATTTTTGGGTTAATAATAATAATGATAATAATCATAATTACTTTGTTACCCAACAGATTAATCTTAAAAAGGGCAATATTCATAAAAAGAAAATACAATGCAGTGCTTTTAAACCAAAACTTAAACCTAAACTTAAACGTAAAAACAATTGAAAAAAGGAGTGAAAATCTGATCGCTACAATACGAATATATTAACATAAAACAAGCTTGGATTTTCCGAATTGAAAAAGGACAATACCAATGTACTAATGGGTTGTTGGCTCCTTAATAAACTAACTTGAATTTTAATAATGAACTTGAATGCAGATTCTGTAGCGAAGTAGATGAACCTGTGATACTCTAGTTGATACCAAGCCAGACATTAAGGGATGATATCTTGAGCCTTAGAATGTAGGACGTGTTCCACCAAAAAGGATTCTTATTAAGGATGATAGGGCTCTCACTCTGATTTATTTACCCGGGGAGATTTGTGCAATGTAATCTGCCTTTTGGGAGCACTTCTTAACTAACTATGTTTCATAAGGGAATCGATGTTGATGGCTTGGGCTAACAATAAGTGAATTTCCTTTTAGTTCAGGAGGAGTCCGTGAGTCAAGTTTCCTTACATACCCAAGTTGTCTTCAACGCGCTTCTCACTGCTTACGTATTGTACATCAAGCTTCCCAATCGATTATTGGTTTGAGTTGGTTATTATGCATACAATAATTAAATGTAAATTTAAATTAGATTATGTCCAATAAAGATCGAATAACTTAACTAAAATAAATGACCTCGATACATCATGCACACCATCCGGGGTCCTTGCGAAATTCGTATTCGACAACTTCGCCGGCGAAAAGGATGGATGTTTTTCCTATCCACCGACAGATCTTTATATATCACCCTCCGGAACGCAATGTGTTGAATTGACAGTGGAATATTTTAAAACGTCGCCGGATTTTTAACGCCCTCTCCACACCCAACGGAACAAGATTAATTGTCGGCAAGAGAGGGTCTAGTTCGTTTGAAACCTTACATCTACTACGACACCTATGAAAGTAGTCTTAAGAGGTCGGGCAAACAAGCTGACACGTTTTAAATTATTACTGCGTGAATTACATCTTTGCTACTTCGCTTGGTTGTAAATGGGTTCCCGAGACTTTAACCCCGTGCATCTCTGGTGAGACACGAAGAAGTATGTTCGTTTCTTCGATATCTTAGTTGCGTTTCGGATTAATCGGGGTTTAAATATATGTATCTTCTTATGTTTTTAACATTATCATGTTAATAGTATGAAGAAGTATAACTTCGGGTAGTTTAAGTCGCAATCTAAGAAAAGCAATATAATTCCGCTTTAGGATATTGACAGACGCGCTTAATCAAACCAATAAAATTAATGCTTGGTATAAATCATCGTACACTGAAATAGTTGGAAATTGTTCGGTCATTAATCAAAAGTTCTGACAGGCTATACATAAGGAAGTTTGCGCAGTATATATCACATGACAATCTAAGATGTTATTAATACTGGCACATTATACTGTAGAGGAAACATGACAAAAGAAAAATAGTGCTTGTTGGATACGTCCTAGATGTGCATGCCTTGTGGGGCGATGGGTGATAGCTTTATTATTGCTTCATCACACAATCAGCGAAACGTGAACTGTTGCATCTATGGTTATTCCATTAATGTTTAAGTGTGTGAACAGCAATAACTTTACGTGACGACGTTTAAATAATTCTTCATGTTCTCCAATTCCTTTAGTAATGTCGTTCCCTTATACGATGATATATAAACAAATTAACATAGCTTCGAAACTCTGTTTAAATTATACGTATTTTAAATTTCAGAATAAAATTTCAAAACAATTTTTCGGTACTACAACGCGTTCTTCATTATCAGTAGTTATCGCAAACCTGGTAAGGGATGACCTAGAACAAAACTGTTTGGCCAAAACTAAATTCTAGCGCAAGCTTTTACAGGCGTTTGCTTATACGTATGTATATATAGTTATATTTTCACTGACGAAGGTGAGGCGAAAACGTTAATTATTGATATTTTGAAAATATAGCTTTTAGCAACCAATTTGTTGTTTAATTGACCTAAATGTGGTAGAGAAGAGGTTATTTAAAAAATGAACATATCATAACCGAATTATGCTAACGCAACCAAAATATGCAAAACTGACAGACGAATCAATAAGTAATGGTAAGAAAGTTATTTCCGCTCAATATTATATCAGAACCTACCGGATAAATAGAGCCCTGTAAAGACACCATTAATAAACCGCGATACTCAAAATTTCTATCGACACTCTAAAGACATAACTGTACGTTTTGCAGGAAGCGTCGCCCTGAAAGACGTCGTGGTAACAATCCCCCAAGCGGCAAATATTGGAGATACTATCACACTTCAGTGTCATTATGATCTTGAAGGAGAGCCCTTATACACCGTCAAATGGTACAAAGGACAGCGAGAATTCTTCCGATATATACCGAAGGAGCTGCCGAGCACTCAGATCTTTCCCTATTACGGCATGGATATCGATGTAAGTGACCTAGAATTGACGAAAAGTGTGACTCGAACGTTCGACGGCTGCAGCAGCAACGTCGAAAATTAATATGATACTGTACGGTGCAACATAACCCCCTTTTCCTCGCTTTGATTGCAGATAGGGAAGTCGACGCCCAATACCGTCGTCTTGAGAAACGTTCAGCAGAATATGACCGGGAAGTATGGGTGCGAAGTGTCCACGGACGCCCCCAACTTTTATACCTTGGTGACCTCGGCCTATATGTTCGTTGTCCGTAAGTATTTTCTCTCTAAAGTTACAAGTTGGAATTTTGTTTATTCCCGCGATCGCTTGAAAGTTATCGTTTGAGACTGCGCTGTAGTATTACTGGCAGTAGATCGCAACGGGGAACTCTTACAAGTGAAGATACTGGCTCCATTTCAACCGAAACACATGTCCCAGATAAAAATTAATTATAATTTCTTGGTGACCGTTACGATTTATTGTCAGTATAATAGAGATGTTAAAGTTTTCTGTTTCTTATGCCGAAGATGTTTGAATGATTTCAGTCTCATTTCGTATGTCAATATAAGAAAGTATGGTTACGTACGCTTTCAGCTTTCCGGCGTGCGCTTGGTGTTATTATAATTATAATTATAACAATATTATTCTTCACCTTTTCATTCAAGGACGTCCCAGTTTATTCTCTCGGTTGGGTATCACCAGCTCGAGCAGACTTTTCTACAATTCACTTTACATCCTCGAAGAAAACTCAAAATTGTGAGTTCACGCCTTAGTCTCTTCGAAATGTAGTTAAAACTTATCGTAGTAACTCTTCCTTTATTCTGTTTTCCAATAGGATTATCTGCTTATCAGACATTTCCAACATTACCAAACTTTACAACTAAATTGTAACTTGTCTCTTTCTTAAGCAAAATGCAAAGCTGCACACGAGCAAATTGGTCACAGTTCTTCGAGAACTGTGGATGTACTTAGCTGAAATGGACCTCACGTTCTCTATCAGAAATGTGTTCTCGCTAGACTCTTGGAGCACTTTGCAGGATCGTCTTAAATGCTGATGTAAAGAGAAGCTAGGAAGGAATATACAACGCTTCAGCAAACAGATTGATGATGTGTTCATCTTTATATTTTCGTAAATATTTTTCCTGGAGATTCCGGATTTAGCTGGAGAAGCCAATTCGAATTGTCTCTACTTTAACTTGCTTCGCTCTCGAAATATACTCAAAAGATTAGTACTTGCTTCTTACCACAGTAACTTTCCTGTTCGCTTTCCGAAAGTATTCTGCTTGTCACACGTTCTCCACCTGATTGTATGTTGGCGTAATTCACCACGTCTTTAATCAATAATCAAAGCCCTTGAGAGTAAAAATTGACCACAATTTTAAACTCAACCAAGGAAAGTGATAAGAACACCAAGTTCATCAAAGTTTTCAAGTCAAACCCTAATGAAGTCCTGCATATAAAAGCAACAAAAGTAATCGCAGAAAATTCACGTAAAATCCACCTAACGTTTCAATAGACAAGTCGTTGCTATTTCCACAGTATCTTCGGATTTCTGCAAAACTCACTTTGATGTTAGAATTGCTATAAATCCCTTCACGATAATTCTGAACTCCGCTAAAGTAGAACATTCGTCTTTTAAGGTAGGATTTATTTAATCATTAAACCACTTCAACACTTCAAAATAGCATACGAGACTCCTTGGGAATTCCACATCCAACCGAGGAAACAGGAAATGTGCAAAACCACAATTTCGAAGAAGTCATAAAATTTACAAATTGTTGGGGTTCATCAGCAATTGTCCCCCGTAATTTTCGGATGGTATTGTTCTTAAAAAACTACTATGCGATCAACGTTATCGTTCGAACTCAACATTGCTCACATTTTGCACATCGCAGTTACGGAAATAACCAAAGATACAATATGATGATACATCAGAAGTCCATCGCTTGTTCGGTGTGGAATATTTAGCGTTGCGGCAAACAGGTTGCTGCCATATTCAGGATAATCTTGATTTACTTCAAAGATCATTCTTGATAATTTTCATAATGTTGAACAAAAAGCAAAATGAATTCTGTGCTTCTTAGAGCAGATTCAGAATGGATCACTCAATCATTCAGACAGTGACTTCAGTGTGTAAGGAAATTATGGCGAGGACGATATCACATTGGCTGAAATTTTCAAAGGACGATAAGCAATCACATCCCAAAATAAATTCGGTGCTAAACACGCCGTGCTTTCCGCGTTTCCAGCTTTCAAATTAGTCTTATATCATCTTCTAAATTTCATGGATTAAGCCGTCTGTGTCCAACTTATTGCAAACTTCAAACAACAGGATGAAGGACTTGTGTATAACTGTGTTATTTAGTTGCTATTAAGTTGATGTTTTGACAGAGAAAGAGTCACATTTTCTGCGGTTTATTATTGCTGTTTTCTTCTCTTAATAGATTGAATTGTTAACATAAATGGAATTCATCGAACTGTGATTCTCAACAATTTGTCGTTTTAAAGATATTATGTCCCAAAGTTGCATTGATTTCTTGCAAAATTTGCGTTGGCTTTTGAGAGTTCTACAAGTACCAATCTAATAATGTTATACTTAGCGAGAACGAAACTTTCGTCTTCTGAAGCAGATTCGGAATGATTGCCCAACTGCAGTATCTCAGTAAACCGAAAACCTAAAGGCCACCTACTTCACCATTGCAGGAAATTTCTTGATGTACTTTGAAACCGACATTATATTACATCGGTAAGCCCCTCACCACACAATTATTTAATTTAATCCAGTGACACGTGTTTTGGCTAGTAATAAGGCTGGCATCTTCAAACCTCACCTTACCTAATGAACCGTGATTTCTAGTTATACAAACTAAACTTCCTTCCTGCAGCTTGGGGCCATATTTTTCTACCTATTGTTAAAATTATTTCGACAATGGACACCTACGCCATTTCAAAGTATAGCAAATACGTTCCTCTTTACGCTGACCGCTTACTTCTTCGAACAAATCTTCTCTTTACTAAACAGTCATGCAAAAGGTAAACTACCTCACCCTGTCAAATAAAGAGCAATGACCCATATGCGAGACCGTAGCCTTTGTTTAGACAATGTGAATTTTTATGTATATGTATTGCTTCGTACGAATCTAGTTTTCGTGTTCAATTTACACATTTTATCAATTTCTAATTCTGGATTTTAATGTCCGTGCAGTGTGTCGTTCATATGCTTCGCAAGACTCGCTGAATCTATTTTACCATAACGACAATCGGCCACGTATCTTTTGAATCGTGTAGGTATTGGACGTCTGGACTGTCCTATATAAGCTTTATCACATTCTCCACACTTCCCAACCGTTGTTCCAAATTTGTTGTACCTTCCGGATTTCTTAATAAATTCAGAAACAGGTTATCCTAAGAACAACACTTCCTTCCTTTCTTTTGCTCTGCACTTACCTATTAACTACCGGACATAAACCTTTTTCATCGTTTATAAAATGGTTAACCATAATTCGGAACACGGCACTTTTATTTCTATTTAATTGAATATTAGAAGTGGTAGTCAACACATCCGAAAGTAAACGAGGTATATGCTATAAATACGACTACAAATCGATTTGCTCTTATATTGGTTTCCCATAACACTAGCGCATAATTCTTTTTGTTTTTCCTTTTCATAATCGAAGTCTAGGACTGAATTGGTTCAACGACGATGTCGTTAATTTCTAAACGGCATCATTATACGCATTATTAATATACGTTATGGCAAAGCTGATAGTTTTCGAGCTATTTGCAGAGACATAAAAATATTAACACATAAATATAATACGTCAATCATAAACTCGAGTCAATAAAAACCTATTTCGGGTGCTGATGTATTAATATCTGTTATGCATTACAGGCGCTTTATTGGTTTCTGGAATATTTACGTGTTTACGAGCAGTTCGATTCATGAACTAGAGCGCGTGTTGTAACATACACGATACTGTTTGCGTTTTAGTTTGTGTTAAACAATCGGGTTTTTACACTTTCGTTTCCTTTTAGTATCGCAACTGTTTTGCAAAAAAAAATTCTGGTCTATGCTGTAGTAGACATCGTTTTATTTATTATTTTTAAATATCAGTTCACTTTAAACTTTTAGTTTTAAATTGTCTTAATTGAAACCTGTAAATTATCGTCATATTTTCAAGAACAGTAGAGGTTTTAATCTATCACCACTACTCTTGTAATCACGTGGTTCTTCAGGCAACAATATACCATATAAAAAACTAAAAGAAATAGTTGTACTTAACATCAGACCATCATACGTTCCAATTCCGGTAAGAGTACGCCAGAATAATACGGTCATTTCCTTTCATCGCAAGAACTCGGCCCTATTTCAATGTTATAGGGTCAGGTGTACTCGCCGCAGAGATAAAGAGATTCAACGGCCAACGTAATCTTGGACCGACCCCTTTTGTAAAACAAATTAAGGGTCAGCGTAACGACGGCGTTATAAAAATAAAGCTCGCTTTAAGGGAGAGGAAAAAATCTGAAAACAACGTTGTCTAGATAGTAAAGTTTCTGGTCGCATGAACATTAAAGTACTTTAGGGGGAGGGAGGGGTCTATTAACCGTACGAGTACTCTTTTTTTGTCTTCTCTCCGTTTTGCTTCTTTTTCGTCCTTCTTCCCTCTTCGACCCGACCGATTCGCTTCGTCGCGGTCATCGTTGTAATACAAGTAGTTGTGAAAAAGAGATAAAGCCGGAAATTTACATTCGGCACGTTTGTTTAGTGGAAATTCGCTTGAAAGGGGGAGAGAAAATTGAAAAGCTTTTGCTTTTATTGGATACAAGATGAAAAATCGTGTTTCTCTCGAACAAAAGTGGTCCGACAAATTCAACACGGTTGTTCCTTCGGCATCACTTACTTTAATAATAATATTAGGGTCAGTGGGGTAATTGTAAACATGTGGTAAATGAAAGGGACAAAGAATATAAGGGGATACAATTATGTGGGCGCTAAAAATTAAACAAATTGAGGAGGAAGAATTATGAGGTGGCGACAGCAACTTTTTGTCGGTTATTCGTTCTTCGTAAGTTTCAAATTGGAACTCGGTAGACGCATTGATTCAAAGTGATATTTTGTTTTTTCGAAGTTTTATCTTCTAGTATAAAGGAGTTTTAATGCAAAATGTAATTAGCATTAACATTATTTTATTTTATTGTATTCAATATGGACTAATTACTTACTAGTAACAATTTTTGGGCAATGCATTTTAAAGTCTTTTAACTATTTCCTGGTAGTCTCCCATGTAGGGCGTTAAACAGAGTTCAATTTAGATAAAACTATTTATTCATTTCTTCAAACTTTCAAAAAACCCAATATAAGTTTACTCCGTGGTTTTAAAATTTTCGGGGTGAATGTAGAAATCTGAGGCAAAAATGTAAATCTTCCACTCTCCTGTCTACTTCCTATTGCATCGGGTGTTCCGAAAAGTGAGGTACCCGACCGCCAAACAACTGAATCCATAAGACTCACAAATACGAGAGAAGAAAGGAATTTGACACTTAAAAACTATTTGATAGACTATCTCCAACAAAATAGAGGAGAGGGATTTTGTATTTTCTTAATATAAAACAAGAGAATAAAGCCATAAAGAGATCTAGTGCACCATTGCGCTTGAACATATTGTTGTTAGGGTTGATGACGTCTTGTGATAAGACGCTGCCCTTTGGGGAGGAGTATATTGGCAAATTAACCTTATTTCTAGAGCAAATTTCCATCAGGTGGGAGCAAGCTAGCAGTCCAACTCTGACGTGCTTACATATTACTGTCGCATAGTAATTTTGAACTACTTCTCTGTGAAACGACAACAAGAAATTGCAGTGACTGGAAAACTTTAATCACTCTTATGATTCGGCTTTACAAAACGAGAATAATTGAAAATAGTGGTGATAAAAGTGCGGTTTTAGAGTAGCAGCAAATTTTCCAATACTGAGAATTTTGTAAACGCGACTAAAGCAGCTGCTCCGTCAAAAACTTTGGGGATAATACGTAAATAATTCAGACGTTGGTGCTCTTTGGAAAACGCAGATTGAGGATGCTAAGAAATTGGGCCTTCTCACTTCTCCTTGGTTACCAGAAGAATTCTTGAATTTTTCTCAGAATAGGGAGAAGAAATCTGAACTGTCAACTGCATTGGCTGAACATGCGTGGAGGGGCATTATAGTTATTAAATTTGAATTAAAAGTTTTAACTTTTAATTGAAATTTAATGAGCAACTGGCGATTTTAGAGAGCTTAGTAAAGGATGGAAGTCTAACAATGAAAACTTCTTTTAGGTATGCGCGTAAAATGTGGCGATGTTGACGCGAAGCGTCACTTTTATTGCTAAAAGCGCAAGCTATTTCAGCCCTGGTGTACCAAACAAGTTCAGGGCAACTTGAGGCGAACTGATTCATGGAAAATTGTATCAATCTTCATCAATCTTGGTAGATGAAACTACAGAACCTTGGAGGTGGAAGGAATATATATAAGCTCATTGATTGGACCAGGATATGGCGGTGCTGTAGCAATGAAAGAAAGCTTTAATGGGCTCTAAGCAATCATTATAAAAGGATATCCAACTGCCCTCTATGTCTACTGTTGTTAACACTCCTTAAATTTAGGACTCATGTGATGTTCGAAATATGAGTAGTAAAACCAATCCGAACGACGCCAGCAAGAATTCTAAATAAAATATTCTTATTTCCTTTTTTGTGATATGTTTTTGAACAATGCCTTTGGATAAAGAACATGTTTTCCATGGTTTCAACTTCCCTTCTAAAGAAATCCTGGCTATCGTCCCGCTTCCAATGTTGATCAAAATGTCAAATTACCTTTTTAACAGCTTAACAGTTTCCTTCAATGATGCAAAATTGACTTTGTTGCAAGTGATACCAACAAGCAAAAATATTACTTGAAACTCCTTCCGGATTCTACCGTGTATCATTAGTTGATGTCGGCGCTAGCTTATATTTTCCTCCTGCTTGAGACCAGTAACACACACTGGATTTCAACAGAACTTGGTATCATCATGGACGTGGAATCTTACGACAATCCGCAAGAAAGCAGCTCTACACCCACTGGAATAATTCCAAAGCTTTGCCGAAAATATGTATCCTCTAATTAAGCAAAAATCTTCCCCACCTCGAAGAAATAAATTAATTACGATTCGGGGGTATTAAAATTCCACGAGCGTAACACGTCGGTACCAAACGACTCCTTGTTAATTTTAATTTTAACTAATTTATGAACGTGTAGGTATCCTCGGGTTCCGGCACCCGACGTGTATACGATACGCACGCACCGTCCATCCATCTTCTTCGTTTTATAGCCTGTCACTCTGCGCATTCCTTGACGGTATCGTGTCAAATTTCGTAACGAATCACGTCTGGTAATTACTTCGCTTCGGGTACGAACGCATCGAATCTGTCCTCTCAATTGAAGTGTTATAAATAACTTGGGGAAAAATTAATATTTCACGGGTTCACTTTACTTTAAACGAAACGAGGTTGCATATTGTGGGCGTTTCTGAATAATCGATGTATGTAGGTTGTTAAGTGAAGAAGTTGTTCAAATAACCATCACCGTGCCTTACCAGCGAGGATGCATTTCGTAAATTAAGTTACCATCGTCAGTAGACGAAGTATTTTGCGTGTGATCTTTGGACTGGGCCACCGCATTGTGAATCCACAATTGACACCGCGGACTGTACACAATCGCATTCCACCAAATTGCACTTTTCTTCAATTAAATGAAAAAATGGCTCTGTAGGATAGTGCCTACTTTCATAGTGACTCATCAACTTGAATAAGAATTAAAATCTCAATCGGAGAACTTGAACTTTTCCTCTTCAGTCTTATTTTTTATTTCGGCTTAGTGTCAGTCAATTCATAATTTCCTCGAAATTTATACTCAACTGTTCGCAACCGGATTGAAAGGAAGATAGGTACAATGGTAATTTTAAAAAAGCAGCTTTCCTTTCAACTCGCGACCGACGCAACGGTATTGGACTTTTCTCCGGACAAAAAATGACGAAATTGTAAAGAGGATTCAAGTCTCTCTATTCTAGCGGTCGCTTTCCGTCCTTTCTATCCTTCGTGTCGGCCAGGGCCGCCTCAATCCCCCAGCATCAAATTCATCAAGTGGTCATGGCTGATTGGACTTCGGGGTGTATTGGAACAAAGACGACGGCCCTTAATATAGATCCGGAGCTTGTAAGATTGACCGCAATGGCACGTACATTGACTACGAGACGACGGCGCAGGGAACAACCCCGGATTATGTCCGAGATGAACATCGTAACCTATGGGAGTATTCGGGGCATTAGTTGACGGAATTGTTTTATTAAAAGTCCGCCTTCGGGGAAAACGTAATCTTCCGAAATTCAATCAATCTTTATGCGAGATGGGGTTGAATTATGTATTATCTAGCGGATTAAGTAAATTGCTATGTTGAATCTTTGAGATGTTCTACCTCCAGCACGTTATACCAGACGATGTATAGGCATATATATTATGTTGCGATCGATACAGAGGAATAGCATCTTACATAGTACAGCATATTTATCATTAAAAGTTCCACGTGTAGACGCTTAATATTTACGCTCTTAAATTGAAAAGGTAACGTGGACTTTATTAAATCAATTCATAAAGCAAATCCTCATATAAGCGTCTTAGGCCGAATTTTATTAAAACGACATCAAAATAAAGAAGGCGTATAAAATTTGGAATAGGAGTCGTTTCATTTTATTCGCTATTCGCCGCTCGGTTCTTATACCCTCGTATTCCTTTTATTTTTGTCAAACGGAAAGAAACACTCGAGATAATAAAACGCTACACGTTCTCCATATCGAAATTATTCCACTCCGGTTTCGAAACATGAACCGGTCGTCCTTTGTTTGGTTCATTTACCATCAAAGATCAGGCCTGATTTTCCAACGCAAAAGCCTAATACCGTCGATGTCCGCTTTTAAGTTCCTCCTACGTCCTGCTCTTCAATTCTCCGTTTCTGTGCCATCGTCCCTATCCACTTGGCCGTGCGGTCTGTACCGCATTCATTCTGAGGTCGTTCGACGGGTCATTACTGGCCCGCTGTTTGTTCAACGATATTACCGTGCTTTTATGAGTGGACAAGCGTTAAGTATGGGGTTCGTCGGACGTTGGGTGTTTGCATACTTCTTGTCCGACGTATTAAATCAATTTTATTAACTAAATGATATTGTGTTTGCACGATACCGCAATCTACGTATGTGTATGTATGGTTACTGACACTGTACATATATACATTTCTAATGTGGTGATATAGTGCCCATATTTACATTGTTTTCAGACTTTTGCCAGAAGAACTAACAAATTTAAACGAAATCTGTCACGTCAGAATTTTATCGATAATATAGCCGTCACAGAAACTGCACCACTTAGAAAAGGTTCAGATTTTTTACTAAATTTGACAAAAACCAGTAAGTATTAATTTGAAAATTTTTTGGCCCATCTCGGTGCTATCTTAATTGGCAAAGATCTTCGAATTAATAATCAAAAAAGGCTGATGAACTATTTTGAAAAAAAAATTATTTGCGGATCACCAAAATGGATACAGGGAAGGCCAATCTGTTATCACAGCAATATAAGAGGTTCTTGGATCAACAAGAAGAGCATGGGAAAATCATGTCGTAGTAAAGATGATGTGCCTCAATTTAACAAAGGCGACTAACACTCTGTATCGAGAGGTGTTGCTAGACGGAATTACTGTGGAGTGAGATGTGTACTACATGGATTGACAAAGTCATACTTACAAATAATTCATTTTTCACTGATCACTTTTGAATGTGTTGGGCCACATTGGTTACACTCTGCACCATAGATTAAAAATTTCATATTCCAAAATGAAAATAGACATTTCTTAATGAATGCAATGTGCTGAATACGAATATAAATAAGGAAAAACTGAATTGGCTGCGGTTTCTTTGTCATATGTACTCATTTTTGGGAGAAAAAAATGTATATATGTCAATATTATAATACGAGTTAAGAATACCTTAATCTGCTTCGTACTTTCACTTTATTTTGGCTTACCGTTTGTAATCAACGAAGGGAGTGCATCTGATGAGCTTCCAACAATAATCAGTCAGCATTGATATGAACCATTTCCTCCGGACCATTGCTCCATCTTGGAAATCTCCCGATGATAACGTTCGCCGTGGTCTCACTGACCTGTCCGCAATTATCAAGGAAAAGTGTGAGTGAAGAAAGTTGCTCTTCAAGGACATATTACAACCAAAATCATGACAGAAAGCCTTGTCATTCCGCAGAGAGTTTTCTGGCACTTGATTGAACGCATCCCAAATTTATTTTTCTTTATTTTGAAGAACTTTCTCTTTGTGCTTTTGAAGAGCTGGTTAGTTTAGGACGCCACAAAGACACCCTTTTAAATGTTGGCTTCACTGAGACGGGTAAAGTCTCAGTTATCCGAAGCTTTCACGTAGTTTTAGATAAGGCTGAGTTTGATGTCTAAAGGAGGAATGATGGTTTTGTGTGGTTTTACCAATGGTAAGCATTGTACATTTGTTTTTCCCGACTTGAAGGATGCTCTTGGAGACCAGTCTATCTTGACGTAGCCTAAATAAATACCTCTGCTGTCTCAGATACATAGAAAACAGCAGTACTTTGCAACGGACAAGACGTCAATGTCTCTACAACGAGAACTAATCAACTTTTTCAATGTGATATTCGTGTTCAGCGCGTTAAATTCGTTCAGAATTGAGTACTTTTATCTGAAAAGAAATTTCATTGTTACCCATTGTTATTTAAGCATTCAGTTGCACTTCTTGGCATTAAATCTGAAAGCTGATCGATACCCAGCTTGGTCATTGTACCGTAAGTAATCTCTATTTCTTGTCTTCAAGTTTCCAAAGAGTACATGGAAACTTGGGGTAAATTCACTGGCCTCCTAACCATAAGATTCCACACATGTTCTATGAAGAAAAGACCGGCATATCTTGGTGGCCAATGCAAATAGTTGACGTGGTTCTTTTCGAAACACTTAAACGTGATCTCTGCAATGTGAGGACGAGCACACAAACGAATTAACGGGAAAATAAATAACCACTAGCAATAACGTTCCAGGGTTAAACAAACTACTTACAATTGCTCCCAATCAAGTTTAGTTAATAATTTTTCCACGTCCCAAAATCTCATTTTCCCTTTCTTTAGTAGATTGTAGTTCATAAATAAAACACAATCAAGTTGAAATATTCTCGGTAGAAATCGAAGGGAGGAAAAGAGCGGAAAGAATCATTCACCCGACGCCCGCCGACATCGTCGCATCATGTGTATTTATCAAAGTAATTCCTCGATCGGATACCCAACAGGAAAAAATAAACATTCGTTAAGATTCCCAGACAGCAGAAAAAGGGAAAAACACAAAAGTTTTTCCGACCGTATCCTCGGCAGCAGCCGGCCTTCCCTTTATGTTTTGTGGACACTACTCTTGATTAAATGACATAGATCCTTGTTAGGTGGAGGAAGGGTGAGTCGGATGGTCACGGGAAGAGGGGCTTTTAGCGCAAGAAAGAGTCCGAGCACTCAGCCTCGATGCGGTAGCCAGGTGGAAGGGAACACAGTGCCCGTTTGTTAGACGCTTCGAGTTTGTCGATGCGTTTTGAATTCTTCCGGTGAAGTATTGTGTAGGAAACAGTAATTGGAAATAATTCGTAATATTTCATGACATTTTTAGCGAGTTGTAAAGGTATTCAATATGAAGCTTTCAGTTTGGTCAGGACATAATGTAGTAAAATTGGTTGGGATAAGCTTTCTAGATAAGCTTGTGTTATAGAATATATCTCCTGATTAATTATTATAAATTTAAATATCCTCTCCTCCGCAACTTTCAGGTCAATCAAAGAACAAATGGCGATACCCTCCATCCTCTTCATATAGTTAATTGTCAACAAACTCTTATCTCAGATCTTTTTGCTTGAAATATTACTGCTTTTTGCGTTTATTATCTTTTGTACTATTATTGTAAGCACTGCACTCTATTATTGTATGTATTGTCCTTTTATTGCAATTATCTGTTGGGCAATATATTATTATTATTATTATTAAATGGTGAATTATTTATAATAAAATATATAACAAGAATCCTCAAGTAGTAATAGATATTTACCTACCAATTAGAAAGCTTCACATCCAATATTCGTGCAGAAGCACGTTCGAGTTTTGGAAAGTTACGAAACGGAAATGTACTTTATTTTTATATCCGAAACCTTGTGAGATTTTGACTTCTCCAATGAATTTTCGCAGCTAATCATTCCGGCAAAACTGACAGGTTTAAATCTAAAGTTACTTAGGAGTTATTCTCGCAATTTCCGTCTACCGTTATGGTAAATGCTTTGTGCTTATGCAAATTTTTTGTTTCCTCGAGGATTGTGGGAAATGCTTTGAATCAAATGTTGGTTTGGTGTTTTAGATTTGTAAAGTCTTTTGCAATTTTCATCAACTATACATATTTTGATTACGGAAAATTTCAGGTACATTCTAAGAATGTTCTCTTCATCCCCGAAACATTGATTTATAGAAACGGCAAGCAACGGTAGTAATTCATACCACACACACAGCAAGTAATACAGTTTCCTCGGTGAATATTTTATGATAATTTCCGTACAGGAAAACGCAGAAGAATAACGAAAAACTGACGACGCAGAAAGCAAAGAAAAAACAAGACGAGAGAAACAGAGACGTTGCGAGAAGGAGCACTAGGGAAATGGCGAACGAAAGACCACCGTAGGATATATCTTACGTTATTGTTTAAAATTTATATCCAAACTGTAAATTTACTTCACACATTTATTCTACTTTTTATGCGTTTATAAAACGGTCGCTTTTTCGGCGTTCTTTCCTGCGTTCCGTCGCAAATTTTCGCCCTCTAGCGGCGATGACGCCGAAAGCGAAAGTCGGATTTGCTGTTTCTTCTTGCTTAAATATTAGATGTCGGAAAGGGTGCCGTATTTGCATGATTTGTTATTGCATTGCTGTTGTTTCGTTCGTAAAATCCAAGTTTAAATTCGCAGAAGTAACGTGATTTTCTCGAGATATCTGGGCAGAAGGATAAAATTTGGAAATTTTGCTATGTAGTCTAACTTCACTCCCATAGCTTCAATTTTTCCCTAAGTACTGTACAGTTGCCTGAGAAGCTGTTTTAGTAACTTCAACTTCAACTATCCCTAAGCATAACTAGGGGTAGCATATATAAGCTCGATTTAGAAGGATTAGATGTGATGACAGAAATTTTAACTTTAAAGCTACAAAATGTTTGGTTCCCAAAGATATAACGCTAGGCTTCGTTACTAAGGTTTGGGTAATGATTGCAGGGATTGTGGTATAGTATTACTCACATTAGATCAAAATCACAAACTCCTCAAAATATACATCATTGAGGATTAAGAGATGCTTGTCTCATTGCTAGCGAAACAGGTGCCCCTGAGTTGCCCAACAGTTGTGATGACTTTACCGACGTAATATACTATCATCAGTTTTCGTATTAATTAAGTAAAAAACAGCACTTTTTGGACACGCCTTCACTACAAATATGAATGCCCATTCCAAAAAGAACATTATTGGAATTAAAATTACTACTTCCCCATTTAAAACAAAAACCGGAAAGTTTGGAACATCCTCGCCTATCCTTTTTATTGAAGAAAGTACGTTTATTTCTTGTACTACATAGTGATCAGGGGCAACGTGGTACAGACTTCCCGTCGTAAAAACTCCAGCAACGACATGACACGACGCGACGGACGGGGAAAATTCGCTCGAAAGAATGGCAGAGGAATTGTGTGCAGATATGTATGTAGTACGTAGAAACGTACATACGTGCAGCATTAAAAGCAGAAGGAAGGACGACATGACATCGAAAGCACACATGTACATACGTACATGTATATAAACGACAATACAAAGCGAATGCAGCCGAACTCCATTTGCTTTAAGTCATGTAAAATAATTGGATTATTTTGACGTGACACTGCGCGCGGCATTTAATAAAATAAACTCCGGAATACGGTGCTTTGATGGGTTGCTATTTTCATACGATTTCCAGCTTACCCCCAGCTTTATCGCGCTGAGCTTTCTTTGTTGTTCTTTATCAAATTGGAAAAGGGAATAAAACGACTATTTAAGGAGGATAGTGGTGTCGCATGTTAACTGCCATACGACCCGCCAGCTAGCGGTATAATCTATGTGAAAAAACCTACGGCTGGCAGATAAAGTGTTAAATAACATAACGTCGAGGATGAAATAAGAGTATATACTAAATAAAATTTTTGTTGATGTGATGCAGTGTGCAGTTTTGTCAAATATGTACTGAAATAGTATGAATGTGCCCCAATATATCTTCTTTACCTACGGAATAAGTCTGAAGTGCAAGATTGAGTACAACTTTTCCATACAGTTGATTGAAAATAGAAACTTGTGGGATGATTCCGCGGAAAGCCCATTCAGACCAGAAACAACCGTGCCACGCAGATGGGTTTCAGACCACTGAAGGAGCAGAAGCCCCAGTATATGGACCTGACATCAAAGACCCAGAGCTGTTTGGAAAATTTCCCCAATCTATTCCAACCTGAAGTTCAGGCTATAAGAATATGCAGCAACACTAACCTAAGAAGAAACTACAGGGACCAGGAGATTACCGTTGTTACTGATAGTCAAAGAGCCATCCAAGCACTGAATTCACCAATCATGGATTCAAGTCTGGTTTAAGAAATGCACAAGGAGCTAAATGCTCTGGGTCTAAGTGTAACAAGTTAATCTTGGATAATAATAATAATAATAATATGCCGGAGTAGAAAGCAATAGGGCCTTTGATAAAGCCGCAGGTACGAGTCATCATCACCATTCGTACGACCTGAATCCTTTTTTCGGGTAAATGAACGATTTGTTCATGAGATGCTAACAGTAATCAGGGACGAAAGGCGGAGCATAAAGTATAGTACGCAAACTTTCCGCATCTGAGGTTAAATGTTTTCTGAAGAATTACAACCGAAAGAGATCGGCATTAGTAAACTAAATTAAGGACCCTACTATGTGTATTGTCCTGTCATTGTAGACTAAATGGACACCTACAGGGCATAGGTATAAAGCATAGCAGTACTTCGGGGTTTTGCAAGAAGTGGACTTATTAACAAACAACCAGCATGTAGAATTTAAAACAGGCACAGGTTCACAAAGTAATATGATGTCATTGGATGTTGTCAAAAATCTTCACGCTACACCAAAAATAGAAGAAGACAGGTTGTTTTAGAAGTTTACTGTGGAACCGAAGTCAAACCAATGGGACAGTTGAACTTGTTTCTTCAGAAATGGAAGGTATGAAATAGAATTTCGAATTGAAGATACGGATGTACCGGCAATATTGGAACGTCAAACTAGTATTTGATTAAACATTGTAAAAGAAGATGGCAGTGTTCAAAAGAACGTGAGTATACAGTTGAAGAAATATGAAGAATATACGGAGAGGTATTTAATGATAAATAAGAAAAGTATCCGATGGAATATAAAATACGAATAGATGAAAACATAACCCCTAAAGTACAGCCTTCTAGAAAACTACCATTAGCAACACAAGGAAAGAGAAGAAGTAAATTGGAGAAAGTAGAAGAAGGAGATATTATCAAGAAAGTAAATGAGCCAACAAAATGGATAAGTCCATTTGAGCTAAATGGGTAGACCACCTTTGCATTTAGACCCAAAATTTTTTAACAAAGGCATCAAGAGAGAACATTTCTCCATTCCAGGAATGGAACATATTGCTTACAGTATGAATAAAAGTACTGCTACAAGAAACAATAACAAACTTCAGATGTTCTAATACACCCTTTGCAAGATATAAATTTTGCAGAATGTTATTTGCACCGAAATCATCTCCAGAAGTATTTCAAAAAATTAACTTAATATGAAAATACTCATAATAGATATAAAGAGTTGGAATATACTTTCACGACTTAATTATACGTCGAGAAGATGAACTGGAGCATGACAGAAACTTCAGGATCCTGTTACATTCTAAAAGAGTGCTACCAATTGTACTACTTAAGATTCTAACACCTAAGGTACAACCAAAGTGAGGATAAAAATCTCTCATCATTGATTTGACTCCAGACTTTGGGGTTTCCGCAGCCGTCCAAGTTTGAGAGGAGACTAGGTCATGAGCTAAGCTCAATACGGCGGTAATAGGGCGTACAATATTGGTACATACTCTAAAAGAGGTAGAGCACATCAGTCACCCCATCATATACCAATACCAATATACTCTTTATAACTACATTCACTTGAACCTAACTGGGATTATTGCAAAATTGCTGATGGTAGCATACACTCAAATGAATTTTGAACATATATTGGTGTCTCCGTTACAACTGCAAAGTCATCTACCACAACTTTGCTTCCGGATTTTTTGATCAGGATATCATTTCTTTGACCATTTTTTTCTCCACAACTTCTTAGGTCCATATCCTACGTCTTCCTCTCTTTTTCCTGCAATCTGGTTTCATTCCCATATTTTTCATAGTATTCTATCTATTTTTCTCATACCATATGATATAAGAGTCGAGAATGTGTTCATGATGATAATACATTCACTTGAACCTAAGTGGGATTACTGCAAAATTGCTGATGTTAGTATATACTCAAATAAATTTGACTATATCATTAACGCATATTTATCTCTGTATTGGCGGCTTGGTTACAACTATCAGCTACCGCATCTTTGCTTCCAGATTTCTTTGTTCAGGATATAATTTTCTTGAGGGTTTCTTTTCTCCATGGCTTTTTTCGTCCATATCCCACGCTATTATTGGCCTTCCTCTCTGTTTTCTCCGATGTAGCTCCATTCCCATATTTTTTGTAGCATGTTCCATCCTTTTCTGATATGGCCATACCATATCAATTTTTCCTTTTATCATAGACGTACCGTCGATAAAATCCCAACCAAAATTACTTTCACTTCGCAGCAAATTCGAAGGGATTTATCAAAAAAGAATTCCTTGTACCGCGTGATATAGGGGTCGAGAATGTGTGAAATATGTTTGCGGTCCGTGATTTTTAATTTGTTCGCTTTTTCCCATGACCCAAGGCGGTGAGAAAAAAACACGATTCCCAGGGAAAAAGTTGTGGAACGCTTCGAATGCTAGGGGTAAGTAATATACGTCGCGGTCACATATGGTTGAATTAGTTTTCTACCTCGGCGACCGCGGTGATAAATTTCGAAACTGAAGAGATATGGGTCAAGCAGCGAAATCGGAATGCATTAATTTTTTACGGGGTTAGAAAATTGGTATCGGGCGGCCGCGGTGGTCTGAGCGGCCTTATGAAAAATGGGCTACGCTTCATGTATAAATCTCGAATTGAGCGTCCGGAAAATTCGACCCTAAGCAATACACACGGTTCCTCGCATGCACGTACACGTACATACATACGTAGGCGCACACAACGACAAACAATCGTCGGTCGTAGAAAATTCAATAACCGGTTTTATAGTTCCTTCCTCGTGGCCCATATAAACTAATCGACTACGTTAGCAATCACGAGGAACTTCTTCATTTATTTATTGTGGCTCCGTTTTAGTAGCCGAGGAGGATACAAGGGTTAAGTACATAAAGGAAAATTGCGGTCAACCTTCGGTTCCTTCGCTGTGATCTCGGTTTTCCTCGATTCTAACCAATGCTTGGCGTTCGTTTAGGCCAGCACGTAGTAGCTTCGGTGTTTATATCGATCGGGGTATTGTCCTCTTTACTTATTACAGAATATTTTGAAACTTTAATAAACGGTAACGTGAATAAATATAAAACAAATTTATTAATTTTTGCTGATCTAGAACCAACACTTAACAATGTAGTTGAAGAAAACGACTGTAATAGTTAAATTATAAAAGTATTGTGTTTTTCACCTTGGCAATATACAACTTTTAGTCAGTTCTTTAGTAAGTGTTTGGAATTTGGCTGGAATGTGTTGCCAAATCCTCCATGTAATCCTAACCCTAACCATTAGAATGTCATTGATTACACGTGTTTCAATGAAAGCCATATAGTCAAAATCAACAGCAGGTCCCAAATATACTGAGGAAAATGCACATTGACTTGGAAACTCGCAAAGAATGATGTCATTCATGCGTATCAGGAATATTGGACAGCTCACCATTTAAACAATGAATAGAACATCCAAGAATTACTAGTGTGGTTATACCTACAGATATTAATGTGATAATGCAGTCTTTTGGAGGAACACGTTTTAGGTATGCTTCAGGATGACTTTAATCCAATTGAATTATGTAATGTATTTAAGAAATTGTAGGTTGGTTCCTGTTCACCTAGCCTAATCGGTGACAGCCTGTTCGGGGACCAGAAGTCCCCATAGAGGCTGGCGAAGAGAAAAATGCCAAACGGCTACACAACCATGGTTTCCTCGCAGAAAGGAACCTTCTTCCGACTCGGGTGCAACTGGGTGACACAAAACTTTACTCTTGCTTAATTGACATAATCACGGAAACACAAGGGGAGTTGCGTAAACTTAAAAACTAAAATATTACATTTTCTCCGTCAATATACACCTACATTCCAAAGGCCTGAGATGCATATTGAAAGAAATATGCAATTATTGCTAAATGACGCTTTCTATAGCTTTCACGAATATTTTAATTAGTGGAGAACAATTTTTGACTGAATTTTGAACATTGCGCTTCATCCGTTATGTTGGTATGATCCTCAGTGCCTTTTCTGTCTCTTCTACATCTTTTAAAGTATTTGTATTGTACGCCCGACCAGTGGAGAAACTTGATCATCTGTAAATTTCCGGAATTAAATGCTAGGTGTACATAAAGAAGAATATTCTCTTTGGAGTTTATTTATAAGATTGTATTTGGATCTCTAGTTGGATATGCGAAGGCTACCGGAAGTCACCGCAAGCATTTTTAAATCAAAATCAATAAATCTGTTTATTCGAAATAAAGAATGTTACTATAAAGGAAGTCCAAGTGAAGAACTTTTACAGAGGCTACTACTGGAGAAAGTCAAAGTAGAAAATAAGAACGAAGAAGGGCAGTCAACATATGAAAAAATCGAATTTCTAAACAAACGACAACAGAATATGTCAGCCAGGATAGAAAGCGGAAAATTTTCTGATGTTGAGAATTGAAGGAACCAGGCCCGTGCATTGATGGGTTGGAATCAACTGAGAAGAAACAGCGAATGGAGGCTATTCGTGAAGAAACGAAGTCTTCGAGCCAAATTAAAACATATGACTGAAACAGAGCAATACGAAGATTAATACAGTGAAAACGAAAAATATGGTAATCTTCTCTGAAAATAAAGAATACAACAATAAAATAACGGAACTATAAATATTTGGGATCGATACTAGAAGAGAATGGAGGAATAGATGTGAATATAAATGAAAGAATGGTTAGAGCCGAAGGAATGTTATATAACGTAATAAAGAACAGATTCTTCGGTAAAAGGATAGTGGTAAAAGAATTATGACAGCAGTAGTAAAAAAGGGAAGTAAAACAAACTGTAATAGCTAGTAGTGAAACATGGTCATTATCGAAGAGACCAAAAAGGAATAATAAATGCCGTGGAAATGATATTCCATAGGAAAATAGAGAGGAAAATAAGAGGAAAAAACGAGATCTATAGACAACAACGGCAGGTGGTACCAATACAAGACAACAAGTTAGTGGAGGGACAATTTGAGGAAAGAATATGATAAATGGCTGTACAAGAGAGGCACAGAGAAATCCAAGGACAAAGTGAAATGATAGAAATGATAGAAAAAGAAGCAGAAAAGAAGAGCTGGCGTGGGAAACCGTAAAGGAACTAAAAAGGGATACAAAGGAATGGAAGAAAGAACACAATGAAAGGGACTAAAACTTTAATGTACATGACGTATGTTATGTTACACCTCACTGTAGAAAGGAAATTTGGAAGAAGAAAGTGAAGAAAATGACCATGATGAAAATGGTGAAGAAGAAGAAGAAAATAAGCATATCTATTAGTCAAACAGTATAGAGAAGGGTACAGATTGTGCAAAACCGCAGGGTGCTACATCAGAAAACTGCAAGTAATGTATGTACTAATTTTGAACTGCTCTTAGTAGCAAAGAGAGAGTTGCCCAGAAGCGCAGATTGGATATTATTGAGTGCTAAACATTTCAATAATTATGATGTTAGATCGCACTCAGTTCGATCTTTTGCGAATAAACGCCAGAATTGGAATTGTACGGATATTCGAAGAAATAGAAAAGAGTATTGATAAAAATAGGCAATTTGTTTCATGAGAGACTTATATGTGTGTTAGTTTCTTTAATTTGGTCCAATTTTTTGTGCTGGAACTGGACGCTCAAGCTAACATAAACATATTGTAGCGCCCAATTAGCCGATAAATGGATGGCAAGTTAGATTATTGACGGTTCATAATTATATTTATAAATTACATTAAAGAATTCAATCAATTTTCATAAAAAATTTGCATTTGTGTAGTATGAACCAATTAGTCTCTTAATACAAGATTCGTATATTATTTTTAATCTAACAGCAGGGTTACGAAATCGCAATTACTTACCAAACCAATAAAACTTATTACATGTAAGCTAAAACCTTAAAGCTTGCGAAATACCAATATCAAAGCTCTCCGTATGCCTCGATTATACGGAATCTAAACTTCTCTAACTTCCTGGCATTCGATCGGAAGGGATTGTGTAAAGCATTAATGTTGGGTAAACAAAGTTCACACACGCCGAGCTCAACTTTTGATGACATTTATGAAACCACCGGATAATTAAAGGGACTAGAAAGTTCTGAGTTTATAAGTGAAAATTTTCTCTATCGGAAATCGCATCAACTAGACCGTGAAAACGTCTAAGGATAATTGGAAGTTCTGAGTTAATTAAAATGTTCCTAGCTTGCGCTTGCTTTCTTTAAGACGTCGTCGCTTTAATTCCGATCGTTCTTAAAATAAGCAAAACGTTGACGATAGTTTCTTGTTTGGAATTTTAAAGTAACATTTATAACAAGAGATATTTCTCTGCTCCCTTAACATTACAGTAAATCCTGTTAACTTTTAACTCTCTCGTAGATCGTAGGTTTATATATGTACATAGATGTATTTTGGATGCTAATCCCGATAAAGTTTTTGTTATGTAGATGCTATTAAGGCATCTTAAGTAGCTTTAAAACATAAAATAAAATACGATCACTTATGAAGGAGACTCTCAAGAAGTGGTCTTGGTATCTAAACTACACGTTTCTTAAAATAACCCAGTCACCCTAACATGGAATCGGGATATGAAGAGACCATAAATAATAACCATCAGTTACAGATTTAACCGCATTTGCTTAGCGTTAAAAAAGCGAATTCTATTCCGGTAGCGCCTATTAGACACACAACGCATATGAAAATTTATTATGTGCAGCCCTGAAAAAAAAAGTATAGAAAAATAATTTATGACCGGCGTTCGGATTATAATTAATTTTATTATCGCCATCCGCCGAAACATGTGCTTCGAACTAATTTAGAATTTACACGACAGAAGACAAAAATTACTCGATTTTGCCTTAACACTCGAAGGATACCGCAAACTAATTACGACTATCGATTATTATTTACGTTCGAATATAACTAGGTGATATTTTCATGGAACACTTAGTGCGTTGATATTAACGACAATCCATCACGAGACGCTGTGAAAACCCTTTGTGATCCGGAGCGTACATTTTTATACCCGTTACACGCGCTCCTCTACGTTTGTTAGAACATATGACCCGTGTTGACATAAATTTTAATAAAACACGTCCTGCATGTGATTACGCATTCTAATGGGGGCGCTTTTATTTCAGAGATGCCCGTCGGTGACCCAGAAGTTTTTGTCGAAAAGGACATTTACGAAATTGGGTATCCTCTGAAAGGAAATTGCAGCTCACCCCTGTCATATCCAGCGATGAACTTAACCTGGTATCTGAATGGGAAGAGGGTAAGTTACATTAATTTATTCCTTTTGTTCTCGTTTTATCAAATAATTACGTTTTTAACGAAGCAACGCTTTTGCTCCGTCTGGTCGAAACGGTAAGCTTCAACGATTTTATTAGATGAAGCGGAAATTAAGAACTTGTTCGTTTTATGCTTCGTTCCTTTGGAGAAGATTTTTATCTTGCGATTTTGCAACAAGTTTTTTAAACTGTAACTTTCCTCTAGCAAGATGGGATAAATAACCCCCAATTAGGTCGTATGGAATAGAAGTTCTGAGGTTCGATAACTAACCTAACCTAGATCTTACTGTCTCTAGGAAGGTGCGATAAATAATCCAATTAGCTCTTTCAGGAAAGAACAAGGAACGAGGGCGGCTAAAGTTTAACAGACATTATACAAAGATTATGTAACATGGATTTCGTATCCGACCATTATCGAAAGTAGGCATGTCAAGTGTGTTTTCTCCATAAACAAGAGTGGCAATAAAACACTTTTATTCCAAATCGATATCAAAACACACTAATATAAATTCGATAAAGAAAACACGGACCACTTTCAAAAATTACTTCGCCACTCAGAGCACAATCTCTTTCATGAATTAAATATGAATTAGGGAATAAAAATATTCTCCCTGCGGCAGCGTTCGCAGCGTCGCCGTTGGCTGCTGGCCCTGGTGCCCGTTCCTCTCTATTGTCTAAACCAGACGATAACACATTTCTCAAACCCAAAGAGCAGAGTAGCAGGGCGAATGATACAAAAGGAACAAAATATATACGAGTGCGATTTATCACAACAACGGTACCAAAGAGATGACATTAAAGTCGTATTAATGGAGTTTGTTTTTTCCCTATTCTTTCGGGCTTTTTATCTTCCTCGTTGTTTCGCTTTCCACGTCTTCCTTTTCTCGTTTCTTGTTCGTTGGCCGTTGTTTTTTTATATATAGATATATATATATATATATATATATATATATATATAACCGGTCTGCTTTGTGACCGGCGTATATAATTCCGAGCTTTGACTCCCGGAGGTGCTGTTGCGCTGAAGATACCGCAAGCTTTGAGCAACGGTTATACATAGGAGTAAAATAGAAATTGTGTTAAAAATAAAATTGCCTTTTTGCCCTTGTTCCCTTGTTAATTAAAGTTTGCTTTTGAAAAACTTCTTGTCGACATATATCTTTATGAGGGTTTAAAGAGCGACAGGACCATCACGGGGCGCATATACCGGAGGGCTTTATGAAAATACGCTTATCTTTTTGATGTTTCTAGTTACTCTTGTAAGAAATATCAAGAATAACAATAAAGTATAAATAAGAAAACTTGAGGGATTATCCATATATTTGGCTTGTTCCTCTCAGTCGCTGTTGTACAATAGCTACAGAAATCATTTTGAGCCATTATCTAATTTGCGTTGAACCATATAAAACTATTTTCGCCCATTTTCACTCTTGATAGCCGTGGCGGTGGCGTCCGATAATACGTGACTAACATGCATAGGGTAGACCATGAAAGACGAAATAAGGAAGATACAAGAGAAGGAAAAGCTGGCAAATTATTTACCAAAGACATATACAGAATGCATATCGAAAATATTTCACTCAACAAACAAAAGAAACTGCACCAACACAGAAGAAACTAAGGCAAGAAACATTTCCAGGACTATTCCTCGAAGTATAAGTAACGAAATGTACTAATGATTTAATTGAGAATTGAGACTGTTCCGTACTTTTTTCAAGATCGGTTAAACTTTTTTATTGGTTCCAAAAGTATTTTGAAAATTGTAAATTGGACCTTTAAAATTAGTGTGTGTAACGATAAAGTAATAGTTTTTCACAGTGTTAAGAGCTTCTACAGCTTTAATTTTTTTCAATAGTAAATGAAGAACCAGTAAGTTTACGAGCTCGAAATTTTGCATGCCCGTGTATTCGTTACGATAGCTACGTCTTATTGGGGAGCTTTTTTGTAAATTCCTTGTTTGCTGTTGAATTTAACCTCAATTAAGGAATAGAAAAATGACCACGAGCTTACCGTCGTTTTTGGACTTCAAGAAAGTAACGATAACAAAGGAATTTACAATAATGCTCTTTGACAAGTCGTAACTACCGTATCGAATATGTGGTATTCAAAATTTCAGGCCTGCAAACCGGCTGGTTCTTTACGTATTATTGAATAAAGATTAGATCTGCCTGAGCTCTTAAAATTGTTAACAATTAGTACTTTTTCGTTTTGCATACATTGGATGTGCTAATCTGTTTCACTTATCTGTGGTATAGCATTTAGAAGACATTTTTTGCTACAGTCTGAATTGTTAATTCTGTCCGTCTCTCAATATCTAAAAATATTTACAACCATATTACAATTTTTACTGCAAATATGCTAGCTTATTTATAGAAACAATAATTTAGCACATCAGTCAAAATCGCCTTGCACTTGCTTCAAACTCGTCTGATAATCTCACATTGTCGTGATACGCTGTAGTTTTCCTGCTTTTACTTCTCCTAAACAAACCATCGGCACGCCTTGGTAACTAGAGATATCTCCCATAAAACGAAATAGAAACAATAACGTTCGTTAGACACGGAAACGAAATGGGGGTAGTTTCGTGATGCAGGTGACGAGCAAGAGAAGTCACATCGATTCACCCACCCATCAGCGCGGTTTAAAAGGGGGAAAAATCATTTTATGTGTCAACACAAATTCAACGCCGTGCAATTCGGATCGATGCGCGAAGTGAAGAGCTGCATTCGAAGTGAGCCAACAAACAAAGGGCGTTTAATGGAAAGCTTCATTTTCATATTTTATTGCCGAATCTGTCAATTTTTACGACAGTCGATAAAAATATTCGTATTTATTGATTTTGCGCCCTGTGACTTTTTCATTCGCAATTCGACGCCGCGCGACCAGACACACAACGGGTAGTGCCGCCGTGATGAATTTTTATCCCTCAGGTGTGTTTTGTTTGCTGTCGTCGGTGTCAGTTTTTGTGACGATTTTCACGCCCCGCGCGAACCAACTGTCTTTATGATTTACTGTGTACGCGACGAGAGCAACAGCTTTTAAAAAAGGGGAAGATGAAAGGACGAAAAGCAAGAAGATATTGATGGTACAACGTGGAAACTTTCGCAATACCTGCTACTTGTCAAGTAAAGTTTTAAAAGAATATGTTAGCATACTTGATTTGTATATTGTTTGACTTTATGTATTCAAATAATTCCAGCTAAATTTAAGGTAACACTCCAGTAATGTGAAAGGAAAGATTTTGTGGATATTTTGAAGTATCAGCTCATCAATACGCAGATATATCCGCAATAATTAAAATTGTTTAGATCTAAAATATATGTACCATTTCTTCTTCTTCTTCTTCTTTTCCATTAACTCCTCCCTACCCATACGGAGCTCTAAAATGTGTACGCCACTTATTTATTTAGTTTAAGAATTTATTTCTTGATATTATCTGGTAATAATCCGACAATCCCCAAATTCACTCCAACTCCACAAATTCGGGGGAAGTCAAACGAGCGCTGTTCTTAACACCACCGAAAAGAAGCCGCTTCAACCGTGGTATTTGTCTGGCCAAGAACTCCACCAAAATCAAACTACACCAAGTTTACCAAATCCGTCCAACTCCATCAAACCCATTAGAATTCACGAAATTTCGCCAGGTTTGAGCAATTCAAGTGTCGGATTAAGTAGAGGTCATTATTGCTGCTGAAGATAGGGTTAAATTTTGCGCAGTTCTTCTGTACCCCTTAACTGTGACAAAATTAAAGAATAGTTGCTCTCTTCTATAATTGAATTGATTCAAGGTACTAACTATAAAATAATAAATAAATCGGGAAGGAATTGTTCATTCGAAGAACCATCTTTAGTATTATGTTCCTCTCGCTTCGTCAATTCCGTCTGTAACTGCATTACTTTAACGCATCAATGATTTTAAGACTTTTACATATTCCGTTACAACTTTTACATGCTCCCAATGTAATGGAAAGTTGTATGTTTTTGTGTGGATTTGCATTGGAAGGAAGTGACCGATTCTTCCAGGTGTACAGGAAAATGTGAAGGAAAGTATTTCTTGATTTCGTAAAAATGTGAAAATCCGAGGAAACCACACCTGGATCGGAGGGTGCGTTGTTGAAAATATCTTACTCAAGCCGTAAACTCCAAATCACACCTGACAAATTGTAAATCGCTTCCCCGAAGTCTTCGTCGCCGCGAAGACGTTTCCTTACGGAAATATTTGTTAATTTCAGCAGGAGGACATTAAAACGAACCAGATTTAAACTGATGGATAGGTTGTCGATAATTTCTTTTCTCAGTAACATGTGTTCTGAAGCACGATGCCAGAGAACAGTAACTTAGCCAGCGAAGAAAATGTTCCAATGATGAAAACCTAAAAGAATCAAATTGGCAACAGAAGAATATGGTACAAGAATACAGACGCTCATTTATTTAATCTGAGTACAATATATAAAAGTCATGAATAGTGACACCCCTTGGCGAGGCGATATTAGAAGACGAACAGGAATAAACTGGTCGTAGGTAGATATTGATAGGAAGTGAGGACGGAAATTAGAGAAGGACAACCTCGATGTCTTGTTCCTAAACAACTTCAACGATTTATTCGATCAATCGACGGTGAACATTTTAGAAACTCACCGTGTCTTCACCAATCAAGTGGAGCACCTGAAAAAATAGTTCTTTCAAATTGAACACCATAGTGATCAACTTCAGCAGACAAAAGGGTAGTTGGACATGCATCACGAAGTTCGATTGAAAGCTGATTTCATGATATTTCTGCAAAATTAAGGCCACTTTGAGGAGTCAATCCAAAAATTGAAGCAGAAGTGCGTTCCAGTGTTCCTGTTTGGCGCAATTATGTAATAAGAAGCACACTTTTCCTGAAAGATTCTTCGAAAAAGGGTCATGTGTGTTAGACGAAAAGTTATGCCATCAAAAAGGGCTGGATGTTGCATCACGACAATGCTCATTCTCACACAGCAATTTCAATAAACCATTTCATGGCCAGTAAGAATATACCTGTGGCTCCTCAGCCTCCTTATTCACCCAACTTGATTCTTGTGACCTTTCCCTCTTCCGGAAATGAAAAAAGCAGCTCAAGCCAAGGGACGACGCTTTGTGACTCTGGACTACATTCAAATGGCTGTAACTGACCAGCTGAAAGCTATTCCAGTATCTGAGTTCCAACGCTGCTTTAAGGAGCCTGCCCAAAAAATTAGTTTGAAAGAAACAATGTTGAATTCTAATGCTCATTTACACATTTCGTACGCAGTCACAATTTACGGACATTCTCGCAGTGTTTGTGTATCATGCTTAGCATGATCTTTATGGTTACAGGAAAAGTTAAGCACAAATACAGCGCCAATATCTAAACCAAATAGAATTTGATTACGAAATGAGGGTCCTATTGCAGTTTACCTAATCCCTGTCAATTTCGGACACATCGCGTATTTTTGACCAACCTTATCAAGTCCTGGTACTTTACTTGGTCTTATCAAGTAATTTTTCCAGATTTTCAATCTTTTTATAGCCATCGAGCTCCGCAAAGTTGTACATTTTTCTGCACTTTTACATTTTTGCACTTTTGCTATTCGGCAGTCTACATACCTTTGCTTCCATCCATGGTATCGACTTAATATCAAAATACTTCTTACCTAGCGATCTCACACCGTATCATTTTTCACATTTAACAAACAACATTCTTTCTATAGGAGACAATTTATTCCGACAAATGTCAAAACGAATCTGTGTTAATTTCTGAAGTACTTTCAGTGGTAGTGGATGTGTCCCCGAAAGCGCTGCTCGTCGTTGTAGGTCGAAATTAAATACGACAGATCTCGCTTCCATTAGCATCTGCGTACAGTGTACTAGCCCGCCGCTTTACTCTCCCCTCCATCAGATACAAGTTCGTCATGCATACGTTTAGGTAACTCCCTACTTGATATGACAGCGACATGGTTACTATTTATTAGTACGCGGGGACGAGGCGCAAATGACAAAAATACAGTACGTCGCCGCCGCTCCCGTTTTCCACCCCCGGGCGAGCGGCAGGGACGCGCTCGTTCCATTCGTTTCGATGGGGGCTAGGCGATGAGTGCTCCTGAACTCAGCGGGGACCATATATCATTTCTTGTTTATTCGGACATTATTAAACTGAAATTTATGGCGCGGATTGTATTTGTCACTTTAATTGTTACAAATTCATATGAAGAGGGCGGCGCCTGCCGCTAAACCTGTACCGCCGCCGATGGTACTGCTGCTGCAATAACCACCGGCTTGAACTAAAACGCAGGCGATTCGGATGATTAATTGACTATTAAAATTAATTGTTCGTTGTGCTAGTACACAGATATGAAATGCTTATGCAACGATGCGCTGTATTGTTTTCCATACTGGAGTATTTACTAAGGCATTACCGGTGACAGTAATTATAATTTGAAAGTGCCTCGGATGGAAATTTAGTGGTCTTAAAACTAAGTGCAAGTAATATTTAGGAGGTATTAATTCAACGTTAAATAATGCCTTTGTTTAATAGAAGACCATTATTTATAACGTGTAATATCTCATCAATTCCTTCAATTACGAATATCATCAGTAAATAAATTGAGTAACTTTCCATAAAGAATAATAAATAATTCTGTATCATGTAAGCCGCATCTCGTGTGTTCCACACGTTAAAAATACCTAAACACGCGAAGCGAATTTCTATGATTCCTGAGGATGACCCACAAGCGGAAACAGGGCATTTAGAGAGCAAGTGACTGTCAGATTGTCTCGGAGTGAACTGTTGACATGCAGAAACAGCAGGGCTAGCTGCCGCTTAACATCGTGTGTATGAAACGTTTACTTTCACGAAAGCAGGAAAACGCTCGCTGATGGTACAAAGAAATTGTAAAGGTGGCGCCACTACCTCATAGGGGTGATTTCCGAGTTTCTACCGCATCGCCTACAAGAACCACATTGAATCGCGACAGTACGCTAAACAGACAGGGCAATTGCACCGGAAATTCTTTGCTTCAAACTGGTCCAGCCTGTTAGGAATAGGGATCACAATCACTATTTATTTGTATGAGCCTCTTTGTACATGTACAAAGATCAGAAAAATCTTTGTACGAGAGATTTTTAGTTTGTACAACATAATAATGGTAACTGAACTACCCAAAAAGAAATCTTTGTACAATGTACAAAGACGCTAAAAATCTTTGCACGGAGCCAAAATCTTTGTCTCATACAAAAAAAAACAGTGATCACAACATACACAAATGATAATGAAATGAAACCACACACGTGAATTCGGTAAAGTAGGCGTTTATTAGCTAAAAGTGAGTTTACAGTTAAATAACAAAAACAATGATCTAAAATATCAAACTGTAATTTCTATCGCGCTAATGTCTCCTAAAGATGTTTAGACCACATGAACAATGTGGAATTCATTCTTTGACAATGATGTGAAAGTTTTAGCTGAATTTAACAAAAGAAACAACGTCTAACAAAAGCAAGAAGAAACATCAGCTTTACAACAATCTTACATTTGATAGATTGGGTAGAATAAGAATGATAATAATAATAATAATAATAATAATTTTATTGTTCTAAGTTGAAACAACAAAGACGTTGCCAATACAGCATTACAATAAAAAAATAAATAAAGTAATCTGACAATAACATCAGAAAAATGTCCGATCAACATAGATGATATATAAATAAAAGCAAAGGATGAATACTTAAAAGGATAAAATAGTAAAGGACAAATAATTGTTATTTTCACACAAACACAAGAAAAACAATGAACAGAGTTACCCTGTGAGTGATAAGCGTTAAAAAGTACGCTTTTGAATTACAAAGTAGATACGTATTAAATTAAAGACGTAAATAGATAAAAAAGTAAACAGTAGAATGGTATAAGCTTATATATGCTTATAATTTAAAATAACAGGTGACAGAAAGTGAAGTGTGAGCTCGTTTTCAGATTAGAAAAATAGGATTTCGCGATGATAGCATGCCATGTGGTGGTTGACCTCACTATACCAGCGATTGCACGGTCTTGCAAAACATAAAGCCCAAAAGAACGTTTACATCTTGCAAAAAAGGGGCTCGTATAGGTGGTCGTTATGGCAGCTGAGTTTCCCTTTGTCCGTTGAGCGTCCTAAGCTTGTTCTACATTCCGATGGTTCGAGCAAACTGCACTCCTCCGAAAACATAAATCCTCCTTCGAGGCAAACGAAACGAAAGGCTTCCTTAAATTGATTTATCGGTTACATCAAATTGGCCAAAAAATCCTACTGTTTGGCGCCTCTTGTCAACAGCCGATACTTGAACACACGTAATTTGCTGATTACGAAAACATCACTTGAGAATATCAATTACCGAACGAAACCAACATTTTATAAGTTATTTATAAGTTAACTAAATTCCCACACATTAGAAACATGTTAAAAAAGGAATATGTTAAACGATAAATTTAGACTGTAGCGAAGAATCGGAAATGAAGTCATAATTATTATGGGTTTTAACCTATAAAGTGGTGGAGGTAATCCAAAAGATAGAGTAATAATAATAGAATATATATGTATAGCCTGCATGCAGACCATTTAGATCCATAGTTTCGTGACTTTTCTCCAATTCCTTCTATTTTTGTCTTCCAGTTCTGGATATTTTTTTCTTGTAGGTCGTCCTCCATAGCTTCCATCCAGCGTTTACTAGGTAATTCCCGGTTCGTTTTTCCCTCTGTTACCTTCCATGATACATCCTTTACGTCTCTTTCTTGTTCCATTCTTCCTAAATGCCCAAGCCATTGCATTCTTTATCCCTTGGTCGTGTTGCTGACTAGTGTCTCGTTAAACAGTTCATACAATCCTGCGTCTGTCCTTGGTTCCCATCCTAGCTCTGTCTGCTTACCTCCGGAAATTCTTCCCTAAACTTTTCTTTCCCAAATCTCTAGCTTTCATTTTGTTTTGTTAGACATTATTCAAGTTTCACATGCGTAGGTTACGGAGGGGGTCTGAAAATAGTTTTGTAGGTCCTTACTTTCGTTTTCCTTAATACTTCTTTCGATTGTATAATTCTAATTAAACCACCTGCACATTTATTGCTCTTCGCGAACCTCAAGTCCACCTCTGCTTCTTCTTGGTAATAATAACAATAATAATAAATACATCCAAGAAGAATATGTAAGTTCAGCTGGAGGATAAGTTAGTATAAAATACTTTCTGCTTGGAACATAATAGTTGCTGTGAAAGAAAATTAGCTAATGTCGGGCATAATTAGACAAGGTCTAATGCCATGAAATTTCAAATCCTTTCGAATTTACATTCCCTAGATATTATTTCCATATATGCCAAGACGGTGTAACAATTCTTAACTTACTCGGCATTTTCAACTTGTACGTCCCAATTATATTAAACCTAAACCCTCCCCTGCTATATTAAATTTTCTCTTGCACAGCAGTACGTACTCGTATACGCGTTTTTCTATTTATGTGCCCGGAGCAAAACAGAAAACGTATTAATTCTGGGAAGAAATTTTGCTTCTTCCGCGTACGGGACCGAACTTACGAAAACGAATTGGCTCGCGGCGACAATAATGAAGTCACGTTTAAGCCAGCTACCCCCGCTAGTCAGCCAACCTCCTCTCTATCTTCGCTTTTCCTACGCGCCGAAAGCTTGCTTGGACGTTCCCGAAACCTGTCCGGGAGATTCGCAAATGATGAAAATTAAAGTCACGATTTCGCTTCAAGGACGTTACGAGGCGCTGACGAAACCTGGCAAGTTGCTGCCGTCGACTTCGCAAATTGAATATCCTTTCGGAACTTTTCATTTTCGCGGTTTGTGAAAGAAGCGGGGGTATAGAAATGAGAAAATGACGATGCAAAATTATAGATAGCGCCATTTACAACATCGTAGCACTGATATTAAGAAAGTTCATCTTTTGATTTGCTCGTTACTCAAGCACAAAAGCTCTTTCTACATCCCCAATTAACATATCAATATCGATAAATTCCTGAAGACACGACTGTTTAGTTTGCTGGTAACAAAGTGCAATATTAAAAACCTTAACTCCTCTTATGCCGCGAAGTGTCGAAGACAGTAGGAACACCATGCTGTAGTGATAACTGCTACCTCTTCAACTAGCAAACCGAGTAAATGTTTGATTGTAAATAGCGCACAACTAACGAAAATATAGAATACTAAAGAAACTATTTTCAACTTTGTTTCAGGTCAAGGAAAGCTTCAAGACATCCGTTAGTACTCCCGGTGCCGTAAACGAGAAACGGAAACCGGTTTCGGCAATCATAGGGTTAGAACACGAAATCGACGCATCCACCTTCAAAACTGGTAAAGCTGTGCTTCGCTGTTCGGCCGAATTTTTCCATTTGTATCAGAAACATGTAGAATATACAGTGGAGGAGGAGAGACCGCGACCAAGACCATCTTCTGTGCTAGGAACTAGGGACACATCATCAGGTAAGAAAAAAAGTTTGGGACTTATGTAGTTGTTTGTCGCTGCTAAAGGGGCCAAGATATACAATAACGCTAATGTAAGCTTGCGAAGACAAATGAGGAGAAGAAAAAGGCCGAGAAGTTAAGAAAACACAAATATCCAAATAGATGTTATTATTGCGAAATATGGGAAGAAATCTTCTGTATTTGTAGAAAGCGGAATTTGGGAAATTCTGGCAAAAGCCGGGAACATAGGATTAATGATGATGAATCGAGAAAACGGTCGTGCCAATATCTAATAATAATAATATTTACTTACTTTGTGCCAAATGTAATTCAATGACCGCCGATACGTTTGTTCGTGTAGTAGTTGCTTTACAAATAAGAATTCCCTATACCTAATTAGACAATCACTGAAAGTAATCGAAATGCATATACCAATGATGAGATTTTACAAACTTTTCCAGTGAACAAGTACAACTTTTATAATCGTGTATTTCTGATGTCTGTTCCAACTTTCACAGATTTAGAAAGCCCAAAACGTTAGATAAAAGCTGTACTCATCGTTACCACATCAATTGATGCACCTCCAGATACGCATTTCAACACCTCACTGTCATCCTCAGTAAAAAAAAACAATTCTGACCTCTTTTACCTGCTTACGACAACGCTATTTTACAACCACTTCATTCGTCGAACTTATTCATTCTCGAAAGCATCGACTAGATTGCAGCGAATTACATCTGCATCAATTTCTTTTGTTAACGTCGTCGCTTTACCGACCGGGTAAATCTTGTCAGTAATCTTACGCTGTTCGCAACATAGAAGGGGAGGAACAAAGGAAACTAAAACTCGCGCTATTACGAAGATGAATCACGAGTAACGAGGAATCCGCGGTATGGAAATTCCGTATTAAACGCAAAAGCCACGTGCTCGTAATATTAAATATCGTTACCGCAATGTTCGCCATCATCTCGCCTCTCCTTTAGTTTTTGCGTTTTATGTACGCCGCGAGGAATGCTAAACACCGCAATAAAACGCTTTAATTAAAAATAAAATAAAATCACCGCCATTAAAACCGTTTTTGAGAATCTGAAGAACGGTGCTGCCGGCTTTCTTTATTTCCCCTCGTTTTCTGCTTCGGATTCTTATGTAGTTGCTCGGCATATTAAACGGGAAATGTTAGAGGATGAAAGGGGCGATTAAGATATCGATTTGGTAGTTACAAGATGAAATTTCTGTATTGCCAAAGGGTGAGTGTAAGTTTAGTAGCCGGGAAAGTGTGTACTTAGATATTTATATAATGCCAGGTAATGGTGCAGATCTTGCTAACAAGTTCTTAACAATTAGAACTTAATCTTAATTAAAATTGCAAACTCCCTAATAAGGGATGAGCTGAGGAACTTACTATCCCTCTGAAGATCATTATCCGCTCTTCTAAAGGCTTGCAAAAATATTTTTTTGGATAAACCTTGAGGGGTATAAAACAGTGCTTAGTTAATGGAACCTAAGTAACATAAAATATAGATTTTGATGTGAAGCAATATACAAGGGAGAAAAATTTGTAGTAAAAGGGGGACAAAGCGATCCGCTATCTTGGATCCTTTTCAATGTAGTGTTACCTTCACAGATGATCTAACGCAAAGTGGGAAGAAGAGCAGAAAAATCGCTGGGCAACTGGTAAAAAAAAGCAAGAGGATACCGATTGGAGATTAACCAGGAGGAAAACAAAATACAGGGTGATGGGAAGCAGAGAAGGGAAAACCGAAAGTCTGACTGTGGGAATACAGGGAGAGAAGGAATATAATTTTGAGAGGGTAGATCAGTTTATTTACTTGCGGGTACTGATAAAAGTGAGAGGCCACGAATAGCAGGAAACCGGAGCTAGTATAATGAAAGGAAACAAAAAATTTTGCAGCTTGAAGTCAGTGATGAACTCCAAGAAGGTAAAAATATCCAGAAACGTAAAAACCAGAATGTATAAAAGTGTAATAAGACCAACAGTAAGTATGCAGCGCAACGAGGATGCTGACCAAACTGGAAGAGGATATTCTAAGCAGATGGGAAAGAAAATACTAAGTGCTATCTATCGAGGGAGGGAAACGGAAAAGGGCTGAAAGAGAAGGACGAACGAAGAATTGAAAAGGCTGTACAAGAAACCAAGTATAATAAAACACAGAGAGAAACAAAGACTTCGTTGGGTAGACCATAGAGAAACAATGTCAAATGAACGAATGCTGAAGCTGGTAACGAAGAGGAAAACCAATAGGGAGAAAAAAGAATACGGAGGTCGAGAAAAAAATGGAGTGAAAGTGTAGAAGAAGATCTCAGAAAGATGGGAATAAGAGATTGGAAAACAAAGGCAAGAGACATACTAGAATGGAGACAAGTAGTGTACCGATTGCCAGAAAGTGAATAAAAATGGAAGTGGAAAACACGCCCTAGGCCCTCTAGGGTTGTTAAGGGATTTAATAATTAATTATATACATATATAGGTTTCCAATATATTTAATTCATGTTTCGTAGAAATGTGACATTGCATCGAGCTTGGTGCAAAATTTATAAAGAGCGGTAAAACCATAAAAGCGGATAGATGCTTGAGAAGTCTTGAAAGAACGACATAATACCGCATCGTACGTCCGGATATGATGAAGTCAAATTCGAGCGGATGGATGGATAGGAGAAGACGGGAAAAGCTTCGACGAACAAACACCGTCTCTTCGCTATTAATATTAAATTATGCCCCTTCCCATTGCCCCCATCATCCCGACATCCATTCGTCGAGGTGCATTGTTGTTTTCGTTCACTTTTTCGTTCCGATGTAACTAACGGTCAATAATCCTATTGTGTCTTCGCGAAATGCTTCCCGTCCTTTCTTCGGCTCACGTTTTTATACATCGCCTTTTACGCTTTATACGGTTGTTTATCTCGACGGAACTTATTCTTTTAACGTATATGTGACGATTTCGCTGTAAAAGCGAAGTCGTAGCTTGGACAAACGCGGCTCCACTATCGTATATTACGGTATTATTACGTTTATTTGGCCTAGACTGCGGAAATGTTGAAGTAGATAAATTCAGAATGTTTGCGACGTTGCTTTCCTCGCGCGTTGGTTTTCCGAATTAAGAAAATAGGACTGGATGATCTTTTGTGGTCGATGTCTTGTCGAGTTACCCCCGACGAAGAACTGAAAGCGAGCAGGAAAAGTAATACGCCAAAAAGGACGGTATCGTGATTTCATCCTTTTGCTACTTCTGATATCTGTAATAGGCTTAAATGTGCTGATTTCCTGTTTACTCTGAATACATTTAGATTGTAGAAATATTCGAGATGGGCGATGTACACGATATTTATTTGTTTCGTCTATCGATTGAGGAATTGCCTGGTACTCCCCGAGGATATGAAGCGAGTTGTACTTTTATGCTGTTGACACAGATCAAATTGAAAAATAACAAGAGAAAACTAACAACCCTTACTGATACGTACCCCAGGTACCGAACGCGATGTTTATCCGCGCTCTCCTTCCTACTCTCTCGTCTTCGTCATGCAAAACCTAGCCTATTTGCTCTCGTCCATAATACGAAACCTAGAGACGCGAACCTTTTCGACGCGCACGTGTGAGTGTGCAATATGCGATGCTATTTAAATTTTAAAACAGCGCGCGTGACACAGACTCGGCAGCAAAGTGAGTTTTCTTGTTGAGTCATTTCGTTTCTTATTTCGACGAGAAAACGTACCTGACGGCCGTAATATAAGCTTTTGTTTTCCGAGTTGCAGTCATCAGAAACGTTATTATGATAATGGAAAGGCTGTTGTTCTAATCTATTTCGACGCAACGTCAATGCAATATTTCAATTGAAAGTTCGGTAGTTCGTTTGCTCCTTCCATTTATATGCAGATCACGGAATGCGCGCATAGCATATTACTTCGCCTGTCACTGTTCGTATATTTCATCCGGTGGGAATGCATAACGTAATTCTTACATTTGCCAGTAGGGATATTAGATAGTAACTTTAACATTGATATTTTATGTAGATGCTACCGAAAATGAAATACTAATGTATATAGGATTATGTCGGAACACGTTATTGATAGTCTGAGCAAACAGCGGTAATTACGAAATAAGTTACGACAGCCAAAACTACTCGCGTACATAATCAATATTAGAATGGGGAGTTAGCGATGCTGTCGTAACCTATTTCGTAATTGTACGCTGTTATCGCTGTTTGTCCGGGCTAATTATTGAGGTATTCGTAACCTATATTACCCAGCGATGATAGTCAGCTTGCTAAATCTTTTAAAATGACGAAAAGCACAACGATGTGCCTGTAGGTCAAAGACGGAACTTGATACAAATTTCACTAACTACTCTTTGTTTCCACCACAGGGACAAAAACACACTGTTCTATGGAAGAAAACCCAAAGAGCGTACGACAGCTGATACTCAACAGCTTGAATGCAAAGAATGAAAAAATTGCCAGAATCAAAGAACAATTAGAATTGACAGTAATCGAACTAAAAGACTTCATTGTAACCGTTCTTAGAGAAGGAAAAAACAGAGACGCGAGGACATGCAGCTCAGTACGATACGACGCGTGACGTAAGATAATGGATTGGAACAGGATCCAGTGAACACATTTTTTCCAGCCTGTGGTCCCTAGTCCACTAGACCGAAACTCAGCGGCTTATTATGCTCCCTCTCTTAACACATACCTTGCAGAAGTAGGCCACAAAACTGTCAACGATATATCAGCTCGCGTAATGTAACTAGATTGGTTTCTGTCTAGACACAACTCCGGAATAGCGTCATCATTGTTCCTTTTACCACCATCTCAACACGAAATGATATCTATTACAGAAACCTTCAAGAACAAGAAGGCATCGGATAAAGACGGATTTACCAAAGTTACTAAAGCGAATCATACGTGATATAAACGAGCCGGTCATGTACTTGTGTAATAGAATGCTTGCGCATAGAATAATATTTCCAGATGAACTGAAAAGAGCACAAATAGCACGAGCCCTTAAATCTGGAGAAACGCAAATATCACCTAGCCACAGTCCGATTTCCCTTTCTATCAGCGCTATCCAAAATATCCAAAAATCTATCTCAGCAACTCCAGAGACCATCATAGGAGTGCTGCAGGGATCAATGCTAGAACCCATTTTGTTTCTTATCTACGTTAATGCTCTACCTATTAACATGGCCTGCAAAAGAATATTAATATAAGCAGCTGACACATCACTTCTGGTTAATTCTGCAATAAATATTATAATGAGTGCTACTAAATAAGTGTAATGCGGGGCTCAGGAGGGGTTTGGGGTCAATAAACGAGGGATGAATGATTCAGAAACAAGCGCATTAATTTTACAATTTAGCAAGAAATTGCAAGAAAAATTTAAAATAGAGTGCACGCCGGTCAATGTAATTATGGTTAATATTATTATTCGCTGGCAGAGAAAATGGCCAAATTTGTTACGCACTTGCTTTTTAAATGAAGCGGGAATGCAAAAGCATGTAAAATTTCTAAAGAACAAAGGTCAATATTAGGTTGCAATAATGTGGTGGACCGCTAGACACATTGAAATTTACAAAGAGTAACGCTGATGCCTTCAAGGTTCTGATCAAAAGTAACGAATTATGGGCTTGCAAGACATCACCCTGGAGTCGTTACGATAAAAACACTCATCACTTCTTAGGATCTGGAACCAATAGGAGTAAATATGTTAACCCCTTTTACCTGACTGCCGTTGGTAGTTGGTCCCTTATGAATAATCAATATGGGACTAAACTCTCACCTAAGAAAACATGAAAATCTTCTACAGTAGTGCTAAGCAGTCCAAAAGATCGCGCTTGAAAGTGTCAAGAGCTTAGAACTTTGCCAGATGTGATTGAGATTCTTTATCCAAAATATTTTAGGAATTCGTTGTTCTTCTTCATTTGGGAAGCCTGCTCGAAGGAATTACTTTAAGTCAAGAATGAGCATTGTATGAAACACGCCGGTACAGAAGTTCGCCATAACATAGCAATATCTCTAACAGTAATGAAAATTCTGATATTTTTGAAAATTAATGGAAATTTGCGCTCTAAATCTTAATTCGATTTCTGAAAGAGTATAAGAATCGAGAGGAAGAAGAGGAAACCTTCGAATAGATAAAATAACAAAAAATTCCCACCTCGCATCTTTACTGGGAAAAGTCCACATACATATTTTGAAAAATTCATCATCTTCAGCGGAAACACTATAAGAGTTAAATGTCGTGCATGATACTTCAAAATGATAACTAAATTTTTGCAGTACGTACTTGAACTTTTCCAAAGGTGCGAAATGGGGAATATTTCTTTGTGTCATTTTTTAACAACCACAGTCTCCAAGTGCTTTCCCAGATAGATTTTGAACAGATCTTACAGAATTTTAAACACGATTTTAATGTTTCCATCAGATCAGATCGATTAACCCTTGAACATAATTATTTATTAATCACGTGACATGTATTTTGCTAGAAACGAAGTTATCGTCGCATATATATCTATCGCATATATATATATATATATATATATATGTATATGATAATGTAGATTCTTGACGGATAAGAAATTTGCAAAAATTCTTTGAGTGAAGTCAGTTTATTTTTTAAAATTCCAAGGATAAAACAGTGTGATAGACGTTTCGAGGGTATGCTCTCCTCATTTTCAATGTCGAAATGCCGTTAATTCCAACGACGTGAAAGGATATTCCATTGTCACCCACGTCATTATTCCAACTTCCCAATGAAAAGGCTAACAAAAATTTTAAAATTGACCGCAATAAAATTATTCTTAAAATTCTTTTCGATTTAACGAAAACATGTCGGCCAATTTAAAAATTTTAAAAATAAATTCACTGTCCGCGAAACTGGTCTTCCGGAATCAACAACCAGAAGGAAAAGAAGTTGCTTCCAGTTATCTAATCAACAATGAACATGGATTCTACCTTGGTTAGGTAACGTTTAATCCACATCACTGACTCTTCGTGTTGCATCTTCTAAATCTGCAGATCAATAGGATACACTTTGCTATGTACAGTATGTATGTATATCCAAAAGCTAAATGTAACAGTTTCAGTAATAATTTTACCGCATCTCGATTGATCAAAGATCTGAACATACCCCCAAAAACTCGAATGTTATGTCCTTTCCCTCGTCGCGCGTTATTCGTTGTTCTTATCCGTACAGTCGTCGCGCCGAAGATCAAAGAAATCTCGTTTTGCAAATGCTCACAAAGGATTTCTAACGCACGGCGTACCCTTTTATCGTACACTTAACGACCCGGGGAAACTTATCCCTTCGCGGTGAATATTATGTTCCTGTGCGCGAGACGTGCGGCGCCTGCCTTTGCATTGATTCGCGGAGCCGATATTGTGTATAAAGTTGTTCGCCGACTTCCAGAACAAGACGCCATTTCCAGGAATGTTCGTTCGCCAAATTAACCGAGTCCCTCCTCACTCAAGTAACGCGTAGTTCGATTGTACGATTATTCGAAGAAATTTACAAAAGATTTCCTCGTTCTGACGATATTTGTACGGAGGTAAGCGCGTTAAGAATCGAGGTGGAAATGAGAAATTGTGGAGTACTTGAATTATCGAATTATCTGCTTTGTATTAAGGGAGTTTGTACTTCAGTAATTATGGAACGTATAATCACTTTTTTGTGAAGGTCCCATATATAGTCTGACATGTTTGCGATGTAGTGGAAAGCGAAGTGATGTTAATATACAATAAAACAGCAACCAATGAGATAAAATCAATTGTTTCTTATTTAAAGGAAACAACACGCCCAACTCAATCTTTGATGACTTTGCCCAAGAAGACAGCTCTAATTTTACGAATCTAGCGTTTGATATTTAATTTTCATTCATAACGAGCTCGTGGTTTGCTTGCAAAAACCATTTATTTCATATAACTCCACAAAGAAGGATTATATGACATCTTCTTACAGTCAAATCAGTGGCTCCATTATTGAAAATTAAAAATTCTGCAAACTATTGTTGCAGTAAGTTGACAATACCATCAGCAGTCGGACGTGACACCCTCTTGTTGGAACTACATGTCTTGGAAATGAATATCATCTAATTAAGCCTACAAGAATCTCTTAACATCGATCGATAGTCTTGAGGACAGTAGAAATGCATATTTAGTCTTTAATGTATATATGTATTTAAAGTCTTAATTTCATTTAAGTTTGATTTTAAAGTTAAACCATCTGATAGACATTTAGGCCTTTAGGCCTATTTAGAAATTCTCCTTCATATTTATTCTCCCTTTCATATTTTATTTTGTACTTCGGCCATACTATATTGTTATCGCTGTTAGGTCTTGCTAATAGTCATCCCTTTGCGTATTGACGTCATACTGATACCAAAGAATTTTCTAGTTGCAGACCAATAGCATCAAAATTTAAGGATAACCACCGAGGTTACCTTTGTAATTAAGTGTCAATAAACAATCAGTTCTGAACGGGTTCTTCAAACATTATCACAATTTTATTTTCCACTGTTTGCTTATTGTACTGAGCTATCTTCGGTGTTAACTTTAGTTGTAAGAAAATAATCTAAGTTTAACATCGTTTCTCATTATCATCACCGAAGAAGTTAGTCAACGCGCTATACACAAGAGCTCAACAAGGACGAAAACAGCTACGTCTTCAATAGATACCACTCACCATTCAATCAAGCTGCATCTCCTGTATAATTTTATATACGGTTCAATGATGCAATATCGGTGTTGCAAATACAAAGGACAAATCTTTCTTGGAATCGTTTAACATTGACATCGACAATTGGCATTGTCGGGAAACCTATTTAATCAGAAACTCATCAGGAAAAGCTGCAATTGAAGAAGTCAGTAAAGGAATACAACTGAAAGTAACAAGCAAAGAAGCATCCCAGCAAGTTACAAAAGAAGTCATGCAATAAAAGCTCGATGATGCGGGCTTACATGCAATTTCTTTTGTAAAATACGCCAAGTGGTGGTTATTCATGTGCCTAATTGTTAGGAATGATGAGCAATAGATAAATTTGCTCGTTCAGTGCCAAAAGCCTCTTCACTTCTTGCATTTCGACGTCTTATTGGTGTATTTATTGTACGATAAACTTTCTTTCAAGCTCAACAACATCAATGATAGTAATAGTTCAAGCGCAATGAGAAATTTCAGCGCAGTACTCGCCTCACAAACGTAACGTCGTCCAAAAGCTCGAAGCTAGGAGCGCATTCCCCTTTTCGATTCCTTTAACGAAGTATCGTCGATGCGAAAACGCTACGAATTGGGTAACAGCCAATTCCCGTCAAAAATACTATTTTTCCATTTAGATTTCCCCAAACGTAAAATTATCAGCGCCCGGTGTTGCGCGCCTCGATCGTGCTCATTTCGAGTGCGCATCGCGTTGTAACCGTGCTACTTTGAGAACGGTAGGTGGTCTGGCTGGCTGCGTCAAAGAAATTCAATTACTGTATTCATTCGCCATAAGAATCGCACTCAGAAGACAAAAATGAAGATGATTTCCCGCGGGGAACGAGCCAATACTTCTAGCGGTACGCCGGCGGACTTTTAGAGGAGCGAGGAGCTTCGGCTATCAGCGAACAAGAGAAACGAATGACGACGACGGCGCGGGCTTTTCCAAACTCGAGCCCAACTTAAACTCCCACATCGTTACTCTATTTCCCGTTTTCCTATAATGGCCACTTGGACGACAACGTTCGACAGATTCTCTTTCACTTTTTTGTTTTTCTTTGTGAAAGTAGCAGAAAAGAGGAAAATAACATCGAAATCCTAGGAAAAAAAAATTAAATGGTATTGGAAGAAATACTTTCAACAACACTTCCTCGTATAACTTTTGTTTTCCAAGAAGACGATTTCAATATTTTTAACAAGGATATCCGCTAAAACTTCAAGAATAATGACAGATCTGTATATTCGATTACATTCGCCGCGATGTCTGATAAGCGAAACAAATATATAAGTACCCGATACGTACTATCTGTGCCAGACAGTGCCTGTCGTGTCAGAATATTTTTCCTATATAACTTTCGTACAAGAGAATTCATTCAGCCTATTGACACATTTCATGAAAAGTCGGATTTGTAAGGGAAGTTCGAGACTAACAGGATTGCCAACCGGGAGTTTTCTTTTTTAATAGAGCTCCATCGAAAGCTGCGGGAAAGTATAATATTTTTAAAGTGTCTTCATTCAGATGCAGCGCAGTCGAAGTTCCCCTACGTACGGAAAAGTTCTGCGAGATTGATGAATACAAACACAGAAGTTAATTCAAACTTTCACTTCACTGAGAAGATTGCCTGAAGAAGATATCGGATTACTTTGTGTACCGTTCGTATTTTCATATTTATGAGTATATAACACGGGATGAAGTGGTTGTTATAGAACAAGTTAACATATGCCTGGAAATTTTAATGGTACACACGTATTTTGAAAACGAGATGTATAAAATTATGTGTTTCTAAATTCAAAGTTTTGTTTATCTAGCAGAAAAAAGATATAAAAACTAATTTCACAAGGGTACTTGAGAGAGTCAAAATTACAAATGACGGTATGCAGCCTACAATTAGCAAAGCATAATTCCCTCTGCTATAATTATTGGCATATGCAATGCAGTCTGCAGTGCAGCCATTGCACCACTTTCTGTGACAGTTGCCCAACAAATGAACTTCAGTGTAGGTCATTTGTTGGAGTGCTATGTAGATGTACTACTTTTTATTTGTTTGAAAGAAGAACTGCTGTTTCCTAGTTATATCAGAGTTAAAGCCCTTAGTAGCGAATATTTAGTCAGTGAAGTCTTCATCCTGGTAGGTTGTATCACAAAAAAATCCCCATTTTTTAACCGTGTATGTTATTATGGAAGACTGGGGAAAATATCTATTAAATTCGTACCATCACGGGATCCAGAGTTGTGACAAGAAACCTTGACTACTTCCCCCTCAGCGTCAGTTACTCTCCAGAGTTAATTGCAATACAAACAGCCCTTCTCCAGCAATTAACCCTTTCAATACACACCATTACTTTACCAGTAACAGCTAAAGTTTTTTCATCCGTGCAACAGAACCCGTTAACTATCATATCTACTACGAATTCCCGAGCTTTTCAGCTGGAAATATTTGTGAAACATGATCCGTCACAGACATCTAATATGGACCAGGTCCAAGCTTGCGTCTTTAGACAATAGATTTTTGAAAGGAAAGGAGTTCACATACAAGCTCTGATACACTACGGAGAAAGGAACTAACTTCCTCGGAGTACCCTTCACACCTCCCAGTTCAGATCGACGTAGCCTATCAACCACCACCAACTCAATATCATGGAACTCAATTTATATGCTCAAAAACAATATTTAAAGAAAAGATTTTACGATCATAGGTATTCTTTAAATAGTGATTTTGGTGCAATGATCGCTGTAACAAAACATCACAAGGATGTACGTCATTGCTTTGATTGTGAAAACACATTTATTTTAAAAAAAAAAAAAGGAAGAAAATAACAAATAAAAAGAAGTGGTAGAGGAGAGAATACTTAGAAGACTTTATGCTCACCAGGGAATAGTCATGAAACATCCACTGCTGCCAATATATGTACCTCCTCAACTAAATATAATCGAAGCCCTATTATGAATCACTCTAAATCATCCTTGTCAACGCCTAAGTGGCATCAAAGAATTGGCTACGAAGCCTATTCTTATTATTAGTATTTGAATAAAATTGGACGATTCGGCTAGAAATGCGGAATATATTGCACAAGCCGAAATTGATTATGATCAAAAGCTATAAATCGACGAAGCACTACCCGATAAGAACTTATTGAAAAATGTTGCAAAACTAGTGTTGAAAGACATACACAATCAAGAAAAGTGTAAATTACAACAGATTTTTTAAGCTAACTAAGTATCATCAACTACTATAGCCCTATATCGCCTTCTAACGGCTTTCTTCTATTCAATTTGTTGGGTATAGACGCAAACAATATCCGACACCTTCCTTAAGCTAACTGGATATCGCAAACCCAATAACCATGCGAATTGCAATACACTGGAACAAAAACATACTTAATCATTATTAGATGAAAATATATGTGTTGAAGTTTGGCATTCAGTGCACCTATTTAGTAGCTCTGTAGCCCCTCATCAAAACATTTTCTTCAGGTGATCACCCACGAAACCACTAATCTTCCAAAGTCCCATCACACGCTCGATATAAGCTTCTTTCCAATTATCAGGCCTGACTAGCATACTAACAAAAACCAAATTTATTACTTGTCAAATTTGGGCTTCTCAATTCCAAACTTGGAAAGCAGAGCGTATATAACCATATACAGGCAAAAGTGTTCAACCCTGGTTGCTTAAATTATTTAGCGATGTGATTGCAAACATATTTGAAGACCCTATATAATCCGTCATATCTTCCTCCTGTAATAGGCTCACTTCTACTAAGTCATTACATATTGCATGTTTGTTACAATTACAGCGCAAAACCAACAACTAAATTGAATTAACCAAAGTTCACCAGCGCGCTATGCGGATAGTACGGTTTACTCGACTTTCCCAGTTGTAGTCGTAGAACGTCGCGACGTCGTCCGGATCGAATAAATTCCCAACGTTGTACACTTAATGTAACTCATATTACCAGAGATCGCGCCCGTACATCCCACTCGGTTTTAAATTCTGTACGGCATCGTCGGGAGGGCGCTCCGAAAGCTATTACACACAACTGAACTATTACGTTCTTAATTACAAACAAAATCCACGCTGAATTACAACTAAATGCAACGTTCTTGCGATGCATTTCAGACACAATTTAAATTAAATCTCCTAAAGTGATACTACGCTCTAGTTTCGTTCGTTGTTTTTCTTTGCTGCTGCTGCTTGTACTGCTCCTGTTACTCGTGTTTGACATAAAACGCCGGAGAAGCTGTTAAGGCGATTCTTATCGATATCGATTTGCTATTTCGGGAAATGCTGTTGGAAATTGAGTAGTTTCTTCGATCGGGGCTTTTGTGATGGGTATTAAATCTAATAACGTCAAGGGGGCGATGATGCCTTCATTTTGATAGAACTTATATAGGAGGAATGATTACATAACGTTCTAATTGTTTTTTTGTTTTCTTTTTTCGGAATATTCAGCAACAAGGCTTACATAGATTGATGCAATGAAATATCACATCGCTTAGAAGAAAATGATGATTTTGAGATGCATGTTCATCTTGAACCAGTGCGTTCCTGAGAAGAGTGGTTGGTTGGTGAACACTTTTGGATACTCTGCTCGCCCTTCTGGTTCATCTTTATCACGCTGTATTTATAAAAATTGTCTCAATAAGGTGGAAATCGAAACTTCACTTTGTAATGAACGATTGAAACTTTCAAAATTGAAGCCATGTTATGTCTTGAGTCTGTCTTTCAAAATGTCCATTATATCTCAGTGGTTTCTAGATTTTGCCATAAATAGATACTTTTTATGAATAATTTCGCCTCCCCAACATTTTCAGAACATAATTATAAGCTCTTTTGAAATACATGATTTCCGTAAGTACAACTTCTAACTTTAAGTACAAAATCTTCAGGGACAATGAAATATGTTTTCCTTCTAATCAAATGGACTCTCAAAATTTGAGCGTCCATCTCTCACAACTGATACGAATAGGTAGGGTCTATTGGTATCATTCCATAAACCATGAAGGCATACCACATATTCACCGCGCATAAACCGATTTCTAATCTCGCCGGTGACGAAGCCAAACTGGCGGCAATAGCAACAGCAGCAGCGTTCACGCATGACAAATAATCGGTTAACTCGAATTAATTGCCATTCCGTAATCTGATAGGGGCCATTCGAAATTATGGCCGTCGCTGCAATGCAAACTGTTATTATCATCGCTGATCTGGAATTAATTACAATAGCGAATTAGCCATTGCGACGCCCGAAATCGGAAATGGAGAACGGAAGCGCGAAGATTGACTGCTAAAAAATTAATCGCTTATTGCTGCCGAAGCCATTATCAAGTTATTGATTATGTGTGACCGATGATAAATTTTAACGTCGCTCTGTCGGTTTCGGTCGGACGCGGAAAATTCGAAAAATATTTTGTGATAGGGAAACGTTTTGTTTGTGCTAGCAGCGAGAACGATGGTGTCCTAATTGCGATTTCGTACCGATTTTACAGACGAATTTAATATTCGATTACTCGTTATGTTATTATATAATTTATGCTTTTACATATTCCGCTCGATCCATTAACCAGAGGTGAAATTCAATTCTAAAAAGTAACGGTAATCAGAAATTAGTTAGAAAAATCATCCATCTATGGTGATGCCTCTTTAGAACGTCAACATTACGGAAACGTTAAGCCAATCTAATGCACGAACAGAGAAACACAAAACAAACCCTCCCAAATGAAATCTACCTACTACAAATACGAAACTTTTTCGTATTTCGTAGATAAAGTTATGATATATACATTTTCTCGCACAGAAACATATTCCCCAGTTCGCGGCAGTTAGCAAGTATGTAATTTATTGAATTTTCAACGCGGTTTCCGACGAAAATGCTGCTTGTTTTACTCGAGATAGATGTTAATAACGGCAATGGAAGGGAATAAATCATAAAAGTAGAAAGAATGATTGCACTTCAACTCTCATCGGATGGAACACTTAATGACATTTATATCCTATGCATATAAAAGCAGCAAGGTTTCTGTTTCATTCCAGGAAAATTTCTCTTCTTCTTTTATTACTATTTGGAGAGCTTGAAATAACCACGACTCGTAATCTATGGACTAAAAATGTTTATTCAAAGTTTCAAAGCTTATTTACGAAACTTTGTACCTAGCGCAATATTTCTTTAGAAAAATTATGAATGTGACAAATAACTTTGCGCGAATACAATACGCAATATACAAACTAAAATCGTTCTCTAGAACGCATCGCTGTCTCGTAGGACGAAAGGGATCAGTAGTATCATACAACAATAAGAAATGAAAGGCATGTCTGACATCAAAGGGTACTTTAAAGAATTTATAGGAAAAGCCGAAAGACAAAACAAATTCGGAACAACGTTCAGGAATTTATAAGATTTACTGTAGCGAATGTGATCAAATATACATAGGACAGTCCAGACGTGCAATATCTACACTATTCAAAGAATATGTGGGACATAATCGTTATGGTAGAATACATTCATCCATTGTTGAGAAGTATGTGAATAACACCAGGACATGAAATTAAAATCCCTATCCAAAAATAAATGTTTATTCGAATAACAATTTTTTCACACAAAAATACATTTTCGCGCAGCACTCCCCAAGCCTAATTATTTCAGCCTATTATCAACGGAGCGCATATTTATCGGAACTACTAAGCGATTATGTGATTGGTAGTTACTAATGTAATTTAGTGTAAAACATTTTGAATGTTGAAGAATTTGTTTTTTAATTGAAATAACCACCATTAGATTTAGCACACTTTTGCCAATGCAATACAAATCGATTAATTCCATCAGTGTAAAATTTAGGTCCTTGGAATACTGTTTCTGTTCTGGTCCGCATTGAGAAGGTTATCGAAATGTTTGAAAATGTGATTACCTGTTGGCGAGAGGTTTGTCGAGTATGGTAGACCTTTAATCTGTAATTTTTTGGGCGATGATTTGTAAAAGTTGTGGTTGGGCGTTGTACAACAGGATTGAGCCTCCTTTATTAACCAGCACCGGCTGTTTTTGGCTTAGTTTCTGATGCATTTCATCAATTTATGATGAGTAATGATTTGACCTGTTTTCATAAAATTATAATGAATGACATCGGCCGCCGCCGATCACCAAAATAAATTCTATAAGAACTAGTGATACCATATTGCAGAGCAGAAAATTTGCTACAAAGCAGTCCATAACAGCACACTATTTATCCGAAGATATTCCGATAGAACGGTTAGGAAATTACGTATAATAAAACGCCCAAAACTTTCATACCAACCTAATAGAAGCCACAAATTCAAATCGCATCAAAAGAGACTATGAGAGAAATGAATCCTAGCGACAAGTTAAAGCAATAAAATAGAACGCAGTGTAAAAATAGTACAAGCAAAAAGAATACTTACAACCTGTCGCGAGCCCCCTATTCTTCCGTTTCCTCCCCTTTTTATTTGCAATTTTGCCCAGCCACCAGACTGTGTGTACATTTCATGCCGTTTCTTCTGTTGTTTCAGGTTCCCTGCCGCCTCTGGGCTTCTTTACGATTAACGCAGGAGTACTTCTGGCGGCGATTATACGGTAACAATAAAAATTCTAAAACAATAATCCCCAGGGGAGTCACAAAGAGAGCTTGTGAAAAACGATTTTACAATCATACCACGTTTAAAATTAAATGAAAAGAAAATAACCGGAGGAAAAAGAAAATTTAAAAAAAAGTATTAAACGTTAACACGGTGTACATAAAAATCTAATTGTATATATTCATAGGCACATTTATGTCTAACTATTATATTAGTAAAGAAAAAAACCTGACCTGATGGTGGATGGAAGATATCGATGGAAACGTCGATAAACGACACCGATAAAATAGAGTAATGTGGAAGAGAATAGGAATAATTGTAAGGAAACGGGCGGGCGATGAACTATTTTGTACCGAAAAATACGCCAGTAACCGGATAATATTAAAAATACTAGAATCAAAGAGAATAACACAAAGCAACTTAAAATAAGTAAAAAAATATATATACATCTATACGTAGTGATAACTTAAATGTATATTTTATAAACTTTGGAGAAGGGTATTTTGTGATAAATCATAACAAAAAAAAGAAGAAAATATAACTTTGCCGGAAACAGAACAGATGTGTTAATAAACAAACGAGAGGATATAATAAATGAAGAAATAGATTTATGTGTATAGTAATTTATAAATTTGTGTTTTTGTACATAGTTTAAAAAAATAACGTATATACAGTAAATTAAATGAAATAAATAAGTGTACCTACAATCTATTGATTACTTATTAATTTGTTATCGATAAGAACTAATTCTAAAATAACGATGTAAGTCTGAGATTATAAACGACGTCTCGTCAGACCTCACAATTCTCTTTTAATAACGAAAAATTCGAAGAAATCTTTTCTCTTTTCCTTTAAACGATGTCCTTTTACGAAATTTTCCCAAGTGTCCGATCTATTTGGCTGAGAATGGATAAATTAGAATGTACGGAATCATAAAGTAATATAATTGTTGTAACTCGAGAAAAAGTATTTGTTACCCAATGTACATCCCATGCTAAAAGGAAATAAAGGTTTATTGTTAAATTGTTGTTTTACATTTCTGCACCTTCCTATAGGGGAAACTTTCGGAAGTCTACAACTATAATTATGGTATAATCGGATGTAGGCTTTCACGATCGTTGCTTCGCGTAAAAATATGTTCCAGATGTTATGCTGGTTCTGCTAAAACAATTTGTTGTTAACCTTTAAACTTAACTTCTGAAAAAACTGCTAAAATAATCAACGATGTTTCGAGTGCTTTACCCAGAGGCAGCTGATATATGAGAATGTCCTAACACAATTAGAAGCTATCTCTAACTAAACTAAAACCCGGTTTTAGTGCAAAGATGTTAGCTGACTTCGTGGTTATTCGACGCTGCTAAAACTAGTATTGTAATCTATCGAAACTGCCTGTGGCTTGTGGCAAGGCTCGCATGTACGATCAACTGAATGGAGTCGAGTGTGAAAACATCCTCAGAGACGCTGCTGGTTGTGTTTGGATGTGCGATATGCTTTTAAGATTTGGATGTAATTATTGCCCAGCCTGCGTAAACCCCTATTTGCTTTTTGTGCTCTCATGCACCAGCCACCTCTGGATTAACGTTCAGTTTTTGGACAAAATTTCTTCTATTTATACCACAATATGTGTGTAAATGATAAAGTTTGTTAAAGCAAAGTGAAATTATTTCCTTCCAGTAGATGCTTCCGTTGCTTGTACACCAATATGCTCTTTTTATTTGTACTAAGGTTCATTAACAGTTACTGTACATGCGGGCATTGATTCATTATCACCAGTTAAAGCAAAAATCCCAAAAGATTCCAAACCTCCTGGCACGCTTTGCAATAATTGTATTGCATTTAAAACTATCACTAAATTAAGACCCAGTCGCCAAAAAGTTTGCACTCGCAGTCAGTACAAGAAGTTAGCCGGTTTTGTTGTTATTCAGCGCTACTAAAACTGTAATAATCTGTTGAAACTGCTTGCAGCCCATGGAAAGATTCACACGTGCAATGAAGTGAGTGGAATCGAAGCTGGTTTAAACACATATAGGAGGCGCGGGTGACAAAGGGATATGCAATACGCTTTTCAAATTTCAACCCAATTATTGCCCAAAGTACAAGCAGTTTAGCGTGCTTTTGTGCTCCCATTTTCCAGCCGCCACTGGGCAAAGGAATTGGCGTTTCGCTGATTACTCTGCCAGGTTTTCCAGAGATTATGCGAATATAAACAGTGAAGTGTTTTATCATAACCACTATAAAGCCCGGTCATATTCTTACGCAAAGCAACAACCGTGAAGGCCTAAGACTGTACCACAATCACAATCAATGTGCAGGAAGATATTTATGGGTAAAATCCTAGAGCTTTTATTGGAGAAACTCTGAAAGCTCCATATAGACATGTGGTAGATACATCTAAATATCCCCAACTTAACTGGCACTAACCACTTAACCCATCCCCGAAATAACGTGCTCCCAATAGAACACCCATATTTCGAATCTTTAATGCATATAATCATATCATCTTTATCATGGACTGCTAATACTAAGGTATTGGTAAATTAAATCCGTATCTTATATACTAAATACTATTAAACCCCCGTCACTCCAGATAAAGGAGACAGTGCTGGTCTTGGGTGAAAGTATATGTGTCCATGTTCTAAATAATTATTACGGGCTGGTAAATGGGCGGATAAACGTAACGTCATACTTCGGTAAACGTGCGGATAGGGTTTTCAAAAACCAACCCAGTGCATCGATATGTGTATATCAATTTATTCTCCTATTTACCGTTTCTTATATAACAAAAAGAACTGAAATGTTCCCAGCACAGTTGATTTCGTTCCTTCTTGCGATATATCTTCTGGTATTGGTGAAATGTAAAAGTTCGTGTACTGATTTCTTCTGAAAGAGAATCTGTGCAGTAGGCGTCACGCAAATAACTATTAGTAAAGCAAGTATTTCCTCCTTGAGCCTTCTTTTCATAATAAGGATACTTAGCATCAAATATAATATAAGCACATTCGATCCTTAATCAAGCAACTAGAAGAGATGACGGCGTTTTCCATCAAGCTGGTGAGTATTCCCTGATTCAATTTGAAATAAAATGAAAAAGTGGTAAATGTGAACAACGAGGAATCGAAAGATGGGCTACACAGTAAGTATTATCGTATTACAGTAAGAAATATGTTTATCTCATTATGATAATGTTATTTTTTCAAAACACCACAACAAGCATTACGGTAGTCGTTGTTGTCGCTCAAGACACGACATCGATTATAAGTAGAAATCTATTTAATTAGAAGATGCAATCCATTTAAACAGCTGTCATCCTCTCTGTCTTATTTTCATCTTCTTCTTCCTCCTATTCTTCTTCTTCTTCTTGTCTGGACGTTTACCATGTTTTTTCCTAACGTCCTTGTTGAGGCGGTTTCCCATCTCTTGTTATTCGAGCTCGTTTCTGTTTCCGTTATCATACAACGTTCCATATCTGACACATCCCCTTTATCTTTGTCTTTGGAATTCTGTCTCTTAGCGTCTTGCCAGTTATAGTAGCTCAGTGCGCAGAAATATGAAAATGTGAACGCCGTTCTGGAAAATATTGACTAATAATAATAATGGTGCGGTTCTCAGTCTGCAAGATTTCGGGCCAATTCTAGCGAAAACAGATACAAGTTTTTCGATTTCCTAGAGTCGGAGCTGTCGAGGAACCTCGAGAAGTCTATCCAACTCTTTTATCTGTGTTGCTCTGCTTCGCTTCTTCACCCTTCCAAGAGAGGATGCTCGCCTCTCTCACAAAACGCGAGCGTTTCCTAATGCTAGGTAAAGCAGATACAAGCAAGAGCTCGTCGCTTGAATAGCTGCATTAGTCGGAATCTCAATCTCATGGTTTCTATTTTTCATTACCGTAGGCTTGCACCTGAAAGTCTGGTGTATCAGCAAATCAGAATTGAACTGTTTCCAAACCATCCCAAAACAGCGTCAAGGCGATGATGTGCTATCTGGCCGCTTGTGTAACTACAGAGAGACAATCCAGTAGTTTATGTAATTTCAATTATATACATTATAAATAGATTTCCACCTGGAATAGACGCTTGCATAGCTACTTGAGCGCTAGCCAGAATGAAAATCTCATGATTTCCCTTTTCACTTTCAGTACCGCGGATTTCCACCTGAACGTACCAGAGTTGAACCGTTTCCAAACTTCCCAATCTATCTTCAAGGTGATAATGTGAGTTCTGGGCGCTTGAGTAACTACAAAATGACAATCTACTGTTTTCTGGAACTTGAAGATTTATATCTGTGCTTCTCCCACTAGTTTAGATTTTCACCTGGAATATGTCAATATACTCTTTCACTAGCTCCAAATGCCCGATTCAAGGCCCGCAAACTCCTAAGGTGTTTTTCTTCTGATCTTCCCAAACCAGCTCTTACTTGATTAAAAATAAATATTGTAATTTCTCTATTTATGTTACTTCTTTTGCGATTTATATTGACATAACCTCTAATATCATTCATTTCATTTAGAAATTACTCAACTCCCTGAGATTCCGTCCTGTTTCAGCTTCCAAAATATTGATTTTCCTAAGAATTATTAATGTTGCTTTTTACTCCCGACTTCACGTTTTCTGGCTTTTTAACTTTTGTCGTTATTCCTCGCCATTTATTGTCATCAATAAAATTTTACCCAACTTTCGAACTAAACAAGAGCAATTGTTATCGTGAACCGTTAAAACGGAAATAAAAATTACGTCACTTCGATTTCAATCCATACTACTAAGATTGCGTTATTGTGTTCGCTATTAGAAATGAAAGCTCGACGTCGAATAGTAGAAGTAAAAATCGGGGACATTTCACTCAAAACTTTTCCATCGAGCGAACGAGTAAAACCGAGTATCGCCACTTTTAATAGTAAAATCTAGTTAAAAAGTACGCCAGACGAAGTTTTCAACCTATATAAATAAAAGATAACAGACACACCTACGTACATACATACGCGCAAACACGGACACTACGACGAAGAGCGGCGAATGAACGAAAGGATAAAAGTAGGAAGAAAAATGGAAAAGAAAAGAACATCGACGACCGACCATTCTCGAGGTATACTCATACATAACTTGAAACTTTCCTGAATTACTGCGCTTAAGAGATAGTTGCGGAATAAGTTACGACTTACGAGGTACTTTTCGGGTGTATAAATTTCGTGACGATTTTAATCTTTTCCTTTTTTTCCCCGTACATATTCTATTCTAACCTTTGGTAGGAGTTCTGGTGAAACTATGAATTGTCTCTAGTTAGGGAAATAAGTAAGTTAGGATTTATGTATTCTGGTAGGTCCAATTTACCCATCCAATGCAGTTGTCGGTAAATAGATCAATATAATAGATATGAGAACGGCGTGAGGGGAATGCGTAGGAGACGGTACAAGTACCAAGAGGAAAACGTAGTTTACTTATTGGCCATACTTCGTTGCCTTTCACTTCGGAAATTTTAGAGCGAGTATTTTCTGTTGAGCACACACAGCGTTAACACAACTTCATCATATTTCAACAGAAAATTAAACGGAAACTGTCACGTTCTATTTTTAATTAGACATTACGCTTGATTCGAGGGATCCATAACGTTTTGTAGAGGTACGGATCCACCATTCTTGAGCGTGAATCATGATTATATTGCTCTTCGATGGTACCCTATTCTGACGCTACATCATCCCTTCACCAATTTACAAACCCACTCAATCATCCCCCGACAAAAACTAATCTCGTACAATCTATATCGAATCCAAACATCCACCATTACCAACCGTTATTTTAGCGAGGTTAAAACCGCAAAGAAGAGACGGTGCGGATTTAATTTAAGCCCCCGTCTCTCGGTAAACTGCGCAGTGGCGTATTTATAACTGCGACAACGTAACCTAAGCGCATGGGATTAACATTTCGGCAAACGCTAACGTCGCGTCGCCTAGCGCTAGCTTTCTGCGGGGGAAACGGTCGGCTGCTGCGGGAATTCCCCGATTGCTCGTATTGTCATTCGGTTCGGGCGAGGCGACACTAGGAAATCTGATTTTCAAGGTCGTAGGGGCTAATTACGCAGCGGCTGCTGTCAGAATAGCTACCATCACGAAAGCCGTTCGGGTAATTAATCCGCCATGTTTCATCTAATACGTTCGAAGCTGGTAGGTGTATCGTAGATATCTGTTCTGAGTCAATTAGATCGCCAGGTTTGGGAGATTTAAATAATTTAATCAGGCGCGTAGGTTGGTAGCGATGGAATGGCTTGAATGTGTATTAATGTTTGATAATGTGGAATTGCAAAATCAACTTGTATCGATCCCAATATTTTATGAATATCGGGGAGGTAGCTTTTACTGTGTGCCAAACTTGACATCGACATCTCCAAAGTTCCCAAGTTCTTCAGGAATAGTAACATTTATGATGAATATATTTCTATTGAAATAATTTCTCTTAAAGGTTGTCGAGGATGTCGACTTAGGTTACTTGAAAACGAACCTAGCTCAAGCACCGACATAAATAGTAGTAAATAAGAGTAATTCAGAGAAAGACCTCCGTTTGGTGATCAATGAGAGGCAATCGTAGTTAGTAGTACAGACATTTTTTGAAAACTTGTGCTACTTCCACCATCCGTATACGCGTTTAACGGTTATGTCGATCATCAGTACGGCTTTGCGAGCGATGTAACTTTCGTACATACATTTAATTTGAAAACAAAGCTGTGTTTTATATTTCGACCTAATCGCCATTCAGTTTGAAGTATCTTGCATAACGATTTACAAGGTTTGAAATACATTCTTTAAAAAATCTGTCACCTGAGAATGAAAACAGCCTCACGTAGTTCTTTGTCTTTATCGAAGCCATGCGACAGAAGCAACTTCTTCACGTGCCTGAAGAGATGAGCTATAGGAGCTGTAAATAAAACCATCCCAACGACAACGCTGCAGAAAGGTAATTCAAGTCGAGCATTGTCTTGAACTAATACGACACCGGAAGTCAACATATCCCAAGGCTTGTTCTTGATGACTCGTTTGAGTTCTGGTTTCACCTTAGGCTTCTAAATTGATGGCTTCATGAACTCCACTAGCAATACTTCTTTGATATTCCAAACCACTGTTGCCGTAAGCTTTCTGGCAGATACCATTTGTCGACCTGTTTTTGGGTTTTAGTGAGTGCGTATAATACCATGCCATGGATTTCCGTTTGGTTTCTGGGTTCATGTACATCTCATCACCGGTAACTATTCCGTCATAAAATCGTTTTCTTTCCTCGACATAACGCGTAGCGACCGTCCAATACCCATTCGATGTCTTTTATGCTCCTCAGTAAGGAGTTTTGGTATCCAACAACCACAGAACTTGTGGTACCCCAATTTTTCTATCACCATCTCGGACGAAATTGTTTGGCAATGAGAAATTTGAGGACAATCTAAAGAAAGTTCCGTTATCATAAACCGACAGTCTTTGTGGATATTCATGTTAATTTTCTTCACGACTCATCCTCAAAATACGACACCATTGATATACCACAACTTCACTCATCACGTTTGGTCAGTAACCATTACGAAGTTCGCGATTAATCGCAGCTGCTGGCAGATTTTTCGCCGACAAAAGCCGTACTGCTACACGCACTTCACATTTTGGCGGGATTTTCTATGACTACGTTGATTTTCAAGTGATGTAGCAGACGCGAATCAACTGCAGCATGATCTTCTAATTCAACTCCTCGATACGTGCTGAAAACCTGCTCACAATCCCAGAAGAATAATGTGCCTATCTCCATCCACGTCTCGCACAGGCGCCAACGTAGATCTTTTCCTCCGAACTACGCTCGTATATATCATGTAAATTAGAAAGTTAGTGCATAACTCTCCATCTCCTTCGGTACATAAAAGTATAACTAAAAAGAGGTATACCAGTAGTTAAACAAAACTTTCTCCTTGTTCTATCCTAAAGAATAAAACAATTTATTTTTCTGGAAGCTCACAAAATGTTTGTTTCACGATAATCCTGTTTTCGATAACAGTACAGAACATTTTTTAAAACCAATACCACAACTCCAAGCAAGAACCCCACTTGTTAACCCATATAAATCATTTCAATTTTAACTTCAACAAGTGCACTTTATAAATTCCTTCTTTAAAAATTGGAAGTTTCAGATTCCTGAGCTAGTAATACTCGCTTCCACATACTAAAGAGAATTAGCCTCCTAAGAAAATAGAGACGAAAATATAAAAGCGCCACGGTCTTAGTCCTCTTCAAAATGCTAAACGTCCCGTCCGAATTACATGGAAACTTTTTGAGAGCTTAAATATGTCTCCAAGGGTAACAGACGAACAACAAGCAGAAAAGAAGAAAAAATCGTAAATCTCCCGTCCCAGGCGCGTACTAGCAAATTTCCACTTTCCTCTTTCGCAAAACATTAACTTACAAGGCATGTACTGGGCTATACATAAGAATTTATAGTCGCCAATTCTAACGTAACGACGCCCATTTCATGAATTTCACAGATGCAGTATTGAAGCTGGAGTTAAATCATATTTCGTGTCCGTGTGCATACGTCCGTCAAGTAAATTTGCTCGAGGAAAATATTTTCTTATTTTACGTCACAAATTCAAAAAGTACAAATCACAAGGGAAATAAGTTATGTAATCGAAGTTGATAAAGCTCATTATTTTGTTTCGATGAGCTTCATGCGCTTAGAGAAAATATATTCTTAACTCACCTAAAAGAAATACATATGCTTTTACGATACATAAATCACAACACATCCTACTACCGTTTTCGATATTGCAAGTGGTGCGAATGTGTCGTCGTTGTATTGTAGTATTAGGTCGGCGGTAATGTATAAAAGTACAAATTACAAAGGAAGCTAGACAATGGGCAATGTGGTCGAAGTTGATGAAGCTCGTTATTTTAGTTCGACAGTCTGCAGTGTACTGATAGCGAAGTTTTATGTTGTTGCTTCTCCTCCGCTCCGTAATAGAGCGACCTTAAACAATAGCAGCACTAATGACATTACAGCGGATTTTAACGAATTTAATTGGAAAAATGTGAAATTTGCTACTGCAGTGCGTTGTTAGAAGGTCTCTTCTAATGAGAGAGGAGTCGAACGAATAATTAAAGTTATAAGGAGGTAAATAGAACATTTTATTTTCTAATCCTATTGCGCTGGATCTAAAATAAAGTAGATATTCAACGAATGTTTTGGAGATAAAATCTTATTGGTTTCGAAACAAATTCCCTGTTCAATACGATTTATACGTAAGTTCACTTCAAACAAGTTCATTTGTTAAAGTTTGCTCGCTTAAGGCGACTTAGATGACTCCTTTAATGAATTCTGGACCAATCAAAATGTTCATCTGATAGTGAGATTTCAGGGAAAACACCCCCAAGATCGATGTGGGTATGTTAACACCAATATCTAATTTCTGAAAGTATATCTGAAAACAACGATGACAAATCCGGTGTCAACGTCAATTAGTTCCCAGAAGCTAACGAATTTGCACTAAAGTTTAAAGGTCCATACTTTCGGGAATTGATGTCTAGATGGGTCATTTTTGTATGTGGGTCGTTTTATTACCAATTGGTAGTAATAATCTCATAATTGTGGCACGCTTCGACGTCAGCATTGCATCTTTGCTCCTTATACTTTTGAACAGTACCTTGCATGTTCAATTCTATTCAACCACCAATGCCAGAAAACTGGGATTCCCATTTGATTTATGATCTTCTTCTGCTTCACTGTTCCATTTTAGGCTTGAGCCTGTTTCTTATTCGAGTTTTCCTCCTTGCACTATTTCATCTCTCCATCTCTTCCAAGGCTGACCCATATTGCGCCTACCATCAAGTAGTCAGTCCCGTGCGATTTTAACTAACATATTGCTCACTTTGTATACCCATTCAATAATGCTTTCCACCCCATACAGGATCTTCTAATATCATCCGTCCAACATCTTTTCCGATATAATGGACGGAAAGCATAGATAAATTTGACACATATAATGAACAGCAAATACATAAGTTCATGGGACATGGGATATACATATGTATATGCTAAAATCGACTATATTTAATCTTGTAGATAGTTTCTCTGCCACTACTAGATCAACTAAACGACAGTACATGAGTTAAGAGTTATATTCTCAGAACGTTTACAAACGTTTTCGGAGCACCTGCAAAATGTTTTGTGAACGTTCTGAAAAGATAACTATGAACTCATTTCTTGTCGTTTAATTGACCTAGTAGTGGTAGGAAAACTGTCTATAAGATAAGTATAAAAGATCAACTGTTTAGAAATAAAAGAGCATAGAAAGGAAAGGCATTTAGACAAGAAATGTGCTCGACAAGACAGCAACGTTCGGACGCGGCTGAAAGCAGATAATAAACCATGAAGTCGAAAAATACTATAAATAAGTATTTGGTATCCATGGATGTGCAACTTCGGACCAGAAAATTCAAGCCAGGCACTACCGGTGGACATGAAAGAATGATCAAATTTAAGTTTGACGGCTTCCTGAAAAATATTTTGCAACAAACTCTTTATATATTTCTGTGATGGATGACGAGATCTAGTTCAACGTGGGAGGTAACGAATGGCAGCGAAAGAAAAACGCTATTTTGAGTCTGTCAATCACGAAGCACCAAAATATTAAATTTCTCGAGATCGTACACTTTCGATAGCCGTAGCGCATTCGAACTCAGTAGGATTAAAGCACACAGGAAGCTAATTAAACTGTAATAAACCACAGGTTTCTGTCACCTACCGGTCCGGAGTTACAGCACTTCCAAGTTCGTAACAGAAATTTCCGCAATTTCTCTGTAGCGCAAAAACTATTTGGGCTAGCGCATATGTCATTATTTCATTCTATTCTTCGTTGGAACGTGCTTCTAGAGAAGTCTACTCCATCGCAATCAGTCAATAAATAAAGGAGTTATGGCGATGTGAAGTATCTCTTGTAATAAAGAAAATATCAATTTTGAGCAAAATTTTGGCGATTTGACGAAAAAAAATTGTTGCTTATTAAAAGCTATTTTGCATCAAAATCGAAAAATCACCGAAAATTTTGCTGTTTTCTTGAAGTTTTTGCGATTTCCTTGGTAACCGTAGTACGTCAAGACACGTGAATTGGTGTAGGAACTAATCTCCTAAGTTCCATAGGAACCGAGGTGATTAAGCGATTTTGGCTTATCTATTTAGAAAACGGTGACCATCTTCGGGGATAGAAACTAAAGTCTTGGATATCCAGAAAAGCAAGTTCCCAGGAAACGTTTTGCTATGGTTAACAAAGAGTAAACGTGGTATTAGTGTACCGATAATTATCTCCAAACTTATATAGAAAAATGTATCCTTGCACTTTAAAAATTTGTCCAAAAATATCATCGACATGATAAAATCGTTTTATGGTCAGATTCAGTTTCATGGCACTACACCAAGGAAACCTTGCAAGTTTTGGAAAAGGGTGGTATTGAATTGGTACCCAACCAGTATAACCCCCAAACGTCCCACAATTACGGTCGATCAAAACCTTTTGGGCCAATTTGGAAACGAATGGCGACAATAAGGGATGGACTGTTTAATTAAAAGATTAAGAAGAAGCTAGAAAATGAATGGAACAAATGGAATTCAGGAGTCAATGAAGAAACTGTCTCAAAAGATACAGAAAGCAAACCGGTGTGTTTTAAGCATTCTTTTGTAGATTTACTAAGTTTTAATAAACGTAATGTTCAAACGTATTCTTTAACATTTAATTTTTCTACAACACATTTGCCTAGATGTCATTCACCATGCGTTAATCTATAGCTACATACTTCGCTCCGATATTTACACCATACTTTAATTCTCCTTCATGTTTTACAATTTTTGACAGCTACACCTGTAGCAACGGTAGCCATCTTTAATACCTTAATCAATATCTTTATCATTCTAAAACGAGAAAGATACCCTCCTACGCAAAATCACGACATGATCTTGTAATTTCAACGAAGAAAATAATTTCCTTACCGACGTCAAGTTAAGTTCACGGCTTCGCTAATAATCATATTGATGTTGATGCGTGCGGCCTTACAATTTTGAAACCGGGGCGTTATTAAATTTCTCGCCCGAACGAGTTTCAGTTAATTAAGGCTGAAGGATCAACAATAAGTGAAGACCGATGACACTAATTAATGCGGACGCCTAACGTTAAAGTTAAACGTGAACCGTCAAAATATACTGCATGCGATTTCCATCATTTGTATTCCGCTTACGGAGCCGACGCCGCCGCTGCGCTGCGCCCTCACCGCGTTTAGAATTCACCGCGACGCCTTCGATATTTTCATAATACCATTATAGAAAACGTGATACATAAAAGGGGATTACGAAATGTATGTATACGCCTTTTTTGATAAAGTTTCTATTAAATAATGGTATTACGTTCCCGTGGAATAATTCTGTTTTATTGCAGATTTAAGCATCAATAAACAGACAATTTATTTAAATTGGTTGAAAGATCAGCACATAATATACTAAAGAATTTTCTCAGATTTGAAGCATTACTCCTCCTTGTCTAAGTCCTTCATTTTTTGCCAACATTTCAGCTTGTTGGTTTCAACTTATCATATAGTTTACACTATCCTCGTACAAGCTTTTTATTGCTGCTATTAGTGGTCCTCGAACTCCTCTATTTTTCAAGCTTTTCCATATCTCTTCCCTTCCAAATCGGTCAGATGCTTTATCCATGTCTATAATACCGTGTATGCTGTTCTCTTCTTATCGTTGATCTTCTGAATGGCTTGTTTCAGTATAACTATGTGGTCTTGCGCACTTTTCCCATTTCTGAATCTACATTGTGCTTCACGTAGTGTATTTTCTATAATTTTTGTCATTCTTCTTTCCAATATCCGTTCATAAACTTTCTTTCATTGCTTAGTATTGTTATTCCTCGGTAATTTTTACACTTTTTGGGTCTCCTTTTTCGAAAACCGGTATTATTGTTCCAACTTTTGTGTCTTGGAATATTGTCTTTTCTTTCCATGCTTTGTTAAGTATTATCAGGAATAGTGTCCTGCCTTCTTCGTCCATCATTTCTAATACTTCCATTATATCTGTCTTTATTCAGACATATGATATCAGCAAGCTACTGCAAGTATTAGTATTCCCAACGCCGCGACGCGACGGTTCATATCAACCCCTGAAGTTGACGAGGATATAGTTAAATCTCTAGGAATCTAGGTCGAATCACCGTTTTGATACTTTTCTAACTTTCATTATTTCTTTCTTGACTTCGTTGTTATAATAACCGATTGAATACGAGTAAAAACAATGAGGTTTCTCCTCACTCAAATCATCCTCAGTAAAGATTAAACAAGCTTCACGCAGCCCTCTCTAAAATAACAAGTGGAACCTTACTCAAACAAAGACATATTTCGCCTCTATTTTTTCGCCGCTCTAAAGTGGAAAATTGAGATAAATACCGGAGAATATGGAAAACGGACGGGAGAAAGAAAACATCACCCGACCGACCGAGTACCGGAACAGGAGTTCGTTCCGGAAAAAAGAGAGAAGAAAACGGAAAACAACGACGACGGTGGAAAGAAGACGCAATAAAGAATATACATTTTCATTTGTCCTACCCTCGGAACATAAATCTAAATAGGGTGAGCCAAATCCCATTTCACCACTTAGCGCGAGTACCTAGATAATTTCTCATTGTGTACACTGGTGGCGGGGAGATGGGGGAGGAGGGAGCATCCGTGCAGCGTAAAGTTCCGAACGGGCGTACGAGGGTGATTCGGAGGGTGTGTTGCAAGGAACGAGGTGCTTCTGGTGTGCATCGCTCGGCGCTATGGAGGCGAGAGAACGACGGTCGAGCCGTGTTGCAAAGTCAACCCACATCCAAGACAACAGAAAATAGATGTTTGCCACTCATGTGCTGTACAACTAATCTCGGAGCGTAACGTCGGAGGGAAGCTAACGCCGGTAAAAGCGCCCACATGTGAAAGGCAACTTTTAAAACACAACTTTAAAGCGCCATTAGTACATAAAATGTTTTATCTTGGATCCCCTTCGTTACTGAAAGAAAAAGAAAGTTCATCTTCGACCTGTTATTCCGTGCTCCATTTTGTTGGACCTTTTTTTTTGAATTAGAGGAGTTAAATTTAAGTTTCTACAGGTCACGACTCATCCCTAAATGAATATTTAATAATTTGGTACGACATCAAAAGACAGTTGCAATGAGGGAGTTGGTGTTTCACGTCCGGATTTAAGCGAGTCTTGCCGTACTCTTTATTAATAATAGTTTTCCTTTGAATAAAGTACGTTGATCGCAGACAAAAACAAACGTAATTTTCCTGGCAGGCGCTGTACCTCGAATTTGATCCTTCAAAGAATTAAGTAGAACGCTGCCAAAGTCTTTTCTCATTGTAGTGCGTCAATGCTGTTCGGATATTCGTTGTGTGGTCTGATAACAGATGCTTCATTTTCCTCACAACTTCGGAGAACCTGTCCCATGACTGGTCATCTTCGTCCGAACACCATTAAAAGATCGTTAATATTATTACTAAACCTTTTGTGTCATGGTCAGTTATTTACTGTTTCACACCTTGAGCACAATTTGCTGAAACATAACCAAAGATTGGCTAACCATTCATCCTCATTGTTCTACTGTGAGTGTAACGCCAGCGCTGTTGGTAAACGTTTCGTCAGCTGCTTCGCAACTTACACACAGTTTATAAAAATCTAGCCTATGAATGATGATTGCTTGCTGCAGGAATTGGATCAGTTCTATCAAATTGCCTACCGGAAACTTTCCACCAAAGCCGATGCAAACAGGGATAGACTTATCATTCATCCTTATTGAATTGGTTTATCTTTGGATGACCAGCATCATCTTCTGGTTGTACTATTACTGATAACATCCGCTTATATAGATTTGTTGAACGAAACCTATAAGTCAGATGCTGTAAAAGTTAAAAATACTGAGTATCGCAAAATTTATAAAAAGATGTTCTCTGATGCTACTTGCAAAATGCAAACTATTCAAATGGGGCATTATGATCACTTATGAATAATCATAGAGCAGATAGGAAGAAAACTTTAACTCCAGATTTTGATCCAAAGTTCACCAGTAACTACTTTGTTAATGTACCTAATGAAATTATTGAGGATATAAATTATCGTTGAAGCATCGGGGATATGAATGACTTACCTAAGTGTATGTGACGTTGATTGTTTATTTTACTTCAGGCCCGTCTCCTTAAATGAGATACGTGATATTATAAACTCATTAACTTCAAAAAGCACAAGGAATTTTTATGGATTCTCAGTGAATGTTATACAACATATAAAAAGCTTATTAATTGTACTCCTTACAAACCGAATCAACTTATCGATCAAAGAAGGTACTTACCCCGAAGCACTAAATATAGCCCTTGTAATACACATTTCAAAAAAAAAAGAAGAATTTAGTAAGATATCTAACTTCAGACCAATTTCTCTCTTGCCTATCCTATCAAAAATATTCGAGGAAGCTTTAAAACTGTAAATCATGGCGTATTTTGAAGAAAATTATTTATTTACATCTTCATACGTACATATGTCTTCTTAGGCTTGATGGTAATGGTGCCCGTTCCCAGGAGTTTGCGTTTGCTTCTCCAATTAGCACGAGCCAATATCTTTGATCAGTCTGTATCTTTTGCTGATCGTATAGTTCTGATAGGCCCGTTGCGTATGTACAAAACAATAAGCCTTTTCCCTCGTTCATTCCTCGTTCCCAATGTCCAAGATGTAGGTATTTATTAAATGAACTTCTTTCTTCTCGATTGGTTCTACTTTGAAGCTAAAATTGCATATTGATGTCACCATATCTCTTTTTGAAACTTTTTATATTGTCTTCCCTAGATTCGTACATAATTCTCCATGTTCTTCATGTTATCTTGATATTTCGGTGATAGTTGTTCGATCTGAGTTTGGGGTTCGGCATGAAAAAGTAACCACAAATCACAGATAACCCTCTTATAATAGTACAGAGACGATTGAACTGTGTTTGCTGTTGTTTCGGATATTGCATGTCAAGGCAACGCTTCTTAGCAAGCAAAGGCATACTGGTGGCATGTGCCCCGTAATCGATTTCTTATTACTTTCGTCTGCTAAGTTTGCTCCAAAATAAAAGTCAAGTAGATCAAATCTCCTCGCCTCTATATACACGTTGTGCCTCAACAATTTCTATTACACTCGGCCAGGTTTCTGCACACACCTCATTCCAATCTTTCTATCTGCTTCCTAAAAGCGATAATTTACGTCGTACTCCGCAAGCCCAAGCTAATTATCTTTCGAACTAATCTACCTGCGCTGTTTGCCAAAGAAAATTTGCATATTTCGTATTATAGAGCACCCCATCACCTAGCCCCGGATGAAAAACTAACCATTCCGACTACCCCCATCGAAAAACCTAACGACCTGTAAAGTGTCAAGGATAACGTTGCATCAGACTAATTGAGATCTCTCGGAGTGGCATCGCTGTAGTGGCGAGGCCCTTCATTATCCTACACAAAGTGCAAAAACCAATTATCGACCCCTTCGGCCAGGAATTATTGGCGAAATGGAAAGCCACTGTCGCTGATATTACCCGGGGAAGAACGAAAATAACACCGTATTGCGTTAGTCTAGTCGATGTCGTTGAATGTCGTTAGTGTCGGTTGGGCTCGATTAAAAATGCCTGGTGAATATATTTCTGCTTCCCATCAAAACGTCATTTGATGGTCTTCTAGCAGGCCGCCGTTGATACTGAAACGATTCTAAAGTTTACTTATTTAAGAGATGCGAGCATCACAACGACATAAACTAACGTGTGTAAATACAACCGCAACCTTTATAAAATTACGAAATATATCAGAACCGCAACTGTAACCCGATTTAACACTCAAAAACTTCCGAAACAAACGAGGCAAATTAAATACGGTTTCGCCCTCAACGCAAGCGAGCCGACTGAAAATCTCGAGGGACTTGCGAGACTAAATATGCATAACTCTTCCGGCGTAAATAAACATCCCCTTGGTATTCTTTAATGCAAGTGATTAAACAAAGCGTCCTTCGACGCAGCGTATTTCTGCGAGACATACTTTAATGTTAATGTCGGGCCTCGAAAATGCAAAATAGCTGGAGCATGAATGTGTTGCCTTAGCGCTGTCCTACCCTTATCAGGGTCGTTACAGCCGGTAGAATTGGTGTCGTTAAATGCGAAGGGAGATGGTAAAAGAATCTCGCGCGGCATTTTCTTATATTTACGCATTTGGGGTAATCCCCTTTAAATATTGCACTTGGCATTTTGTCTAGGCTTAATGCTACAAATTCGAAACTAAGTTTGGTATATAACCTACATTTAATAATTTATAATTTCATTAGGAAGGGAATCATCCTTACACTCACCATACTAATTTGGATGCTTTCGAATGCGTATGTCAACAACCAATTTGCATTTTCTATTGATCTCCTTACGAATGAACGATTGAAAGCAACACTGGCTAAATAGTGTTATCAACGGTATACGTTGCCCTGTTCTAACTTATGTTCGAAAAGAATAGTTCATACGTGTCTCTTGTGCTTTCTTTTTGTTCATTGACGATGAGAACTTAGATTTAGATACCTGTAATTGAATGTTACCGTTGGGCAAATAAAGATTACGATTATTTCGTGTTTTCTCCACTGATGATGACAACTTTGTTGTCGCCATACTTATTTGGAATTTTTTAAATCGCTATAGTAAGAGTAGTAACTAATAACTAAATTAATTAATTTAATTAAGTTTATTTACAATTTTATACACCCTAAGGAAGATGCTTTATAGCTGTGATTATAATTACGATAATGATGATGATAAGTCTTACATCGGATGGAACTAGTTTAAGGGTAATAAAACATAATTTCTTCTCTTCTTATTTATTAGTGTTATTACCAAGTGTGATTGGACCCCTATTTTTTTTTTTGTAATTACATGTGTCTTATGATTTAATTTTCAATTATTTTGTAAGGATTTCGTTTTCATATTTTATAAATGTAATTTATAAAATAAAAAATTGAACAGAATTGTTAAGGTTTCGACAAAGATTTTTTGATATAAGGTTTACTTAATTTGCATGTATGTTTACACATTAATTTAATTTTTATAATTTATATATATATAAAAGTTGGCTACACATCCTCTATATCAAGGAATCCTAGTCATTAGTTATTTTGTTGATAGTCCCAAATAAAAAACAAAAGTTTGTTTATATATTTATCTAGTTATATTTTCACTGACGAAGGTGTTCCGAAAACGTTTGTAAACGTTCTGAAAATATAACTATCGTTCAAACCAGCCTTGTTTTATTGACCTATTAGTGGTAGAGATCTATCATATAAGATAAGTATAAAAAGCTCACGAAATATATATATATATAATTTATAAATTGAACTTATTGAAATTATTTCCTTTGCCATCAGTATCATTTTTCGCCTAGTAGGCGCTGAGATCAATCCCTATACGTAACCAAACAAACGAGCATCGAAGACGCGCGTGACCGATATAATGGCTGGTGAAAGACATATTTTTATAGACGCTCCTACAGTTTTGCCAAGTTGTAAGTATTTTTTCGTTTGAAATTACATCTTTCGCGTTGATAACAATCCTAAATCATTCAGGTAATCGAAATAACTCGCGAAATATATGTACGGTCGGTATTTTTCAAATTATTGCCAATTTTTGGGAAGCTTCGTTAGCGCGTCGGAGCGGATTCCTAGAAATACAGGGGATGGACTCGGTGTTATCGAAGAAAATTAGGGGTGAGTAGTACTTATATATGTATAAAAAACTATAGGAAACGTTTAATAACTTCTGTTATGGCCGTATTAATAAGGATTGGTCGTTTTAAACAAAAATCAACGGGTTTAGTTTCATTTGATTGTCGTCGGTAGCGCCATCTTCGCTAGTAGTATTACGAATATTATCGATCTTCGGAATCGGTTACGTTCGATTTCTAGTCCATATACAGTGTCTTCGATATTTTTGTAAATTTGTGGCTAAAGAAATGATTACTCAAGACTGTATTGTCATTGTACGTTGCATGCAAGGTTTTATTGAAATAAGGTTATAAATGCATCTTGTTTACTTTTTTCCCTTTGGAGGTAAAACCTGCGGTAACAAAACACATATTTATGTAGCTAAGGATAGGTCTTTTCACCTCTGTATAAAGTTGTCCTTAAGTTTATGTAGTCGATAAATGAAGAAACTGTCTTTTCATCGTTATTTAGATACGTGGCCGATAACTTAAAGGATACTTTAAACACGTTATTGGGAAGATAACCTATAAATTAGCTTAAAGATGTGTTGATTTAATCGTCTAACTTTTTAGTAAAGACGCGTTTAGCCACCCTATCATGATGATATATGATATATGATATATTTAACGAAGAATATGATATTATGATAGATCATGTTCTGCATAATAACGTTATAAATCGCGATCGAAGCATATATATATATATATATATAAAGAGATATAATGCGCCTTGTGACGAATTCTTCTCGCCAACATATGTTTCGCTTGTTGACGGTACAGAGAAGTTCACCATCATAAAAGCCAATCATAGTCCGGAATTCAGCGCTTTGGCTATCAGCGCTTACTGGAGGTCGTTGTTATTGTGTCCATGTATTCTGGACAATTATAGGTTAGGGTCTCGTGTTTACCAAAACATGTATTCGCAATATTGTTTTATATGCAAGAGTAAACAACCACCTAGTAGAACAACAGACTGCAGCTTTCCCAAGTGAGTTTTCGTGTTTGCTGTAAAGGAAAGGTTATAGTAACGACAGATTTTACAGATTTCCAAATGGGCAGAGGAAAACCGATAAACGCCAGTACAGAAGTTATTGGAATTTGCATAATTGCAAAGAAAGTGTTAAGGGAAGATATTCTGGCATTGCTTATCACTTCTAGCGTCGTAAACGTCTTAATGAATAAAATTATTGAAACATTGGCGCCCGCCTTTAACACAGAAAGTATGCATAAGCATATTTTATCGCAGAATTTATTGGATAATCACGATATGGAACTTGTTACATTAATATTAAAGTATTATTTGACTGTGTGACTGCATAATGAGGGTTGATTAAGATCTTAAAAGAATACAAATATTGGGCATAAATTCATGAAATTACTTTTATTTAATAATCAATAAGTGTATATGTACTAGTTTATATAAAATATTGTCGTCTGGTAACTCTGACTTCACCACATAACTGGTTTAAGTTTTAGTTTAATTTTTTAGCTTGCCTTACGTGTATTATGAAAGATTTTCACATTTTGGTTAACCTTCCTATACTCACGTCAAAATGAAAGACGTATACTATACTATATAAATCGGTCTCACAGACCGTATGCGTGAGTATAGGAAGGTTAAGTTTAATATTTGATATATTATTTCTAGAATTAGGTTTTTATTATCTTGTTATAAGTCCTATTCCGCTTAGAGAGAAAATAATTCCTTAATTCTTAAATATTTTTATATATGTAACTGTATTACATTTAGAAAGCAACTTATCTACGTTTTCTGTCCATATTATTTATAACACCTGGAAATAATTGTTAAATCTAAGAAATTTAAACAAATACAAGACTAAATTTGTTTTGCTTATTCACCGTTTGGATCCCAAACTCGCTAGCTGATAGAATTGCAAAGATAATAGCTATGGCGAATTATATCTCTTTATATTTATATGGTTTCATATTGTAAAGTAGGAACCACGAATATGGTGGATGTAGGAGCAATTCCCAGCATAATTCGTTTTAAGCATCTTTCGACTGTCGTACGGTATGGGGTCCCCTCACAATAACGCACGCGTTGCAATACCGATTGCTGCAAAGCGCCTGCCCCGTAGGTATGGCCTAAGTAACCTATAAATCTAAATATATATCATTACGCCTTCCCTACACCCGAAATTTTATGCAACAGCGGAGAGATATATTACGAGGACCAACCACAAAAAGATTCGCACATGGTCATTAAAAAAATCTCGATTCGTGGTGTTATTCTGAAATGATATCCTAATTTTACAAACATGTAAGTTGTCTACCCTGTGATAGCCTATAGGGACTTTTAATTTCCAACTAACGTCACCGTAGTAAGATAGGCAGTCTAAATAATGTTTAGTAATTAGTAATACAGGGTACTGTAATGTCCACCTTTAGCCCATTTTCCCGATGAACGTCCCAAATAACGTAATTAAGTTTAAGTGTACGTAGAATATATTGGTAAACATAAAATCAACTTAACGCATAGATCTTGAGAAAACGCCATTCGAAGTTGGGGCAAAACGGTCAAAATGGACCTAATATAAGGGTGTATATAGGGCGAAAATATGCAAACTTCAAGCGCTCGTAGCGCCTAAACGATAAACGATAGAAATGCGATCCGGGGTTGATTCTGAATCAGAAAAACGAGCTCTTTCGAATGGTGTAGGAGGGAATGTCGTAGCTTGAAAAAAATCTATTCCTAGGGTGAAATTTAGCGTTTTTTGCGATTTTTTCGCGGTTTTTTGCGATTTTCTCGGTAACCGTTGGAGTAAAGTAAAAAATCCTACACCGTTGAATTCGTCTCGTCAAGACGCATCGATTGATGTAGGATTGAACGTCCTAAGTCCCATATTAGTGAAAAAGGGGTATGTGATTTTAGCTATTTTTTGCGGTTTTGCATTTTCTCGGCAACCGTTTAAAATAATCTAAACAAATCATATACCGTTGGAATCAGCGCGTCAAGACGCGTCGATTGGTGTATGAATGAACGCGATCGGACAAAGTTGAACTTTTAACGTCCATATCTCCGTAACGGTTGGAGCTACAGCGTTTATAATGCCATATTTGGAATCTACTCGTCGAGACCTATCCGATAGGCCTATTTCAAACGGAATCGGACGAAATTTTCTTTAGCTCGAGAACGGTAAGAGATACAGCATCGGGGATGGAAGATTTGGATTCTACGGGTCAAAATCAATCGGATAGGCATATTTTAAACGCGATTGGACGCAAAAAAATTTTTGTCAAAATGAATTTCTACCTCAAAGCATAGAAATTTTGTCGGTTTTCCGAGATAGCATACTTCCGATAGCACTAGCGAGTTCAAACTCGGCAGGCTTCTAGTACTCGAGGAGCTGATTAAAATGAAACAAACCGCAGGTCTCTAAGTCTTACCGTTCCGGAGATATGGTAGTTTAAAGTTTGAAAAAATTTGTTACCCAAAATTACCATAATTTCGTTCTAGCGCGAAAACTATTATAGATAGCTCGTTCGTTGTTGTTCCATTCGATTCCTAGGCGAAATCTACTTCTAGAAAAGTCTATTCGGTCGCTATCGAACAATAAATAAAGTAGTGAGAGCGATTTGAAATTTGGCGCTTAACGAAAATCTCGATTTTTAACGGAAAACTGGTCATTTGACGAAAAACTCATGTCCGAATTTCGAAGTTATTTCAGGTCAGAATATACATATTCGAACCGGTAATTACGTAGAACATATCGGTTCGAACGTAGAACGCATAGATTTCGAGAAAACGCCTTTCGAAATTAGGGCAAAATACGTAAAATCGACCTGATATAAGGGGTTAATATTGGTTATTTGACGAAAAATTTTTGTTCAAATTTCGCAGTTATTTTGCGCCAGAATATACATATTGGGACCGGTAATTACGTAGAACATATCGGTTCGGACGTGGAACGCATAGATCTTGAGAAAACGCCATTCGAAGTTGGGGCAAAACGGTCAAAATGGACCTAATATAAGGGTGTATATAGGGCGAAAATATGCAAACTTCAAGCGCTCGTAGCGCCTAAACGATAAACGATAGAAATGCGATCCGGGGTTGATTCTGAATCAGAAAAACGAGCTCTTTCGAATGGTGTAGGAGGGAATGTCGTAGCTTGAAAAAATCTATTCCTAGGGTGAAATTTAGCGTTTTTTGCGATTTTTTCGCGGTTTTTGCGATTTTCTCGGTAACCGTTGGAGTAAAGTAAAAATCCTACACCGTTGAATTCGTCTCGTCAAGACGCATCGATTGATGTAGGATTGAACGTCCTAAGTCCCATATTAGTGAAAAAGGGGTATGTGATTTTAGCTATTTTTTGCGGTTTTTTGCATTTTCTCGGCAACCGTTTAAAATAATCTAAACAAATCATATACCGTTGGAATCAGCGCGTCAAGACGCGTCGATTGGTGTATGAATGAACGCGATCGGACAAAGTTGAACTTTTAACGTCCATATCTCCGTAACGGTTGGAGCTACAGCGTTTATAATGCCATATTTGGAATCTACTCGTCGAGACCTATCCGATAGGCCTATTTCAAACGGAATCGGACGAAATTTTCTTTAGCTCGAGAACGGTAAGAGATACAGCATCGGGGATGGAAGATTTGGATTCTACGGGTCAAAATCAATCGGATAGGCATATTTTAAACGCGATTGGACGCAAAAAATTTTTGTCAAAATGAATTTCTACCTCAAAGCATAGAAATTTTGTCGGTTTTCCGAGATAGCATACTTCCGATAGCACTAGCGAGTTCAAACTCGGCAGGCTTCTAGTACTCGAGGAGCTGATTAAAATGAAACAAACCGCAGGTCTCTAAGTCTTACCGTTCCGGAGATATGGTAGTTTAAAGTTTGAAAAAATTTGTTACCCAAAATTACCATAATTTCGTTCTAGCGCGAAAACTATTATAGATAGCTCGTTCGTTGTTGTTCCATTCGATTCCTAGGCGAAATCTACTTCTAGAAAAGTCTATTCGGTCGCTATCGAACAATAAATAAAGTAGTGAGAGCGATTTGAAATTTGGCGCTTAACGAAAATCTCGATTTTTAACGGAAAACTGGTCATTTGACGAAAAACTCATGTCCGAATTTCGAAGTTATTTCAGGTCAGAATATACATATTCGAACCGGTAATTACGTAGAACATATCGGTTCGAACGTAGAACGCATAGATTTCGAGAAAACGCCTTTCGAAATTAGGGCAAAATACGTAAAATCGACCTGATATAAGGGGTTAATATTGGTTATTTGACGAAAAATTTTTGTTCAAATTTCGCAGTTATTTTGCGCCAGAATATACATATTGGGACCGGTAATTACGTAGAACATATCGGTTCGGACGTGGAACGCATAGATCTTGAGAAAACGCCATTCGAAGTTGGGGCAAAACGGTCAAAATGGACCTAATATAAGGGTGTATATAGGGCGAAAATATGCAAACTTCAAGCGCTCGTAGCGCCTAAACGATAAACGATAGAAATGCGATCCGGGGTTGATTCTGAATCAGAAAAACGAGCTCTTTCGAATGGTGTAGGAGGGAATGTCGTAGCTTGAAAAAATCTATTCCTAGGGTGAAATTTAGCGTTTTTTGCGATTTTTTCGCGGTTTTTGCGATTTTCTCGGTAACCGTTGGAGTAAAGTAAAAAAATCCTACACCGTTGAATTCGTCTCGTCAAGACGCATCGATTGATGTAGGATTGAACGTCCTAAGTCCCATATTAGTGAAAAAGGGGTATGTGATTTTAGCTATTTTTTGCGGTTTTTGCATTTTCTCGGCAACCGTTTAAAATAATCTAAACAAATCATATACCGTTGGAATCAGCGCGTCAAGACGCGTCGATTGGTGTATGAATGAACGCGATCGGACAAAGTTGAACTTTTAACGTCCATATCTCCGTAACGGTTGGAGCTACAGCGTTTATAATGCCATATTTGGAATCTACTCGTCGAGACCTATCCGATAGGCCTATTTCAAACGGAATCGGACGAAATTTTCTTTAGCTCGAGAACGGTAAGAGATACAGCATCGGGGATGGAAGATTTGGATTCTACGGGTCAAAATCAATCGGATAGGCATATTTTAAACGCGATTGGACGCAAAAAAATTTTTGTCAAAATGAATTTCTACCTCAAAGCATAGAAATTTTGTCGGTTTTCCGAGATAGCATACTTCCGATAGCACTAGCGAGTTCAAACTCGGCAGGCTTCTAGTACTCGAGGAGCTGATTAAAATGAAACAAACCGCAGGTCTCTAAGTCTTACCGTTCCGGAGATATGGTAGTTTAAAGTTTGAAAAAATTTGTTACCCAAAATTACCATAATTTCGTTCTAGCGCGAAAACTATTATAGATAGCTCGTTCGTTGTTGTTCCATTCGATTCCTAGGCGAAATCTACTTCTAGAAAAGTCTATTCGGTCGCTATCGAACAATAAATAAAGTAGTGAGAGCGATTTGAAATTTGGCGCTTAACGAAAATCTCGATTTTTAACGGAAAACTGGTCATTTGACGAAAAACTCATGTCCGAATTTCGAAGTTATTTCAGGTCAGAATATACATATTCGAACCGGTAATTACGTAGAACATATCGGTTCGAACGTAGAACGCATAGATTTCGAGAAAACGCCTTTCGAAATTAGGGCAAAATACGTAAAATCGACCTGATATAAGGGGTTAATATTGGTTATTTGACGAAAAATTTTTGTTCAAATTTCGCAGTTATTTTGCGCCAGAATATACATATTGGGACCGGTAATTACGTAGAACATATCGGTTCGGACGTGGAACGCATAGATCTTGAGAAAACGCCATTCGAAGTTGGGGCAAAACGGTCAAAATGGACCTAATATAAGGGTGTATATAGGGCGAAAATATGCAAACTTCAAGCGCTCGTAGCGCCTAAACGATAAACGATAGAAATGCGATCCGGGGTTGATTCTGAATCAGAAAAACGAGCTCTTTCGAATGGTGTAGGAGGGAATGTCGTAGCTTGAAAAAATCTATTCCTAGGGTGAAATTTAGCGTTTTTTGCGATTTTTTCGCGGTTTTGCGATTTTCTCGGTAACCGTTGGAGTAAAGTAAAAAAATCCTACACCGTTGAATTCGTCTCGTCAAGACGCATCGATTGATGTAGGATTGAACGTCCTAAGTCCCATATTAGTGAAAAAGGGGTATGTGATTTTAGCTATTTTTTGCGGTTTTTGCATTTTCTCGGCAACCGTTTAAAATAATCTAAACAAATCATATACCGTTGGAATCAGCGCGTCAAGACGCGTCGATTGGTGTATGAATGAACGCGATCGGACAAAGTTGAACTTTTAACGTCCATATCTCCGTAACGGTTGGAGCTACAGCGTTTATAATGCCATATTTGGAATCTACTCGTCGAGACCTATCCGATAGGCCTATTTCAAACGGAATCGGACGAAATTTTCTTTAGCTCGAGAACGGTAAGAGATACAGCATCGGGGATGGAAGATTTGGATTCTACGGGTCAAAATCAATCGGATAGGCATATTTTAAACGCGATTGGACGCAAAAAAAATTTTTGTCAAAATGAATTTCTACCTCAAAGCATAGAAATTTTGTCGGTTTTCCGAGATAGCATACTTCCGATAGCACTAGCGAGTTCAAACTCGGCAGGCTTCTAGTACTCGAGGAGCTGATTAAAATGAAACAAACCGCAGGTCTCTAAGTCTTACCGTTCCGGAGATATGGTAGTTTAAAGTTTGAAAAAATTTGTTACCCAAAATTACCATAATTTCGTTCTAGCGCGAAAACTATTATAGATAGCTCGTTCGTTGTTGTTCCATTCGATTCCTAGGCGAAATCTACTTCTAGAAAAGTCTATTCGGTCGCTATCGAACAATAAATAAAGTAGTGAGAGCGATTTGAAATTTGGCGCTTAACGAAAATCTCGATTTTTAACGGAAAACTGGTCATTTGACGAAAAACTCATGTCCGAATTTCGAAGTTATTTCAGGTCAGAATATACATATTCGAACCGGTAATTACGTAGAACATATCGGTTCGAACGTAGAACGCATAGATTTCGAGAAAACGCCTTTCGAAATTAGGGCAAAATACGTAAAATCGACCTGATATAAGGGGTTAATATTGGTTATTTGACGAAAAATTTTTGTTCAAATTTCGCAGTTATTTTGCGCCAGAATATACATATTGGGACCGGTAATTACGTAGAACATATCGGTTCGGACGTGGAACGCATAGATCTTGAGAAAACGCCATTCGAAGTTGGGGCAAAACGGTCAAAATGGACCTAATATAAGGGTGTATATAGGGCGAAAATATGCAAACTTCAAGCGCTCGTAGCGCCTAAACGATAAACGATAGAAATGCGATCCGGGGTTGATTCTGAATCAGAAAAACGAGCTCTTTCGAATGGTGTAGGAGGGAATGTCGTAGCTTGAAAAAATCTATTCCTAGGGTGAAATTTAGCGTTTTTTGCGATTTTTCGCGGTTTTTGCGATTTTCTCGGTAACCGTTGGAGTAAAGTAAAAAAATCCTACACCGTTGAATTCGTCTCGTCAAGACGCATCGATTGATGTAGGATTGAACGTCCTAAGTCCCATATTAGTGAAAAAGGGGTATGTGATTTTAGCTATTTTTTGCGGTTTTTGCATTTTCTCGGCAACCGTTTAAAATAATCTAAACAAATCATATACCGTTGGAATCAGCGCGTCAAGACGCGTCGATTGGTGTATGAATGAACGCGATCGGACAAAGTTGAACTTTTAACGTCCATATCTCCGTAACGGTTGGAGCTACAGCGTTTATAATGCCATATTTGGAATCTACTCGTCGAGACCTATCCGATAGGCCTATTTCAAACGGAATCGGACGAAATTTTCTTTAGCTCGAGAACGGTAAGAGATACAGCATCGGGGATGGAAGATTTGGATTCTACGGGTCAAAATCAATCGGATAGGCATATTTTAAACGCGATTGGACGCAAAAAAAATTTTTGTCAAAATGAATTTCTACCTCAAAGCATAGAAATTTTGTCGGTTTTCCGAGATAGCATACTTCCGATAGCACTAGCGAGTTCAAACTCGGCAGGCTTCTAGTACTCGAGGAGCTGATTAAAATGAAACAAACCGCAGGTCTCTAAGTCTTACCGTTCCGGAGATATGGTAGTTTAAAGTTTGAAAAAATTTGTTACCCAAAATTACCATAATTTCGTTCTAGCGCGAAAACTATTATAGATAGCTCGTTCGTTGTTGTTCCATTCGATTCCTAGGCGAAATCTACTTCTAGAAAAGTCTATTCGGTCGCTATCGAACAATAAATAAAGTAGTGAGAGCGATTTGAAATTTGGCGCTTAACGAAAATCTCGATTTTTAACGGAAAACTGGTCATTTGACGAAAAACTCATGTCCGAATTTCGAAGTTATTTCAGGTCAGAATATACATATTCGAACCGGTAATTACGTAGAACATATCGGTTCGAACGTAGAACGCATAGATTTCGAGAAAACGCCTTTCGAAATTAGGGCAAAATACGTAAAATCGACCTGATATAAGGGGTTAATATTGGTTATTTGACGAAAAATTTTTGTTCAAATTTCGCAGTTATTTTGCGCCAGAATATACATATTGGGACCGGTAATTACGTAGAACATATCGGTTCGGACGTGGAACGCATAGATCTTGAGAAAACGCCATTCGAAGTTGGGGCAAAACGGTCAAAATGGACCTAATATAAGGGTGTATATAGGGCGAAAATATGCAAACTTCAAGCGCTCGTAGCGCCTAAACGATAAACGATAGAAATGCGATCCGGGGTTGATTCTGAATCAGAAAAACGAGCTCTTTCGAATGGTGTAGGAGGGAATGTCGTAGCTTGAAAAAATCTATTCCTAGGGTGAAATTTAGCGTTTTTGCGATTTTTTCGCGGTTTTGCGATTTTCTCGGTAACCGTTGGAGTAAAGTAAAAAAATCCTACACCGTTGAATTCGTCTCGTCAAGACGCATCGATTGATGTAGGATTGAACGTCCTAAGTCCCATATTAGTGAAAAAGGGGTATGTGATTTTAGCTATTTTTTGCGGTTTTTGCATTTTCTCGGCAACCGTTTAAAATAATCTAAACAAATCATATACCGTTGGAATCAGCGCGTCAAGACGCGTCGATTGGTGTATGAATGAACGCGATCGGACAAAGTTGAACTTTTAACGTCCATATCTCCGTAACGGTTGGAGCTACAGCGTTTATAATGCCATATTTGGAATCTACTCGTCGAGACCTATCCGATAGGCCTATTTCAAACGGAATCGGACGAAATTTTCTTTAGCTCGAGAACGGTAAGAGATACAGCATCGGGGATGGAAGATTTGGATTCTACGGGTCAAAATCAATCGGATAGGCATATTTTAAACGCGATTGGACGCAAAAAAATTTTTTGTCAAAATGAATTTCTACCTCAAAGCATAGAAATTTTGTCGGTTTTCCGAGATAGCATACTTCCGATAGCACTAGCGAGTTCAAACTCGGCAGGCTTCTAGTACTCGAGGAGCTGATTAAAATGAAACAAACCGCAGGTCTCTAAGTCTTACCGTTCCGGAGATATGGTAGTTTAAAGTTTGAAAAAATTTGTTACCCAAAATTACCATAATTTCGTTCTAGCGCGAAAACTATTATAGATAGCTCGTTCGTTGTTGTTCCATTCGATTCCTAGGCGAAATCTACTTCTAGAAAAGTCTATTCGGTCGCTATCGAACAATAAATAAAGTAGTGAGAGCGATTTGAAATTTGGCGCTTAACGAAAATCTCGATTTTTAACGGAAAACTGGTCATTTGACGAAAAACTCATGTCCGAATTTCGAAGTTATTTCAGGTCAGAATATACATATTCGAACCGGTAATTACGTAGAACATATCGGTTCGAACGTAGAACGCATAGATTTCGAGAAAACGCCTTTCGAAATTAGGGCAAAATACGTAAAATCGACCTGATATAAGGGGTTAATATTGGTTATTTGACGAAAAATTTTTGTTCAAATTTCGCAGTTATTTTGCGCCAGAATATACATATTGGGACCGGTAATTACGTAGAACATATCGGTTCGGACGTGGAACGCATAGATCTTGAGAAAACGCCATTCGAAGTTGGGGCAAAACGGTCAAAATGGACCTAATATAAGGGTGTATATAGGGCGAAAATATGCAAACTTCAAGCGCTCGTAGCGCCTAAACGATAAACGATAGAAATGCGATCCGGGGTTGATTCTGAATCAGAAAAACGAGCTCTTTCGAATGGTGTAGGAGGGAATGTCGTAGCTTGAAAAAATCTATTCCTAGGGTGAAATTTAGCGTTTTTGCGATTTTTTCGCGGTTTTTGCGATTTTCTCGGTAACCGTTGGAGTAAAGTAAAAAATCCTACACCGTTGAATTCGTCTCGTCAAGACGCATCGATTGATGTAGGATTGAACGTCCTAAGTCCCATATTAGTGAAAAAGGGGTATGTGATTTTAGCTATTTTTTGCGGTTTTTGCATTTTCTCGGCAACCGTTTAAAATAATCTAAACAAATCATATACCGTTGGAATCAGCGCGTCAAGACGCGTCGATTGGTGTATGAATGAACGCGATCGGACAAAGTTGAACTTTTAACGTCCATATCTCCGTAACGGTTGGAGCTACAGCGTTTATAATGCCATATTTGGAATCTACTCGTCGAGACCTATCCGATAGGCCTATTTCAAACGGAATCGGACGAAATTTTCTTTAGCTCGAGAACGGTAAGAGATACAGCATCGGGGATGGAAGATTTGGATTCTACGGGTCAAAATCAATCGGATAGGCATATTTTAAACGCGATTGGACGCAAAAAAATTTTGTCAAAATGAATTTCTACCTCAAAGCATAGAAATTTTGTCGGTTTTCCGAGATAGCATACTTCCGATAGCACTAGCGAGTTCAAACTCGGCAGGCTTCTAGTACTCGAGGAGCTGATTAAAATGAAACAAACCGCAGGTCTCTAAGTCTTACCGTTCCGGAGATATGGTAGTTTAAAGTTTGAAAAAATTTGTTACCCAAAATTACCATAATTTCGTTCTAGCGCGAAAACTATTATAGATAGCTCGTTCGTTGTTGTTCCATTCGATTCCTAGGCGAAATCTACTTCTAGAAAAGTCTATTCGGTCGCTATCGAACAATAAATAAAGTAGTGAGAGCGATTTGAAATTTGGCGCTTAACGAAAATCTCGATTTTTAACGGAAAACTGGTCATTTGACGAAAAACTCATGTCCGAATTTCGAAGTTATTTCAGGTCAGAATATACATATTCGAACCGGTAATTACGTAGAACATATCGGTTCGAACGTAGAACGCATAGATTTCGAGAAAACGCCTTTCGAAATTAGGGCAAAATACGTAAAATCGACCTGATATAAGGGGTTAATATTGGTTATTTGACGAAAAATTTTTGTTCAAATTTCGCAGTTATTTTGCGCCAGAATATACATATTGGGACCGGTAATTACGTAGAACATATCGGTTCGGACGTGGAACGCATAGATCTTGAGAAAACGCCATTCGAAGTTGGGGCAAAACGGTCAAAATGGACCTAATATAAGGGTGTATATAGGGCGAAAATATGCAAACTTCAAGCGCTCGTAGCGCCTAAACGATAAACGATAGAAATGCGATCCGGGGTTGATTCTGAATCAGAAAAACGAGCTCTTTCGAATGGTGTAGGAGGGAATGTCGTAGCTTGAAAAAATCTATTCCTAGGGTGAAATTTAGCGTTTTTGCGATTTTTCGCGGTTTTTGCGATTTTCTCGGTAACCGTTGGAGTAAAGTAAAAAATCCTACACCGTTGAATTCGTCTCGTCAAGACGCATCGATTGATGTAGGATTGAACGTCCTAAGTCCCATATTAGTGAAAAAGGGGTATGTGATTTTAGCTATTTTTTGCGGTTTTTGCATTTTCTCGGCAACCGTTTAAAATAATCTAAACAAATCATATACCGTTGGAATCAGCGCGTCAAGACGCGTCGATTGGTGTATGAATGAACGCGATCGGACAAAGTTGAACTTTTAACGTCCATATCTCCGTAACGGTTGGAGCTACAGCGTTTATAATGCCATATTTGGAATCTACTCGTCGAGACCTATCCGATAGGCCTATTTCAAACGGAATCGGACGAAATTTTCTTTAGCTCGAGAACGGTAAGAGATACAGCATCGGGGATGGAAGATTTGGATTCTACGGGTCAAAATCAATCGGATAGGCATATTTTAAACGCGATTGGACGCAAAAAAATTTTTGTCAAAATGAATTTCTACCTCAAAGCATAGAAATTTTGTCGGTTTTCCGAGATAGCATACTTCCGATAGCACTAGCGAGTTCAAACTCGGCAGGCTTCTAGTACTCGAGGAGCTGATTAAAATGAAACAAACCGCAGGTCTCTAAGTCTTACCGTTCCGGAGATATGGTAGTTTAAAGTTTGAAAAAATTTGTTACCCAAAATTACCATAATTTCGTTCTAGCGCGAAAACTATTATAGATAGCTCGTTCGTTGTTGTTCCATTCGATTCCTAGGCGAAATCTACTTCTAGAAAAGTCTATTCGGTCGCTATCGAACAATAAATAAAGTAGTGAGAGCGATTTGAAATTTGGCGCTTAACGAAAATCTCGATTTTTAACGGAAAACTGGTCATTTGACGAAAAACTCATGTCCGAATTTCGAAGTTATTTCAGGTCAGAATATACATATTCGAACCGGTAATTACGTAGAACATATCGGTTCGAACGTAGAACGCATAGATTTCGAGAAAACGCCTTTCGAAATTAGGGCAAAATACGTAAAATCGACCTGATATAAGGGGTTAATATTGGTTATTTGACGAAAAATTTTTGTTCAAATTTCGCAGTTATTTTGCGCCAGAATATACATATTGGGACCGGTAATTACGTAGAACATATCGGTTCGGACGTGGAACGCATAGATCTTGAGAAAACGCCATTCGAAGTTGGGGCAAAACGGTCAAAATGGACCTAATATAAGGGTGTATATAGGGCGAAAATATGCAAACTTCAAGCGCTCGTAGCGCCTAAACGATAAACGATAGAAATGCGATCCGGGGTTGATTCTGAATCAGAAAAACGAGCTCTTTCGAATGGTGTAGGAGGGAATGTCGTAGCTTGAAAAAATCTATTCCTAGGGTGAAATTTAGCGTTTTTGCGATTTTTTCGCGGTTTTTGCGATTTTCTCGGTAACCGTTGGAGTAAAGTAAAAAAATCCTACACCGTTGAATTCGTCTCGTCAAGACGCATCGATTGATGTAGGATTGAACGTCCTAAGTCCCATATTAGTGAAAAAGGGGTATGTGATTTTAGCTATTTTTTGCGGTTTTTGCATTTTCTCGGCAACCGTTTAAAATAATCTAAACAAATCATATACCGTTGGAATCAGCGCGTCAAGACGCGTCGATTGGTGTATGAATGAACGCGATCGGACAAAGTTGAACTTTTAACGTCCATATCTCCGTAACGGTTGGAGCTACAGCGTTTATAATGCCATATTTGGAATCTACTCGTCGAGACCTATCCGATAGGCCTATTTCAAACGGAATCGGACGAAATTTTCTTTAGCTCGAGAACGGTAAGAGATACAGCATCGGGGATGGAAGATTTGGATTCTACGGGTCAAAATCAATCGGATAGGCATATTTTAAACGCGATTGGACGCAAAAAAATTTTTGTCAAAATGAATTTCTACCTCAAAGCATAGAAATTTTGTCGGTTTTCCGAGATAGCATACTTCCGATAGCACTAGCGAGTTCAAACTCGGCAGGCTTCTAGTACTCGAGGAGCTGATTAAAATGAAACAAACCGCAGGTCTCTAAGTCTTACCGTTCCGGAGATATGGTAGTTTAAAGTTTGAAAAAATTTGTTACCCAAAATTACCATAATTTCGTTCTAGCGCGAAAACTATTATAGATAGCTCGTTCGTTGTTGTTCCATTCGATTCCTAGGCGAAATCTACTTCTAGAAAAGTCTATTCGGTCGCTATCGAACAATAAATAAAGTAGTGAGAGCGATTTGAAATTTGGCGCTTAACGAAAATCTCGATTTTTAACGGAAAACTGGTCATTTGACGAAAAACTCATGTCCGAATTTCGAAGTTATTTCAGGTCAGAATATACATATTCGAACCGGTAATTACGTAGAACATATCGGTTCGAACGTAGAACGCATAGATTTCGAGAAAACGCCTTTCGAAATTAGGGCAAAATACGTAAAATCGACCTGATATAAGGGGTTAATATTGGTTATTTGACGAAAAATTTTGTTCAAATTTCGCAGTTATTTTGCGCCAGAATATACATATTGGGACCGGTAATTACGTAGAACATATCGGTTCGGACGTGGAACGCATAGATCTTGAGAAAACGCCATTCGAAGTTGGGGCAAAACGGTCAAAATGGACCTAATATAAGGGTGTATATAGGGCGAAAATATGCAAACTTCAAGCGCTCGTAGCGCCTAAACGATAAACGATAGAAATGCGATCCGGGGTTGATTCTGAATCAGAAAAACGAGCTCTTTCGAATGGTGTAGGAGGGAATGTCGTAGCTTGAAAAAATCTATTCCTAGGGTGAAATTTAGCGTTTTTTGCGATTTTTTCGCGGTTTTTGCGATTTTCTCGGTAACCGTTGGAGTAAAGTAAAAAATCCTACACCGTTGAATTCGTCTCGTCAAGACGCATCGATTGATGTAGGATTGAACGTCCTAAGTCCCATATTAGTGAAAAAGGGGTATGTGATTTTAGCTATTTTTTGCGGTTTTTGCATTTTCTCGGCAACCGTTTAAAATAATCTAAACAAATCATATACCGTTGGAATCAGCGCGTCAAGACGCGTCGATTGGTGTATGAATGAACGCGATCGGACAAAGTTGAACTTTTAACGTCCATATCTCCGTAACGGTTGGAGCTACAGCGTTTATAATGCCATATTTGGAATCTACTCGTCGAGACCTATCCGATAGGCCTATTTCAAACGGAATCGGACGAAATTTTCTTTAGCTCGAGAACGGTAAGAGATACAGCATCGGGGATGGAAGATTTGGATTCTACGGGTCAAAATCAATCGGATAGGCATATTTTAAACGCGATTGGACGCAAAAAAATTTTGTCAAAATGAATTTCTACCTCAAAGCATAGAAATTTTGTCGGTTTTCCGAGATAGCATACTTCCGATAGCACTAGCGAGTTCAAACTCGGCAGGCTTCTAGTACTCGAGGAGCTGATTAAAATGAAACAAACCGCAGGTCTCTAAGTCTTACCGTTCCGGAGATATGGTAGTTTAAAGTTTGAAAAAATTTGTTACCCAAAATTACCATAATTTCGTTCTAGCGCGAAAACTATTATAGATAGCTCGTTCGTTGTTGTTCCATTCGATTCCTAGGCGAAATCTACTTCTAGAAAAGTCTATTCGGTCGCTATCGAACAATAAATAAAGTAGTGAGAGCGATTTGAAATTTGGCGCTTAACGAAAATCTCGATTTTTAACGGAAAACTGGTCATTTGACGAAAAACTCATGTCCGAATTTCGAAGTTATTTCAGGTCAGAATATACATATTCGAACCGGTAATTACGTAGAACATATCGGTTCGAACGTAGAACGCATAGATTTCGAGAAAACGCCTTTCGAAATTAGGGCAAAATACGTAAAATCGACCTGATATAAGGGGTTAATATTGGTTATTTGACGAAAAATTTTTGTTCAAATTTCGCAGTTATTTTGCGCCAGAATATACATATTGGGACCGGTAATTACGTAGAACATATCGGTTCGGACGTGGAACGCATAGATCTTGAGAAAACGCCATTCGAAGTTGGGGCAAAACGGTCAAAATGGACCTAATATAAGGGTGTATATAGGGCGAAAATATGCAAACTTCAAGCGCTCGTAGCGCCTAAACGATAAACGATAGAAATGCGATCCGGGGTTGATTCTGAATCAGAAAAACGAGCTCTTTCGAATGGTGTAGGAGGGAATGTCGTAGCTTGAAAAAATCTATTCCTAGGGTGAAATTTAGCGTTTTTGCGATTTTTTCGCGGTTTTTGCGATTTTCTCGGTAACCGTTGGAGTAAAGTAAAAAAATCCTACACCGTTGAATTCGTCTCGTCAAGACGCATCGATTGATGTAGGATTGAACGTCCTAAGTCCCATATTAGTGAAAAAGGGGTATGTGATTTTAGCTATTTTTTGCGGTTTTTGCATTTTCTCGGCAACCGTTTAAAATAATCTAAACAAATCATATACCGTTGGAATCAGCGCGTCAAGACGCGTCGATTGGTGTATGAATGAACGCGATCGGACAAAGTTGAACTTTTAACGTCCATATCTCCGTAACGGTTGGAGCTACAGCGTTTATAATGCCATATTTGGAATCTACTCGTCGAGACCTATCCGATAGGCCTATTTCAAACGGAATCGGACGAAATTTTCTTTAGCTCGAGAACGGTAAGAGATACAGCATCGGGGATGGAAGATTTGGATTCTACGGGTCAAAATCAATCGGATAGGCATATTTTAAACGCGATTGGACGCAAAAAAATTTTTGTCAAAATGAATTTCTACCTCAAAGCATAGAAATTTTGTCGGTTTTCCGAGATAGCATACTTCCGATAGCACTAGCGAGTTCAAACTCGGCAGGCTTCTAGTACTCGAGGAGCTGATTAAAATGAAACAAACCGCAGGTCTCTAAGTCTTACCGTTCCGGAGATATGGTAGTTTAAAGTTTGAAAAAATTTGTTACCCAAAATTACCATAATTTCGTTCTAGCGCGAAAACTATTATAGATAGCTCGTTCGTTGTTGTTCCATTCGATTCCTAGGCGAAATCTACTTCTAGAAAAGTCTATTCGGTCGCTATCGAACAATAAATAAAGTAGTGAGAGCGATTTGAAATTTGGCGCTTAACGAAAATCTCGATTTTTAACGGAAAACTGGTCATTTGACGAAAAACTCATGTCCGAATTTCGAAGTTATTTCAGGTCAGAATATACATATTCGAACCGGTAATTACGTAGAACATATCGGTTCGAACGTAGAACGCATAGATTTCGAGAAAACGCCTTTCGAAATTAGGGCAAAATACGTAAAATCGACCTGATATAAGGGGTTAATATTGGTTATTTGACGAAAAATTTTTGTTCAAATTTCGCAGTTATTTTGCGCCAGAATATACATATTGGGACCGGTAATTACGTAGAACATATCGGTTCGGACGTGGAACGCATAGATCTTGAGAAAACGCCATTCGAAGTTGGGGCAAAACGGTCAAAATGGACCTAATATAAGGGTGTATATAGGGCGAAAATATGCAAACTTCAAGCGCTCGTAGCGCCTAAACGATAAACGATAGAAATGCGATCCGGGGTTGATTCTGAATCAGAAAAACGAGCTCTTTCGAATGGTGTAGGAGGGAATGTCGTAGCTTGAAAAAATCTATTCCTAGGGTGAAATTTAGCGTTTTTGCGATTTTTTCGCGGTTTTGCGATTTTCTCGGTAACCGTTGGAGTAAAGTAAAAAATCCTACACCGTTGAATTCGTCTCGTCAAGACGCATCGATTGATGTAGGATTGAACGTCCTAAGTCCCATATTAGTGAAAAAGGGGTATGTGATTTTAGCTATTTTTGCGGTTTTTGCATTTTCTCGGCAACCGTTTAAAATAATCTAAACAAATCATATACCGTTGGAATCAGCGCGTCAAGACGCGTCGATTGGTGTATGAATGAACGCGATCGGACAAAGTTGAACTTTTAACGTCCATATCTCCGTAACGGTTGGAGCTACAGCGTTTATAATGCCATATTTGGAATCTACTCGTCGAGACCTATCCGATAGGCCTATTTCAAACGGAATCGGACGAAATTTTCTTTAGCTCGAGAACGGTAAGAGATACAGCATCGGGGATGGAAGATTTGGATTCTACGGGTCAAAATCAATCGGATAGGCATATTTTAAACGCGATTGGACGCAAAAAATTTTTGTCAAAATGAATTTCTACCTCAAAGCATAGAAATTTTGTCGGTTTTCCGAGATAGCATACTTCCGATAGCACTAGCGAGTTCAAACTCGGCAGGCTTCTAGTACTCGAGGAGCTGATTAAAATGAAACAAACCGCAGGTCTCTAAGTCTTACCGTTCCGGAGATATGGTAGTTTAAAGTTTGAAAAAATTTGTTACCCAAAATTACCATAATTTCGTTCTAGCGCGAAAACTATTATAGATAGCTCGTTCGTTGTTGTTCCATTCGATTCCTAGGCGAAATCTACTTCTAGAAAAGTCTATTCGGTCGCTATCGAACAATAAATAAAGTAGTGAGAGCGATTTGAAATTTGGCGCTTAACGAAAATCTCGATTTTTAACGGAAAACTGGTCATTTGACGAAAAACTCATGTCCGAATTTCGAAGTTATTTCAGGTCAGAATATACATATTCGAACCGGTAATTACGTAGAACATATCGGTTCGAACGTAGAACGCATAGATTTCGAGAAAACGCCTTTCGAAATTAGGGCAAAATACGTAAAATCGACCTGATATAAGGGGTTAATATTGGTTATTTGACGAAAAATTTTTGTTCAAATTTCGCAGTTATTTTGCGCCAGAATATACATATTGGGACCGGTAATTACGTAGAACATATCGGTTCGGACGTGGAACGCATAGATCTTGAGAAAACGCCATTCGAAGTTGGGGCAAAACGGTCAAAATGGACCTAATATAAGGGTGTATATAGGGCGAAAATATGCAAACTTCAAGCGCTCGTAGCGCCTAAACGATAAACGATAGAAATGCGATCCGGGGTTGATTCTGAATCAGAAAAACGAGCTCTTTCGAATGGTGTAGGAGGGAATGTCGTAGCTTGAAAAAATCTATTCCTAGGGTGAAATTTAGCGTTTTTGCGATTTTTTCGCGGTTTTGCGATTTTCTCGGTAACCGTTGGAGTAAAGTAAAAAAATCCTACACCGTTGAATTCGTCTCGTCAAGACGCATCGATTGATGTAGGATTGAACGTCCTAAGTCCCATATTAGTGAAAAAGGGGTATGTGATTTTAGCTATTTTTTGCGGTTTTTGCATTTTCTCGGCAACCGTTTAAAATAATCTAAACAAATCATATACCGTTGGAATCAGCGCGTCAAGACGCGTCGATTGGTGTATGAATGAACGCGATCGGACAAAGTTGAACTTTTAACGTCCATATCTCCGTAACGGTTGGAGCTACAGCGTTTATAATGCCATATTTGGAATCTACTCGTCGAGACCTATCCGATAGGCCTATTTCAAACGGAATCGGACGAAATTTTCTTTAGCTCGAGAACGGTAAGAGATACAGCATCGGGGATGGAAGATTTGGATTCTACGGGTCAAAATCAATCGGATAGGCATATTTTAAACGCGATTGGACGCAAAAAAATTTTTGTCAAAATGAATTTCTACCTCAAAGCATAGAAATTTTGTCGGTTTTCCGAGATAGCATACTTCCGATAGCACTAGCGAGTTCAAACTCGGCAGGCTTCTAGTACTCGAGGAGCTGATTAAAATGAAACAAACCGCAGGTCTCTAAGTCTTACCGTTCCGGAGATATGGTAGTTTAAAGTTTGAAAAAATTTGTTACCCAAAATTACCATAATTTCGTTCTAGCGCGAAAACTATTATAGATAGCTCGTTCGTTGTTGTTCCATTCGATTCCTAGGCGAAATCTACTTCTAGAAAAGTCTATTCGGTCGCTATCGAACAATAAATAAAGTAGTGAGAGCGATTTGAAATTTGGCGCTTAACGAAAATCTCGATTTTTAACGGAAAACTGGTCATTTGACGAAAAACTCATGTCCGAATTTCGAAGTTATTTCAGGTCAGAATATACATATTCGAACCGGTAATTACGTAGAACATATCGGTTCGAACGTAGAACGCATAGATTTCGAGAAAACGCCTTTCGAAATTAGGGCAAAATACGTAAAATCGACCTGATATAAGGGGTTAATATTGGTTATTTGACGAAAAATTTTTGTTCAAATTTCGCAGTTATTTTGCGCCAGAATATACATATTGGGACCGGTAATTACGTAGAACATATCGGTTCGGACGTGGAACGCATAGATCTTGAGAAAACGCCATTCGAAGTTGGGGCAAAACGGTCAAAATGGACCTAATATAAGGGTGTATATAGGGCGAAAATATGCAAACTTCAAGCGCTCGTAGCGCCTAAACGATAAACGATAGAAATGCGATCCGGGGTTGATTCTGAATCAGAAAAACGAGCTCTTTCGAATGGTGTAGGAGGGAATGTCGTAGCTTGAAAAAATCTATTCCTAGGGTGAAATTTAGCGTTTTTGCGATTTTTTCGCGGTTTTTGCGATTTTCTCGGTAACCGTTGGAGTAAAGTAAAAAAATCCTACACCGTTGAATTCGTCTCGTCAAGACGCATCGATTGATGTAGGATTGAACGTCCTAAGTCCCATATTAGTGAAAAAGGGGTATGTGATTTTAGCTATTTTTTGCGGTTTTTGCATTTTCTCGGCAACCGTTTAAAATAATCTAAACAAATCATATACCGTTGGAATCAGCGCGTCAAGACGCGTCGATTGGTGTATGAATGAACGCGATCGGACAAAGTTGAACTTTTAACGTCCATATCTCCGTAACGGTTGGAGCTACAGCGTTTATAATGCCATATTTGGAATCTACTCGTCGAGACCTATCCGATAGGCCTATTTCAAACGGAATCGGACGAAATTTTCTTTAGCTCGAGAACGGTAAGAGATACAGCATCGGGGATGGAAGATTTGGATTCTACGGGTCAAAATCAATCGGATAGGCATATTTTAAACGCGATTGGACGCAAAAAATTTTTGTCAAAATGAATTTCTACCTCAAAGCATAGAAATTTTGTCGGTTTTCCGAGATAGCATACTTCCGATAGCACTAGCGAGTTCAAACTCGGCAGGCTTCTAGTACTCGAGGAGCTGATTAAAATGAAACAAACCGCAGGTCTCTAAGTCTTACCGTTCCGGAGATATGGTAGTTTAAAGTTTGAAAAAATTTGTTACCCAAAATTACCATAATTTCGTTCTAGCGCGAAAACTATTATAGATAGCTCGTTCGTTGTTGTTCCATTCGATTCCTAGGCGAAATCTACTTCTAGAAAAGTCTATTCGGTCGCTATCGAACAATAAATAAAGTAGTGAGAGCGATTTGAAATTTGGCGCTTAACGAAAATCTCGATTTTTAACGGAAAACTGGTCATTTGACGAAAAACTCATGTCCGAATTTCGAAGTTATTTCAGGTCAGAATATACATATTCGAACCGGTAATTACGTAGAACATATCGGTTCGAACGTAGAACGCATAGATTTCGAGAAAACGCCTTTCGAAATTAGGGCAAAATACGTAAAATCGACCTGATATAAGGGGTTAATATTGGTTATTTGACGAAAAATTTTTGTTCAAATTTCGCAGTTATTTTGCGCCAGAATATACATATTGGGACCGGTAATTACGTAGAACATATCGGTTCGGACGTGGAACGCATAGATCTTGAGAAAACGCCATTCGAAGTTGGGGCAAAACGGTCAAAATGGACCTAATATAAGGGTGTATATAGGGCGAAAATATGCAAACTTCAAGCGCTCGTAGCGCCTAAACGATAAACGATAGAAATGCGATCCGGGGTTGATTCTGAATCAGAAAAACGAGCTCTTTCGAATGGTGTAGGAGGGAATGTCGTAGCTTGAAAAAATCTATTCCTAGGGTGAAATTTAGCGTTTTTGCGATTTTTTCGCGGTTTTTGCGATTTTCTCGGTAACCGTTGGAGTAAAGTAAAAAATCCTACACCGTTGAATTCGTCTCGTCAAGACGCATCGATTGATGTAGGATTGAACGTCCTAAGTCCCATATTAGTGAAAAAGGGGTATGTGATTTTAGCTATTTTTTGCGGTTTTTGCATTTTCTCGGCAACCGTTTAAAATAATCTAAACAAATCATATACCGTTGGAATCAGCGCGTCAAGACGCGTCGATTGGTGTATGAATGAACGCGATCGGACAAAGTTGAACTTTTAACGTCCATATCTCCGTAACGGTTGGAGCTACAGCGTTTATAATGCCATATTTGGAATCTACTCGTCGAGACCTATCCGATAGGCCTATTTCAAACGGAATCGGACGAAATTTTCTTTAGCTCGAGAACGGTAAGAGATACAGCATCGGGGATGGAAGATTTGGATTCTACGGGTCAAAATCAATCGGATAGGCATATTTTAAACGCGATTGGACGCAAAAAATTTTTGTCAAAATGAATTTCTACCTCAAAGCATAGAAATTTTGTCGGTTTTCCGAGATAGCATACTTCCGATAGCACTAGCGAGTTCAAACTCGGCAGGCTTCTAGTACTCGAGGAGCTGATTAAAATGAAACAAACCGCAGGTCTCTAAGTCTTACCGTTCCGGAGATATGGTAGTTTAAAGTTTGAAAAAATTTGTTACCCAAAATTACCATAATTTCGTTCTAGCGCGAAAACTATTATAGATAGCTCGTTCGTTGTTGTTCCATTCGATTCCTAGGCGAAATCTACTTCTAGAAAAGTCTATTCGGTCGCTATCGAACAATAAATAAAGTAGTGAGAGCGATTTGAAATTTGGCGCTTAACGAAAATCTCGATTTTTAACGGAAAACTGGTCATTTGACGAAAAACTCATGTCCGAATTTCGAAGTTATTTCAGGTCAGAATATACATATTCGAACCGGTAATTACGTAGAACATATCGGTTCGAACGTAGAACGCATAGATTTCGAGAAAACGCCTTTCGAAATTAGGGCAAAATACGTAAAATCGACCTGATATAAGGGGTTAATATTGGTTATTTGACGAAAAATTTTTGTTCAAATTTCGCAGTTATTTTGCGCCAGAATATACATATTGGGACCGGTAATTACGTAGAACATATCGGTTCGGACGTGGAACGCATAGATCTTGAGAAAACGCCATTCGAAGTTGGGGCAAAACGGTCAAAATGGACCTAATATAAGGGTGTATATAGGGCGAAAATATGCAAACTTCAAGCGCTCGTAGCGCCTAAACGATAAACGATAGAAATGCGATCCGGGGTTGATTCTGAATCAGAAAAACGAGCTCTTTCGAATGGTGTAGGAGGGAATGTCGTAGCTTGAAAAAATCTATTCCTAGGGTGAAATTTAGCGTTTTTTGCGATTTTTTCGCGGTTTTTTGCGATTTTCTCGGTAACCGTTGGAGTAAAGTAAAAAAATCCTACACCGTTGAATTCGTCTCGTCAAGACGCATCGATTGATGTAGGATTGAACGTCCTAAGTCCCATATTAGTGAAAAAGGGGTATGTGATTTTAGCTATTTTTTGCGGTTTTTTGCATTTTCTCGGCAACCGTTTAAAATAATCTAAACAAATCATATACCGTTGGAATCAGCGCGTCAAGACGCGTCGATTGGTGTATGAATGAACGCGATCGGACAAAGTTGAACTTTTAACGTCCATATCTCCGTAACGGTTGGAGCTACAGCGTTTATAATGCCATATTTGGAATCTACTCGTCGAGACCTATCCGATAGGCCTATTTCAAACGGAATCGGACGAAATTTTCTTTAGCTCGAGAACGGTAAGAGATACAGCATCGGGGATGGAAGATTTGGATTCTACGGGTCAAAATCAATCGGATAGGCATATTTTAAACGCGATTGGACGCAAAAAAATTTTTGTCAAAATGAATTTCTACCTCAAAGCATAGAAATTTTGTCGGTTTTCCGAGATAGCATACTTCCGATAGCACTAGCGAGTTCAAACTCGGCAGGCTTCTAGTACTCGAGGAGCTGATTAAAATGAAACAAACCGCAGGTCTCTAAGTCTTACCGTTCCGGAGATATGGTAGTTTAAAGTTTGAAAAATTTGTTACCCAAAATTACCATAATTTCGTTCTAGCGCGAAAACTATTATAGATAGCTCGTTCGTTGTTGTTCCATTCGATTCCTAGGCGAAATCTACTTCTAGAAAAGTCTATTCGGTCGCTATCGAACAATAAATAAAGTAGTGAGAGCGATTTGAAATTTGGCGCTTAACGAAAATCTCGATTTTTAACGGAAAACTGGTCATTTGACGAAAAACTCATGTCCGAATTTCGAAGTTATTTCAGGTCAGAATATACATATTCGAACCGGTAATTACGTAGAACATATCGGTTCGAACGTAGAACGCATAGATTTCGAGAAAACGCCTTTCGAAATTAGGGCAAAATACGTAAAATCGACCTGATATAAGGGGTTAATATTGGTTATTTGACGAAAAATTTTTGTTCAAATTTCGCAGTTATTTTGCGCCAGAATATACATATTGGGACCGGTAATTACGTAGAACATATCGGTTCGGACGTGGAACGCATAGATCTTGAGAAAACGCCATTCGAAGTTGGGGCAAAACGGTCAAAATGGACCTAATATAAGGGTGTATATAGGGCGAAAATATGCAAACTTCAAGCGCTCGTAGCGCCTAAACGATAAACGATAGAAATGCGATCCGGGGTTGATTCTGAATCAGAAAAACGAGCTCTTTCGAATGGTGTAGGAGGGAATGTCGTAGCTTGAAAAAATCTATTCCTAGGGTGAAATTTAGCGTTTTTTTGCGATTTTTTCGCGGTTTTTTGCGATTTTCTCGGTAACCGTTGGAGTAAAGTAAAAATCCTACACCGTTGAATTCGTCTCGTCAAGACGCATCGATTGATGTAGGATTGAACGTCCTAAGTCCCATATTAGTGAAAAAGGGGTATGTGATTTTAGCTATTTTTTGCGGTTTTTTGCATTTTCTCGGCAACCGTTTAAAATAATCTAAACAAATCATATACCGTTGGAATCAGCGCGTCAAGACGCGTCGATTGGTGTATGAATGAACGCGATCGGACAAAGTTGAACTTTTAACGTCCATATCTCCGTAACGGTTGGAGCTACAGCGTTTATAATGCCATATTTGGAATCTACTCGTCGAGACCTATCCGATAGGCCTATTTCAAACGGAATCGGACGAAATTTTCTTTAGCTCGAGAACGGTAAGAGATACAGCATCGGGGATGGAAGATTTGGATTCTACGGGTCAAAATCAATCGGATAGGCATATTTTAAACGCGATTGGACGCAAAAAATTTTTGTCAAAATGAATTTCTACCTCAAAGCATAGAAATTTTGTCGGTTTTCCGAGATAGCATACTTCCGATAGCACTAGCGAGTTCAAACTCGGCAGGCTTCTAGTACTCGAGGAGCTGATTAAAATGAAACAAACCGCAGGTCTCTAAGTCTTACCGTTCCGGAGATATGGTAGTTTAAAGTTTGAAAAATTTGTTACCCAAAATTACCATAATTTCGTTCTAGCGCGAAAACTATTATAGATAGCTCGTTCGTTGTTGTTCCATTCGATTCCTAGGCGAAATCTACTTCTAGAAAAGTCTATTCGGTCGCTATCGAACAATAAATAAAGTAGTGAGAGCGATTTGAAATTTGGCGCTTAACGAAAATCTCGATTTTTAACGGAAAACTGGTCATTTGACGAAAAACTCATGTCCGAATTTCGAAGTTATTTCAGGTCAGAATATACATATTCGAACCGGTAATTACGTAGAACATATCGGTTCGAACGTAGAACGCATAGATTTCGAGAAAACGCCTTTCGAAATTAGGGCAAAATACGTAAAATCGACCTGATATAAGGGGTTAATATTGGTTATTTGACGAAAAATTTTTGTTCAAATTTCGCAGTTATTTTGCGCCAGAATATACATATTGGGACCGGTAATTACGTAGAACATATCGGTTCGGACGTGGAACGCATAGATCTTGAGAAAACGCCATTCGAAGTTGGGGCAAAACGGTCAAAATGGACCTAATATAAGGGTGTATATAGGGCGAAAATATGCAAACTTCAAGCGCTCGTAGCGCCTAAACGATAAACGATAGAAATGCGATCCGGGGTTGATTCTGAATCAGAAAAACGAGCTCTTTCGAATGGTGTAGGAGGGAATGTCGTAGCTTGAAAAATCTATTCCTAGGGTGAAATTTAGCGTTTTTTTGCGATTTTTTCGCGGTTTTTTGCGATTTTCTCGGTAACCGTTGGAGTAAAGTAAAAAATCCTACACCGTTGAATTCGTCTCGTCAAGACGCATCGATTGATGTAGGATTGAACGTCCTAAGTCCCATATTAGTGAAAAAGGGGTATGTGATTTTAGCTATTTTTTGCGGTTTTTTGCATTTTCTCGGCAACCGTTTAAAATAATCTAAACAAATCATATACCGTTGGAATCAGCGCGTCAAGACGCGTCGATTGGTGTATGAATGAACGCGATCGGACAAAGTTGAACTTTTAACGTCCATATCTCCGTAACGGTTGGAGCTACAGCGTTTATAATGCCATATTTGGAATCTACTCGTCGAGACCTATCCGATAGGCCTATTTCAAACGGAATCGGACGAAATTTTCTTTAGCTCGAGAACGGTAAGAGATACAGCATCGGGGATGGAAGATTTGGATTCTACGGGTCAAAATCAATCGGATAGGCATATTTTAAACGCGATTGGACGCAAAAAAAATTTTTGTCAAAATGAATTTCTACCTCAAAGCATAGAAATTTTGTCGGTTTTCCGAGATAGCATACTTCCGATAGCACTAGCGAGTTCAAACTCGGCAGGCTTCTAGTACTCGAGGAGCTGATTAAAATGAAACAAACCGCAGGTCTCTAAGTCTTACCGTTCCGGAGATATGGTAGTTTAAAGTTTGAAAAATTTGTTACCCAAAATTACCATAATTTCGTTCTAGCGCGAAAACTATTATAGATAGCTCGTTCGTTGTTGTTCCATTCGATTCCTAGGCGAAATCTACTTCTAGAAAAGTCTATTCGGTCGCTATCGAACAATAAATAAAGTAGTGAGAGCGATTTGAAATTTGGCGCTTAACGAAAATCTCGATTTTTAACGGAAAACTGGTCATTTGACGAAAAACTCATGTCCGAATTTCGAAGTTATTTCAGGTCAGAATATACATATTCGAACCGGTAATTACGTAGAACATATCGGTTCGAACGTAGAACGCATAGATTTCGAGAAAACGCCTTTCGAAATTAGGGCAAAATACGTAAAATCGACCTGATATAAGGGGTTAATATTGGTTATTTGACGAAAAATTTTTGTTCAAATTTCGCAGTTATTTTGCGCCAGAATATACATATTGGGACCGGTAATTACGTAGAACATATCGGTTCGGACGTGGAACGCATAGATCTTGAGAAAACGCCATTCGAAGTTGGGGCAAAACGGTCAAAATGGACCTAATATAAGGGTGTATATAGGGCGAAAATATGCAAACTTCAAGCGCTCGTAGCGCCTAAACGATAAACGATAGAAATGCGATCCGGGGTTGATTCTGAATCAGAAAAACGAGCTCTTTCGAATGGTGTAGGAGGGAATGTCGTAGCTTGAAAAAATCTATTCCTAGGGTGAAATTTAGCGTTTTTTTGCGATTTTTTCGCGGTTTTTTGCGATTTTCTCGGTAACCGTTGGAGTAAAGTAAAAATCCTACACCGTTGAATTCGTCTCGTCAAGACGCATCGATTGATGTAGGATTGAACGTCCTAAGTCCCATATTAGTGAAAAAGGGGTATGTGATTTTAGCTATTTTTTGCGGTTTTTTGCATTTTCTCGGCAACCGTTTAAAATAATCTAAACAAATCATATACCGTTGGAATCAGCGCGTCAAGACGCGTCGATTGGTGTATGAATGAACGCGATCGGACAAAGTTGAACTTTTAACGTCCATATCTCCGTAACGGTTGGAGCTACAGCGTTTATAATGCCATATTTGGAATCTACTCGTCGAGACCTATCCGATAGGCCTATTTCAAACGGAATCGGACGAAATTTTCTTTAGCTCGAGAACGGTAAGAGATACAGCATCGGGGATGGAAGATTTGGATTCTACGGGTCAAAATCAATCGGATAGGCATATTTTAAACGCGATTGGACGCAAAAAATTTTTGTCAAAATGAATTTCTACCTCAAAGCATAGAAATTTTGTCGGTTTTCCGAGATAGCATACTTCCGATAGCACTAGCGAGTTCAAACTCGGCAGGCTTCTAGTACTCGAGGAGCTGATTAAAATGAAACAAACCGCAGGTCTCTAAGTCTTACCGTTCCGGAGATATGGTAGTTTAAAGTTTGAAAATTTGTTACCCAAAATTACCATAATTTCGTTCTAGCGCGAAAACTATTATAGATAGCTCGTTCGTTGTTGTTCCATTCGATTCCTAGGCGAAATCTACTTCTAGAAAAGTCTATTCGGTCGCTATCGAACAATAAATAAAGTAGTGAGAGCGATTTGAAATTTGGCGCTTAACGAAAATCTCGATTTTTAACGGAAAACTGGTCATTTGACGAAAAACTCATGTCCGAATTTCGAAGTTATTTCAGGTCAGAATATACATATTCGAACCGGTAATTACGTAGAACATATCGGTTCGAACGTAGAACGCATAGATTTCGAGAAAACGCCTTTCGAAATTAGGGCAAAATACGTAAAATCGACCTGATATAAGGGGTTAATATTGGTTATTTGACGAAAAATTTTTGTTCAAATTTCGCAGTTATTTTGCGCCAGAATATACATATTGGGACCGGTAATTACGTAGAACATATCGGTTCGGACGTGGAACGCATAGATCTTGAGAAAACGCCATTCGAAGTTGGGGCAAAACGGTCAAAATGGACCTAATATAAGGGTGTATATAGGGCGAAAATATGCAAACTTCAAGCGCTCGTAGCGCCTAAACGATAAACGATAGAAATGCGATCCGGGGTTGATTCTGAATCAGAAAACGAGCTCTTTCGAATGGTGTAGGAGGGAATGTCGTAGCTTGAAAAATCTATTCCTAGGGTGAAATTTAGCGTTTTTTTGCGATTTTTTCGCGGTTTTTTGCGATTTTCTCGGTAACCGTTGGAGTAAAGTAAAAATCCTACACCGTTGAATTCGTCTCGTCAAGACGCATCGATTGATGTAGGATTGAACGTCCTAAGTCCCATATTAGTGAAAAAGGGGTATGTGATTTTAGCTATTTTTTGCGGTTTTTTGCATTTTCTCGGCAACCGTTTAAAATAATCTAAACAAATCATATACCGTTGGAATCAGCGCGTCAAGACGCGTCGATTGGTGTATGAATGAACGCGATCGGACAAAGTTGAACTTTTAACGTCCATATCTCCGTAACGGTTGGAGCTACAGCGTTTATAATGCCATATTTGGAATCTACTCGTCGAGACCTATCCGATAGGCCTATTTCAAACGGAATCGGACGAAATTTTCTTTAGCTCGAGAACGGTAAGAGATACAGCATCGGGGATGGAAGATTTGGATTCTACGGGTCAAAATCAATCGGATAGGCATATTTTAAACGCGATTGGACGCAAAAAATTTTTGTCAAAATGAATTTCTACCTCAAAGCATAGAAATTTTGTCGGTTTTCCGAGATAGCATACTTCCGATAGCACTAGCGAGTTCAAACTCGGCAGGCTTCTAGTACTCGAGGAGCTGATTAAAATGAAACAAACCGCAGGTCTCTAAGTCTTACCGTTCCGGAGATATGGTAGTTTAAAGTTTGAAAAATTTGTTACCCAAAATTACCATAATTTCGTTCTAGCGCGAAAACTATTATAGATAGCTCGTTCGTTGTTGTTCCATTCGATTCCTAGGCGAAATCTACTTCTAGAAAAGTCTATTCGGTCGCTATCGAACAATAAATAAAGTAGTGAGAGCGATTTGAAATTTGGCGCTTAACGAAAATCTCGATTTTTAACGGAAAACTGGTCATTTGACGAAAAACTCATGTCCGAATTTCGAAGTTATTTCAGGTCAGAATATACATATTCGAACCGGTAATTACGTAGAACATATCGGTTCGAACGTAGAACGCATAGATTTCGAGAAAACGCCTTTCGAAATTAGGGCAAAATACGTAAAATCGACCTGATATAAGGGGTTAATATTGGTTATTTGACGAAAAATTTTTGTTCAAATTTCGCAGTTATTTTGCGCCAGAATATACATATTGGGACCGGTAATTACGTAGAACATATCGGTTCGGACGTGGAACGCATAGATCTTGAGAAAACGCCATTCGAAGTTGGGGCAAAACGGTCAAAATGGACCTAATATAAGGGTGTATATAGGGCGAAAATATGCAAACTTCAAGCGCTCGTAGCGCCTAAACGATAAACGATAGAAATGCGATCCGGGGTTGATTCTGAATCAGAAAACGAGCTCTTTCGAATGGTGTAGGAGGGAATGTCGTAGCTTGAAAAAATCTATTCCTAGGGTGAAATTTAGCGTTTTTTTGCGATTTTTTCGCGGTTTTTTGCGATTTTCTCGGTAACCGTTGGAGTAAAGTAAAAAAATCCTACACCGTTGAATTCGTCTCGTCAAGACGCATCGATTGATGTAGGATTGAACGTCCTAAGTCCCATATTAGTGAAAAAGGGGTATGTGATTTTAGCTATTTTTTGCGGTTTTTTGCATTTTCTCGGCAACCGTTTAAAATAATCTAAACAAATCATATACCGTTGGAATCAGCGCGTCAAGACGCGTCGATTGGTGTATGAATGAACGCGATCGGACAAAGTTGAACTTTTAACGTCCATATCTCCGTAACGGTTGGAGCTACAGCGTTTATAATGCCATATTTGGAATCTACTCGTCGAGACCTATCCGATAGGCCTATTTCAAACGGAATCGGACGAAATTTTCTTTAGCTCGAGAACGGTAAGAGATACAGCATCGGGGATGGAAGATTTGGATTCTACGGGTCAAAATCAATCGGATAGGCATATTTTAAACGCGATTGGACGCAAAAAAATTTTTGTCAAAATGAATTTCTACCTCAAAGCATAGAAATTTTGTCGGTTTTCCGAGATAGCATACTTCCGATAGCACTAGCGAGTTCAAACTCGGCAGGCTTCTAGTACTCGAGGAGCTGATTAAAATGAAACAAACCGCAGGTCTCTAAGTCTTACCGTTCCGGAGATATGGTAGTTTAAAGTTTGAAAAATTTGTTACCCAAAATTACCATAATTTCGTTCTAGCGCGAAAACTATTATAGATAGCTCGTTCGTTGTTGTTCCATTCGATTCCTAGGCGAAATCTACTTCTAGAAAAGTCTATTCGGTCGCTATCGAACAATAAATAAAGTAGTGAGAGCGATTTGAAATTTGGCGCTTAACGAAAATCTCGATTTTTAACGGAAAACTGGTCATTTGACGAAAAACTCATGTCCGAATTTCGAAGTTATTTCAGGTCAGAATATACATATTCGAACCGGTAATTACGTAGAACATATCGGTTCGAACGTAGAACGCATAGATTTCGAGAAAACGCCTTTCGAAATTAGGGCAAAATACGTAAAATCGACCTGATATAAGGGGTTAATATTGGTTATTTGACGAAAAATTTTTGTTCAAATTTCGCAGTTATTTTGCGCCAGAATATACATATTGGGACCGGTAATTACGTAGAACATATCGGTTCGGACGTGGAACGCATAGATCTTGAGAAAACGCCATTCGAAGTTGGGGCAAAACGGTCAAAATGGACCTAATATAAGGGTGTATATAGGGCGAAAATATGCAAACTTCAAGCGCTCGTAGCGCCTAAACGATAAACGATAGAAATGCGATCCGGGGTTGATTCTGAATCAGAAAACGAGCTCTTTCGAATGGTGTAGGAGGGAATGTCGTAGCTTGAAAAAATCTATTCCTAGGGTGAAATTTAGCGTTTTTTTGCGATTTTTTCGCGGTTTTTTGCGATTTTCTCGGTAACCGTTGGAGTAAAGTAAAAATCCTACACCGTTGAATTCGTCTCGTCAAGACGCATCGATTGATGTAGGATTGAACGTCCTAAGTCCCATATTAGTGAAAAAGGGGTATGTGATTTTAGCTATTTTTTGCGGTTTTTTGCATTTTCTCGGCAACCGTTTAAAATAATCTAAACAAATCATATACCGTTGGAATCAGCGCGTCAAGACGCGTCGATTGGTGTATGAATGAACGCGATCGGACAAAGTTGAACTTTTAACGTCCATATCTCCGTAACGGTTGGAGCTACAGCGTTTATAATGCCATATTTGGAATCTACTCGTCGAGACCTATCCGATAGGCCTATTTCAAACGGAATCGGACGAAATTTTCTTTAGCTCGAGAACGGTAAGAGATACAGCATCGGGGATGGAAGATTTGGATTCTACGGGTCAAAATCAATCGGATAGGCATATTTTAAACGCGATTGGACGCAAAAAATTTTTGTCAAAATGAATTTCTACCTCAAAGCATAGAAATTTTGTCGGTTTTCCGAGATAGCATACTTCCGATAGCACTAGCGAGTTCAAACTCGGCAGGCTTCTAGTACTCGAGGAGCTGATTAAAATGAAACAAACCGCAGGTCTCTAAGTCTTACCGTTCCGGAGATATGGTAGTTTAAAGTTTGAAAAATTTGTTACCCAAAATTACCATAATTTCGTTCTAGCGCGAAAACTATTATAGATAGCTCGTTCGTTGTTGTTCCATTCGATTCCTAGGCGAAATCTACTTCTAGAAAAGTCTATTCGGTCGCTATCGAACAATAAATAAAGTAGTGAGAGCGATTTGAAATTTGGCGCTTAACGAAAATCTCGATTTTTAACGGAAAACTGGTCATTTGACGAAAAACTCATGTCCGAATTTCGAAGTTATTTCAGGTCAGAATATACATATTCGAACCGGTAATTACGTAGAACATATCGGTTCGAACGTAGAACGCATAGATTTCGAGAAAACGCCTTTCGAAATTAGGGCAAAATACGTAAAATCGACCTGATATAAGGGGTTAATATTGGTTATTTGACGAAAAATTTTTGTTCAAATTTCGCAGTTATTTTGCGCCAGAATATACATATTGGGACCGGTAATTACGTAGAACATATCGGTTCGGACGTGGAACGCATAGATCTTGAGAAAACGCCATTCGAAGTTGGGGCAAAACGGTCAAAATGGACCTAATATAAGGGTGTATATAGGGCGAAAATATGCAAACTTCAAGCGCTCGTAGCGCCTAAACGATAAACGATAGAAATGCGATCCGGGGTTGATTCTGAATCAGA